>JBBDGP010000575.1:9887500-10315000 GCA_037952835.1 Lithobates septentrionalis
TTACAGAAGTGCTTACAATTGTCAACTTTTATTCATTTATGTAAAAATATTTATCCCAATAGAAAAAAAAAAAACACAGTTGCTGTAACTACTTGCTTGTGGGTGCATGCACACTGGCTTAAAAATAGCTGCTTCTACAGGAGTTTTGTGTTTTGCCTGTAGAAGCAGCTCAATGTTATCCTATGGGGTTGATTTACTAAAACTGGGGAGTACAAAATCTGGTGCAGCTCTGCATAGAAACCAATCAACTTCCAGATTTTTTTTTTGTATATAGCTTAATTGGACAAGCTGAAGTTAGAAGCTGATTGGCTACCATGCACAGCGGCACCAGATTTGCTGTGCACCAGATTTGCTGTGCACCAGATTTTGCACTTTCCAGTTTTAGTAAATCAACCCCAATGTGTCCATGTTCATTAGGACGATTACAGGCATATTTTACGTTCAGCTTTGAGAGGCAGGAAAAAAAAACACCCTTCTGGTTCATGTATTTGATTGGAGCTTTCGAGCAGAAAAAAATGCTAAATTCTCTTGCCTAAACTGTGTACAAAAACACTCTATATGAGCATTTTTTTTCTGCCAGGGGAACTGTTGTTTTTTTTAAGCCCAGCATGCATGGAGTGTTATCTGGACTTGGACTTATTTTGTTAGACAAGTCCTAAATCTGCTAGTTCATCTACATTACCTTCTCTCCATGTGTATGGAAAATAATGATTGAATAGTTAAAGGGAACACAGCCTTACCTTATGTACTAAGCTAGGTGGACATTCACTTTTTTTAAAGGTCTTCACTGCTTTAGTAAATCAACCCAAGTAAGCAAATATAATTTCTTAAAGGGCCACTGTGATTGGAAATCATGTATTCTGATTACTGTATGAGATCATTCAGTATAAGAATTTCTTTATACCCTTAGCGCCGACCGTACGCTCATATGCGGTCTCTGCTTGAAGGGGTTATACCGGGTGATGCCTGCAGCTGCATGGTGGTGGGAGAGGTGCCCACCACCTTCCTGCCATGCTCCAGTCTTCTCTGCTGCTTACCGGTGTTCTGCCGAGAAAGTTCCGCTCGGCGGATAAGGACCCCACTGTACTGCGCAGGCGTTGCGCCTGCGCAGTAGGACTCGGCGGAAATAGCCAAAGATAAATAGGGGAAAATCAGCTGTACACGGCGCCTGTAAGAGGGCCCCTCGCGGGCTCGCTTCGCTCGCCACGCTTCGGGCACGGCCTCACTTCGCTCGGCTCTTTTAGATTCCCCCTCTAGGTCCACTTGGATGGTGGGGAAGGAACCTGGACCCAGAGCGCAGGCGCCGTGTACAGCTGATAGTAGATTTTGTCGTTCGGCTATCTCCGGCAGCTGCTAGTAGTTGGTACTGTGCAGGCGCTGCGCCTGCGCAGTATAGGGGGGAACTTATCCGCCGAGGGAACTTTCTCGGCAAGACACCGGACCCGCCGGTAGGGGCGGAGACAATCGCGTCCTTTCCCGTGGATGCCTGGCTGCCAAGTGAGGGGAAGATGGTCCCAGCTTGGCTCCATAGCATGGGAGGGCGGAAGCGACGACAAGCTCTTATAGGAAACTTTTTTTTTTTCAAGTGACATTTATTTTATTTTTTTTAATTGCATTTTAGTGTAAATATCAGATCTGAGGTCTTTTTGACCCCAGATCTTATATTTAAGAGGTCCTGTCATGCTTTTTTTTTTTAAAAAAAGACAGTGTCAAAATAAAAAATAAAAAGTAAAATAAATAAGATTTTTTTTTTTTTTTAAAGAGTCCCAATGTCGGGCCCGCATATGTAAACGGTGTTCAAACCACACATGTGAATTATCGCCGCGATCGGTAGAGCGAGAGCAGAAATTCTAGCTCTAGACCTCCTCTGTAACTCAAAACTGCTAACCTGTAGACATTTTTAAAGATCGCCTATGGAAATTTGTATGGGAAAAGTTTGTCGCCATTCCACGAGCGGTCGCAATTTTGAAGCATAACATGTTGGGTATCAATTTACTCGGTGTAAAATTATCTTTCACAATATGAAAAAAAATTTAACTAAGTTTACAGATGTCTTATTTTTTAATTAAAAAATGTGTTTTTTTTCCCAAAAAAGTGCGCTTGTAAGACCGCTGTGCAAATACAGTGTAACAGAAAGTATTGCAAGGACTGCCATTTTATTCTCTAGGGTGTTAGAAAAAAATATATATAATGTTTGGGGTTCTAAGTATATTTGTAGCAAAAAAAAAAAATGATTTTGTTAAGTGTCAAAAAGAGTCTCGGTCCTTAAGTGGTTAATACAGTAGGAATCAGAGAGCCATGCTCGTAAATTAATTTACTTTGTTTCCAGTGGCTTGACCTCCTTGACTTCTGAACTATGCTCCTGTTTGTATGCTGCCCCATAAAGGTGCTCTTGTTAAAGTGTATTTCAATTTTTGCAGTCAAATTTGAGAAAACTCCTCTATGGTGTCCGTTTATGAAGCAGTGAAATCTATTCACTGCTTCGTTCTCCGGCATTCACAGTGAAGATTTTTCTCCTCTGTGTGCCAGTTTATGAAGCAGTGTAGATCGCTTCACCTTTGGAGGAGTGAAGCGATCTACAAATGCTTCAAACAGTGGAGAATGGCCCCTGATACTGGAATCTCGTGAGACTTTACGAGATTACAGCACCAGATGTCAGTTTATTAAGCAGTGATAAATTATCACCGCTCAACGGCGTGGATTAATGTTAGTAAAATAAAGAGTCCCCCTACATTATACACATATGTATACACACACACACATTATATATACATGTATATACACACACATGATATATATATACATATACACATTATATGTATATATATATATATGTATACACATAAATATGACAGGGGGACATGCTTACAGTGTTGGGGGGTCTGAACGAGGCATAAGGAAGTTAAAAAACTTCCTCCTTCCCCCTCAGATCCCCCCAGATTTCCTCTTCACTCCCCGATTCACCAGCTCTGAGCTGGTGAACCTGGGAGTGTGAATTCTGACACAGATCGCCAGTGAAGCGGTGAGATCACCGCTTCATAAACTGGCCGTTACTGTGTCATCTATGAGGATTCTCCATGTGTAGAGATAATCGGCGGGAGAACAAGTTCAAACATGTTCTCCCCCAATTATCACTGCTTCATAAACTGTTTATGGACTGTGATCAGCGGCGATCCTCGGGATCACCGCTGATCACTGCTTCATAAACGGACACCTATGCTTGTTATGTGTTCCCATTCACACAGCATGACAGTTTTTTAAAAATATTTCTTTCCTTTTAGATGTTTCTTGGGAGGAGGCGACATGGATAACTGCAAGGTTTTTTGAATGTTAGAGTGACTCTGTCCCAAGTCTGTCCTCATTAACATACAACGTAGGAAGCCCAGCGTCTACATCTTTAACCCTTTTTTTAGGACAGAGAGTGTTGAAATCTAGTTACGATTGATAATGACGATCTGTCAGCACAGTACAGACAGGGTTGATTATGGCACAAAGCTGCACCCCCCCCCCCCCCCCAATAAACAAAGGAAAATGCGTAGGACATTTTCTTGCTTGAGAGTCCAGAAAAGAGCATCTAAAAAAGATAAGCTGCAATTTTTACTCTTTTTTTTTTTAAACCACTTGCTACCCGCCATATAGCACAATGACGGTGGCAAAGTGGTTGCGATATCCTGACCGGACGTCATATGGCGTTCTCAGGATACCAAGCCACTGCGCCCCCCGGGGGCACGCATCGCGGCAATCGTTGTTGCGGTGTGTCAGTCTGACACACCACAACTCCGATCTAGGTAAAGAGTCTCTGACAGAGTGCCCGGGTAGCTGCCAGTCAGTGCCCAGGCAGCTGCCAATCAGTGCCAGTGAAAAATGCCTACCAGTGCCAGTGCCACCAGTGATGCCTATCAGTGAAATCCCGTGGCAATGCCAGCCATCAGTACCCTTCAGTGCCGCCTTTCAGTACCCATCAGTGCTGCCTATCAGTGCCCAGCAGTGCCATCTATCAGTGCCACCCATAAGTACCCATCAGTGCAGCCTTTCAGTACCCATCAGTGTCGCCTATCAGTGCCCGCCATTGCCACCTATGAGTGCTCATCAGTGCTGCCTATCAATGCCTATCAGTGCCGCATATCAGTGCCACCTATCAGTGCTGCCTATCAGTGCCCATCGTCAGTGCCCATCAGTGCCATCTCATTGGTGTCACCTCATCGGTGCCGCCTTATCAGTGCCCATCAGTGCAGCTTATCAGTGCCCATCAGTGAAGGAGAAAACTTACTTATTTACAAAACTTTATAACAAAAACAAAGAAAAACTTTTTTTTTAAACATTTTTTCGGTCTTTTTTATTCATTTAGCAAAAAAATAAATAACGCAGAGGTGATCAAATACCACCAAAAGAAAGCTCTATTTGTGGGAACAAAATGATAAAAATGTAGTTTGGGTACAGTGTAACATGACCGCGCAATTGTCATTTAAAAAGTGACAGCGCTGAAAGCTAAAAATTGGCACAGGAGTCAGCAGCATTGAAATTTGCAAATTGCAAATCCTAGGGGTAAGAAAATATTTTACTGGGGAATGAAAACATTTAGCAATTGCAATTGCTGATCTCTCCTTCTGAAAATGCTTGTTGCTTGGCTGTCATTGTGACTCTCTTGCTATAATACTGCCAGTCTCTAACCCAGAAGAATACAGACAAGGAATTCTGTGATTTTTGACTTTTCTGATCAGCATACTTGATCTGGGTCGGATGTTTAGAAAATATTGAGGTGAAAGACATCCAGGCAGCTAGTATTTTACAGCCCTGAGCCCTCACATTTGGTGACTATTGTGCTATTGTTGTGTATTTGTTGGGAATAATGAATGGCAGTTGGACGGAGCTTAGCCTGCCAGACCAGGAAGTCAGACACTTGGTAAGACCTTCAGGCACTAAGTAAGAAAGTGAAACTGAATGAGAGGGGCACATAGATTGTTGGCCATTAAATGCTGTTTAAGAATTAAAGTGATTGTAAACGATCATCTTGTAAAGCAACCCATTCAGTTTAAAATAGAAATGATAGGCAAAACATTTGTGTATAGATACACTATATTGTCAAAAGTATTGGGACACCTGCCTTTACACGCACATGAACTTTAGTGGCATCCCAGTCTTAGTCCGTAGGGTTCAATATTGAGTTGGCCCACCCTTTGCAGCTATAACAGCTTCAACTCTTCTGGGAAGGCTGCCCACAAGGTTTAGGAGTGTGTCTATGGGAATGTTTGACCATTCTTGCAGAAGCGCATTTGTGAGGTCAGGCACTGATGTGGATGAGAAGGCCTGGCTCACAGTCTCCGCGCTAATTCATCCAGAAGATGTTCTATCAGGTTGAGGTCAGAACTCTGTACAGGCCAGACAAGTTCCTCCGCCCCAAACTCATCCATGTCTTTATGGACCTTGCTTTGTGCACTGCTCCAAATCATTTGGTGGAGGGAGGATTATGGTGTGGGGTTGTTTTTCGGGGGTTGGGCTTGGCCCCTTAGTTCCAGTGAAGGGAACTCGTATGCCCTGTACACACGATCGGACATTCCGACAACAAAATCCTAGGGTTTTTTCCGACGGATGTTGGCTCAAACTTGTCTTGCATACACACGGTCGCACAAAGTTGTCGGAAAATCCGATCGTTCTGAATGCAGTGACGTAAAACACGTACATTGGGACTATAAACGGGGCAGTGGCCAATAGCTTTCGTCTCTTAATTTATTCTGAGCATGCGTGACACTTTGTGCATCGGATTTGTGTACACACGATCGGAATTTCCGACAACGGATTTTGTTGTCGGAAAATTTTATAGCAAGCTCTCAAACTTTGTGTGTCGAAAATTCCTATGGAAAATATGTGATGGAGCCCACACACGGTCGGAATGTCCGACAACGAGGTCCTATCACACATTTTCCATCGGAAAATCCTATCGTGTGTACAGGGCATTAAGGCGTCAGCATACCAAGACATTTTGGACCATTTCATGCTTCCAACTTTGTGGGAACAGTTTGGCAGTTTTCCTTTTGTAATACTGAGACTGCCTTTTGCAAGACCTTTTGTAAACTACAGCTGTGCCAGGTTGGGCCATGTTATACAGGTCCCGTTGCCACCTTGTTGGAATTTTGTGTTAATACACTTTACTGCATTCCTTGGCTTGAATTGCAATGTGCAATTACTCCACTTTAGGTACCGAATACCTGGCCCTGCCTACACTTGGGGAGCAGGGGCCACCATGGCAGTGTTGGGAGCGCCCTTAGCTCTGGTTCCAAAATTTGATGGGTCCAATATCTCACTAACGTAGTGGGAGGCGAGACTAGAGAGTGCTGTTAGTCTCTACCCAACCGGCTGATCGCAGAACTGGCTATTAACTCTCTGGAGGATGATGTCCACTAAGCTAATATGGCACTATCAGAGAATAAATGTGTTAGTTTAGAGCATATCGTGGCACAGCGGACTCACTTTGCTGTAGCACTACAAAAAATATGGAAATGGTTGGAGAAAAACAGCCTGCAAGGGTGTGCTGACATATGTGCTCCAGATAAACTGTTATGAGACCAATTCATTGGAGGCGTGAGTGCTGGACATTTCTAGGGAACCTTACAAGAATGAGTGAGAGCTCAACCCTCCCTCACTTTCAGTGATGTAGTGGTGGAAGCGTTGGCCCAAGAACAGGGGCAACGAGACCACTGGTATCAATACATGGGAGATGTTTTGTGGGCCTACAATAACACCGTCTGTGCATCAAGCCACAAGACACATTCTGTTCTTCTTGATGTTTGGGCATAGTACTTGCTACTGAATGCCCCAGAGCATACTGCCCCCAGAATCCCAAAGAATGGATGCTCGAATAGTGGTAACAGTTGAGGAAGGCTAAGCAGAAAATTATCGAACGCCATCCATACATAGCCAAAGAAGCAGCCCTAGAACTACTCTCACTGCGACTGGATGTCAGTGAAAACCCCAACATTTTAAAGACGGACCAAATTGGAGCCCCGATGGGTGACCACCTTGTATCGATTAGAAAAACAGTCGTTATCACCACCTATATATTATGGTGTCTGAAGGTCACAAAGCCAACAGGAAATGCCTCCATTGAAACCTGTTGAGGCTCTGTGTGCTGGGACGGGATTGTTTGGTCAGGTCCCCCACCGACTGGAAGGACTCCTACACTACAGACCTCCCTCCTATCCAGGAAGTCCCAATGGAATGGTACTTGCCCCCCATAGAGGCCCTATTTCAGGATCCCGACTGCCCTGGAGGTGAAGACCCCACTGTTCTTTTTGAGGATCAGGCTGCAGACTGGTTTGAGGAATCTGAGTGTCCCGATGAGCCTGTGGACTCCTCTGAGGATGCCATTGCCAACCCAAGTAAGGGTGTTATGCTTGCCCATGATAATCCCCACTCATCTGAGGCTCCTGAGCAACCTCCAGTGAGTGATAATTCTGATATTGAGCTTGAGAATGATGGTGAGGTCGGCCGCCCTATCCGGTCTAAATGAGGGCAGTTACCAGTTAAGTTTTCTGACTGTGTTGTGTAAACGTGTTTGTTATCACTGCTTTTTTGTGCCTTATAACAAAGTATTTCATTATCTTTGCTTGGCTGCTGATGCCAAGGACAGCATCTGTCATAGAGGAGGAGGGAGTGTAGGCAGGTGCAGTTGGGCCTCCCTGCACAGGTGGCGCTGTTACAGCAGCCACCATGCAGAGAGGATGGAGGGGAAAAGGAACCCTTTTTCTTCTCTTGCCTCTGTAGATGTCATCAGGGGAGCAGCCTTCTGATTGGACGCTGCTGCACTGAATGACCTCTGCAGCCATCTTTAATGTAGAAAGTTATAGTAATAAATAGCACTGTCCCACTGCAGTTGGCTCATATTTGCAAAGTGGCTAAGTCAGGGATAGGAACCTGCTGGGGAGGGACAGTATGACTAGCCTAAGGAGAGGTTCCAGTGGAGGAGGGACAGAGTAGGGACCTCACGTCTAAGCCCCCAGCTACGAACTCTTTCTGCCTGTTGAGTGTCTTTTCTGTCATACTGCCTTCCAGCCACCTTCTTAGTCAGAAGCTATTGGGCATTGTAAGCCTTCTAGAGTGTCTTCTGTAATACTGAGACTGCGTTTTGCAAGACTTTTTGTAAAGTACTTTTTCGTAAAGTACTGCTGTGCCGGGTTCGGCCGTATTATACAGGTCCTGCTGCCACCTTGTTGGAACTTTGTGTTAATACATTTTTCTGCTAAATTTTTTGGCTTCTGTGTAAAATTACTCCACTTTGGGTACAGAACACCTGTCCCCACCTACATGCCCCTAGAGTAAATGCAGCCATGTTTTTTCGCAGAAACAGATGTGTGTATGGCTCCATTGACATACTTCCCAACTTTGTGAAATGGGAATGAGGGACACCTATTAGCAAAAGTATGTGGGCATAGGACACACCTCCTTCCGCGCCCCCATTAAAGGAGAATTGTACAAAAAAATGAATGGTTTAACCCACAAGTGCTTTTTTTTACCACTACAATTCCTTTATATTGGCTTTTTGGAATATAAAAATGCAGCAATTTAGAAATTTTTTTTTAAAAGGTTTTTATTTGCCAAAAAAATTATACATCTTATTTGCAAAATATAATAGACAAAAGTATACATGTTACAGTCCGGAATGCATTCCAAAGCAGAATCTGCATACAAATAAAGAAATATCACATGTATTATATTGCGTTTGTCATTACTCGTTAAATCATTGGCTGTTTTCTTGAAACTCAGGACTAACTAATCTTAGCCTAAACAGTTGTATAGAACAGAAGCTATACAATTATTCAAATAAAAGCAACTAGAGGAAATTATCCCTCATACAGTAAAAAAACAATAACGGGAGAAAAAAAAACAAAAAGAGAAACTCTTTGTGCTGCGTGCTGCTGTGATTCAACTCCCCACTAGATCTTTTAAATACTATCCATTGATTCACTAATGTCCTATGGAATTACTGGGTGGATTGTAGCGTGTTTTCCGAGTTAATCCATCTTCCCCATACTTTACTAAATTTTTTATTTGATCCTCTAGACTCATATGTCATTTTATACTTGGTGATATTGGCGTTAACAGCAATTTAGAAATTTGATGAAAGATTTGGCACTGAGAAACTTTTTGATAGATAAAATGTGCATTTTATATACAACTATATAGATCAGACCAAAATGAGGGACAAATGAGGAGGAAAGAGGGACAGAGGGACTTTTTTTCAAATGAGGGAAGTCCCTCGAAATCAGGGACAATTAGAAGCTATGCATTGATTCCTATAATGCTGTGTTTGAATGTATACACAACTATATGCTATATGCATTTAAACTGAGCATTTTAGATGCCTGTGTGAATGAGCTCTTAAGCTAGGATTCGACACGTGGCTAAAATCGCTAAGGATCGCTTTTCAGAAGCGATTGACAGGCAGTGAGGAGGCGATAGGACACATTCTCACCCCTCTGTTTTAACCTCGGAAACGCTGCAGCATTGCGCTGCAACCAAATGCATTACACGCAGTTGCAGGCACGACCTCATTCGCTCAAATGGGTTATATTGGGTGGCAGTACTGCTCGGAATGCGAGAGCGATAATAGCTTTGCCGCAAAGCATCACAGCCATGGCATGTGCACAACCTCGTCTGCCTGCCTTCACAGCTAAAAGGGGGGGGGGGGGTGACTGGGGGTGGGAGGGCACTAAAAATATGGCTCAGCCACCTATTTTTAGCATCTTCCTCCAATCATAAGAGTAGATATAAAATAGTGGTCTGAAAAAAGGAACAATTTCAAGTTCAATGTTTATTTGAATGTTCATTCATGTAGGAATTGGTAGAATTAAAAAGATGTTCAGAACAATGGATAACCCTTTCATGTGTCTGTTTATTGATTTTCAGATAATTGAACGATTGTATATAAGTGTATTCAAATAGATTTCAAAGTCCAGGAGGCATTGGCCTGTGCATCGCACGAGTTGTCTCCACATGTGTGATTTTTGTTTTATTTTCAGAAGAAAACAAATGGTTTATCAAATGTGAGTACTCTATTGTCTGAGGGTATCCAAAACTTTTTTATTTTAGATTTGGGCTTTATAGAGAATAATTAAAGAGCCTGCGGACCTGATGTATAGTAGTATGCCTATATTGTTTGCGATATGCAGGCTTTCATTTTTAACATGTGAGTGAATTAAAAAAAAAAAATAAAGTGCATGAATCTTAATGCTACACAATCATAGGCTCCTCTTTTTTTAACATGCCACTGGAGAAAGTCTATGTCAGTTTGCATAAGAAGCTGTCCCAAGACCCCAATTTTGCTGGAGGAGCTGTATGGGCGACTAAGGCACCCTAGTGGACAGGCGGAGTACACACCCCTACTGCGAGTATACAGGAGCCACTATGAGATCTGAGGGACATCCACTGGATACACTAACAAATTGAAGCCAAACTCCAGCTCACACTCAGTTACAGCAAAGGTTTTTTTTCCTTTTGGAATAAAGGTTTTACATACATTAATAAAAGCAGATCATTGTAAGCACCCCTGTCAGCAGTAAATTGTTTGTCTCATCCCCCTAATTGCTACATCTGCAAGAGAGCTTTCTCTTTTGAAAAACAACAGACTTACTGGCAGGATCAACAGGTGATATTATTGGAAACAAAGTCTGAAAAGGAAAACAAATGCAGCCACCACATCTAAGAATGTGTAAGCTACAATATAGTACATGTTTGCTTTTGGGTTTAATATTGCTTTAGCAAAATGTAGGCTTTATGTGGATGTGCAGAGCCTAAATCGTAAAATCTTAAATGTGAAATGATTATAAAATCTAATATTTTTGATGGAATTATTCAGATGTTCTGTCACTGTTTCTCCAATCTATGCCGAATTCTTCCGTCTTGTCCTACCTTCACAGTTGACATTTATTCTCCAGCATAATAACCATCAGTAAGGTAGAGATACAAGCAGGCCAGCTTTACCAATCAGCATTGTTATGCGGCAAAATACTAGAAGGGTAGAAGCAGGTGAGATTTAGGGGGCACTAATTAGGAAACATTCTTTGTGTTTTTTTACGTTCAATAATTAGCCCAGAGTCAGCTGTAAGAACATCAGCCAGAAGAGGAGAAGCCTCAGCAATGCTCAGCACTGGCTTAAAGGGAGCAGAGGTTTGCCCAGAGGGCTGGGCCATGGCACAACACACAACAGGTGGAGAGATGGGAGGGGGCACCAGCCTGTAATCCCATTGTAATGTGCCAGGATTTGCAGGTATTGGAGCTGCTGCTCAGAAGGATTCATTTCCAATCCTCTCCTCCTAATTCTCCCTGGAGAAATGAAGACACAGACACAATAACTGCTTCACCAACACAGTTGTGATCTTTTTATTCTCATATAAATAAACTGAGATATATAAATATGTATATATATACATACAGTATCTCACACAAGTGAGTACACCCCGCACATTTTTGTAAATATTTTATTCTATCTTTTCATGTGACAACACTGAAGAAATGACACGTTGCTACAATGTAAAGTAGTGAGTGTACAGCTTGTATAACAGTGTAAATTTGATGTCCCCTCAAAATAACTCAACACACAGCCATTAATGTCTAAACCGCTGGCAACAAAAGTGAGTACACCCCTAAGTGAAAATGTCCAAATTAGGCCCAAAGTGTCAATATTTTGTGTGGCCACCATTATTTTCCAGCACTGCCTTAACCCTCTTGGGAATGGAGTTCACCAGAGCTTCACAGGTTGCCACTGGAGTCCTCTTCCACTCCTCTATGATGACATCACAGAACTGGTGGATGTTAGAGACCTTGTGCTCCTCCACCTTCCATTTGAGGATGCCTCACAGATGCTCAATAGGGTTTAGGTCTGGAAACATGCTTGGCCAGTCCATCACCTTTACCATCAGCCTCTTTAGCAAGGCAGTGGTCATCTTGGAGGTGTGTTTGGGGTCGTGATCATGTTGGAATACTGCCCTGCGGCCCAGTCCCTGAAGGGAGGGGATCATACTCTGCTTCAGTATATCACAGTACATGTTGGCATTCATGGTTCCCTCAATGAACTGTAGCTCCCCAGTGCCGGCAGCACTCATGCAGCCCCAGACCATGACACTCCCACCACCATGCTTGACTGTAGGCAAGACACACTTGTCTTTGTACTCCTCACCTGGAGTGAGGAGTACATGGTTGTATGGTTGTAATGACGTCAGGAACATTCCACCACCCAAGACCTCTAGAGCGTGTTGGTGGGGGGGGGGGGGGGGGGTCAGAGTCCCCCCCTAACATCAGAGCCTCCACATCACCACAGAGTCATCCCATCACATCAGAGTCCCCCCCAAAACATCAGAGCCGCCTCATCACCACACAGTCCCCCCATCACATCAGAGTCCCCCCATCACATCAGAGCCCCCCAATAACATCAGAGCCTCCTTACCACCACACAGCCCACCTATCACATCAGAGCCTCCCCATGACCACATAATCCCTCCATTACATCAAAGTCCCCCCATAACATCACAGCCTTCCCATCACCACATGGTCCCCCATCACATCAGAGCCCCCCAAAACATCAGAGCCTCCTCATCACCACACAGCCCCCCATCACATAAGAGCCTCCCCATCATCCCAGAATCCCCCATCACATCAGAGTCCCCTCATCACATCAGAGTCCTCCAATAACACCAAAGCCTCCTCACTAACCACACAGTACCTCTATAACATCAGAGCCTCCTCACCATCGCACAGTACCCCTATCACATCAGAGCCTCCCCATCACCACAGAATCCCCAATCACATCAGAGTCCCCCCATAACATCAGAGCCTCCTCATCACCACACAGTCCCCCCATCACATCAGATCCTCCCCATGATCACAGAATCCCCCCATTACATCAGGGTCCCCCCCCATTAACATCCCAGCCTCCCCATCAGCACAGTGTCCCCATCACATCAGAGTCCCCCAATAACATCAGAGCCTCCTAACCTTACAAAACAGTCTTTTTTCGTTTATAGTGCAAAAATTAAAAACAGGAGAGGTGATCAAATACCACCAAAAGAAAGCTCTATTTGTGGGAGTAAAACGATACAAATTTAAATTTAGTTTGGGTACAGTGTTGCATGACCGCGTAATTGTCATTCAAAATGCGACAGCGCTGAAAACTAAATATTGTTCTGGGCAGGAACGGGGGAAAGTGCCTGGTACTGAAGTGGTTAAGGAAATGTAAGTTTTGCTGAAACACCATGGACAGCTCCCAACTATCCAGCCTCTCCCAATGTACAGAGGGTTCAGCTAGTACTGAATAACTAATTACTTTTCTGGGAGGGGGAACCCAGCTAGAGGGCATCCATGCCAGCTTTACACTTCAATCACCTATATGTGCAGCTGGATCTCAGGCTGTACTAGGACCATCAGAAGTAAGAGATCACCTTTATTTTTTATTTGCAGTCAGTGTCCAGCTATTATTTTTATTATATTGGCTCTACTACAGACAGCTGCATGCAGTCCAAGAGCTCTATAGGTAACTAATCACAATGGCAGCACCCAGAGTGAATTGTCTTTACTCTGTACACCTTAAAGTGGAGCTCCAGGCTCTTTTAGAAAAAATACTGTAGCTGCTGACTTTTAATGGTAGGACACTTACCTATCCACGAATCCAGCGAGCCGTCTTCACCCGAGCCGATTTTTCAATCTGCTCTCGGTTGCTGCTGCCGCAATCTTGGCTAAGGGTAACCTGCAGTTCACAGCCGGTTCCGTATTGCGCATGTGAAAAGCGTGCTGCGCTTTGTGAATGGCCCAGCAGTGGGGGGGAGGAGGGCAGAACTTCAGGCTAAGTTTGCCGCAGTGAAATCCGCCAGAAGTGGGTACCTGTCAAAACCAGGTACCCGCTCCCCCCTCCCCCCCGAAAGGTGCCAAATGTGCTAAGAGACAGTAGTAAGAGACAATGGCTGTCAATCAAATCTTGCAGGTGGGGGGGGGGGCAGGGGAGTGGGGCCAAGCTGTGCTGTGTGTGTCTATAGAAGCACATAGGCAGCTCAGGATCGAGCCTGCAAGAGTGCCCCAAAGTAAAAAGGGAGGAGAAGCAGAGCGCCGGTGCGGGACCCCAGAAGAGGAGGATTGGGGCTGCTCTGTGCAAAATCATTACAGAGCAGGTTATATGACATTTTTTTATTTACAAAACAAAACCTTTCAATCACTTTAAAGTGGGGTTCCACCCAAAAGTGGAACTTCCGCTTTAAGTACTTGTGACTCCCTGACACGCCACATGGCACGTAATTTTTTTGGGGGGGGGGAGCGGGTACCTGGTTTTCACAGGTACCCAGCTCCCACTTCCTCTCCTGGCACCACGGCACCGAGCAGAAGTTCACCTCTCCCCCCTCCCTCCCTGTAATCTTCTGGGACACAACACAGATCCCAGAAGATTGCCCGGCCATTCATAACGTGCAGCGCAGCTCGCATATGTGCAGTGCGCGCCTACACTTCCAATGCCGGCGTCGGGGAGAGGAGGGGGAGAGAAGTGAGGCTTCGGGCGGCCGTATCGCTGGATCATGGGACAGGTGAGTGTCTGTATATTAAAAGCTGCTGACTTTTAAATGGGTGGAACTCGGCTTTAAGTAGTGGATATGTAAGGATTATTTTTGGGGAATTACGATATCATTTAATGTCACTTTAACTAATTTCCACAAACACATTCACTGTGATACTATAATGTCATCGACACCACAATCACAGAACTGTGTTGTATTAAAAGTATCTAATTGTAGCAACTGTGATAAATAGAAAATAAAATCTGCAACAATGTAGATTTTACTCAGACGGCTATCAGCAGAGAATCCTTCTATACAGGGAGATATGTAAGGAATAAGGTGCTCTCTTCTCCACTGTTAGTTGAAATTTCATGCTGGATAATACAACTGATCCATCACTCGCTCACTGCAGTCTTGCACAGTGGCATCCAGGATCTGGGCACCCACAATGGGTGCATATGCAATCTCAGACTCCCCGTTTGGTCATGGACTAAAAGCAGTAGTAAAGTAAAAATTCTGACTTTACTCGACAGGTAAGATCATAAAAATCCTTACCTGTAGATGCATTTGAAACGGCTTGAACTTGTGCTGTTTAGTTACAACACACAAGTCCAAGTTAACTCTGCTACAAACAGATAATAAAATAATCAAATCCTTCCTGCGCTATGGTATTATTATTAGGCAGCTTCCAAAACAATAGGCTAATATACAGATCCTATAGAGTCTAATGTGGGTAAGTATTTGCAGTGCCAAAGAAAACCCTCAAAAAATCTAAATATCCATTATACTAAACAATGTAAACTAAAATGATCAAAAAAATGGCAAAAATGATTTTTACAAATAAAGTGCATCAAACTATGCAAAAAGAGCAATCACAAAAAAGAATCAAATGTCAAAAAAGTCTCTATAGATAGAGTTCATCTAACTATGCACCGGTGGCGGTGTGTCCATAAGGGAGCATGGGCACCGCCCCCCCTTTATAACCAATGGATAGATTCATGCATAGCTGCCACCCCCTATTCAGGCGCCCGGCCCCATTTTGTCTAAACCGCTGGCAATAAAAGTGAGTACACCCCCTAACTGAAAATGTCCAAATTGGGCCCAATTAGCCATTTTCCCTCCTCTGTGTCATGTGACTCGTTAGTGTTACAAAGTCTAAGGTGTGAATGGGGAGCAGATGTGTTACATTTGCTGTTATCGCTCTCACTCTCTCATACTGGTCACTGGAAGTTCAACATGGCACCTCATGGCAAAGAACTCTCTGAGGATCTGAAAAAAAGAATTGTTGTTCTACATAAAGATAGCCTAGGCTATAAGAAGATTGCCAAGACCCTGAAACTGAGCTGCAGCACTGTGGCCAAGACCATACAGGGGTTTAACAGGACAGGTTCCACTCAGAACAGGCCTCGCCATGGTCGACCAAAGAAGTTGAGTGCACGTGCTCAGCGTCATATCCAGAGGTTGTCTTTAGGAAATAGATGTTTGAGTGCTGCCAGCATTGCTGCAGAGGTTGAAGGGGTTGGGGGTCAGCCTTTCAGTGTTCAGACCATACTCCGCACACTGCATAAAATTGGTCTGCATGGCTGTCATCCCAGAAGTAAAGCCTCTTCTAAAGATGATGCACAAGAAAGCCTGCAAACAGATTGCTGAAGACAAGGAGACTAAGGACACGGATTACTGGAACCATGTCCTGTGGTCTGATGAGACCAAGATAAACTTATTTGGTTCAGATGGTGTCAAGCGTGTGTGGCGGAAACCAGGTGAGGAGTACAAAGACAAGTGTGTCTTGCCTACAGTCAAGCATGGTGGTGGGAGTGTCATGGTCTGGGGCTGCATGAGTGCTGCCAGCACTGGGGAGCTACAGTTCATTGAGGGAACCATGAATGCCAACATGTACTGTGACATAAAAACAGGAAAAGGCAAATCACCGCGCTATACCTTAACTGAATTAGTGCATAGAAACATATTGAAAAAACAAAAATTTGAAAACAATCAAAATGTGACAAATCAGTGATCAAAAATCAACATAAAGCAGCCGCTAAAACGTGAGATACACACATAACATAATAAATACAAGAGGAGCAGCGCTGTGATAAAGAGGTTCTATATGATAAAACCAGAACAAAAATGTGAAATATTAAGCCCAAAAATTGGGATAGGCTCCAAGTTCATAAAAGTACATAAACAGCTGGACCGTCCTATTCAAAAACCAAACATGGATGGTGGATAAAAGAAGCGTAGATAGGTGGAAATCAATGAGTCCTTCACCGCACCACTGTGATATAGTAAAAATGCGCGCTTACCAAACGGCAAGCTTGGAAGAGCTTGCGACCTTAACCCAGTCGGGGCCTTTCAGGGTGGAACCATCAAGGAGAAGCACGCCACCTTGGCTTGGATTAAGCACGCTGTTCTTCCAATTAACACTCTATGTGGAGATGTGACCCCTGGCCAGGGCTAAACCTCAGGAGAGGTATACTTTTTCCTAATTGATGTCAGCTGGCACATGACCCAGATCTTTCCCAGCCTGTCAACCAGTCTGCTGACCAACCAAATTAGCCTGTCTAACCGTCTGTTAAAAGCAGGGGTTTAGTTAGCACACATTTGCAAACGCATGTGAAAGCTGCAAGGCCTCGACAAGGCACCCTGTATGTACTGTGACATACTAAAGCAGAGCATGATCCCTCCCTTCAGAGACTGGGCCGCAGGGCAGTATTCCAACATGATAACGACCCCAAACACACCTTCAAGACGACCACTGCTTTGCTAAAGAAGCTGAGGGTAATGGTGATGGACTGACAAAGCATGTCTCCAGACCTAAACTCTATTGAGCATCTGTGGGACATCCTCAAACGGAAGGTGGAGGAGTGCAAGGTCTCTAACATCCACCAGCTCCGTGATGTCATCATGGAGGAGTGGAAGAGGACTCCAGTGGCAACCTGTAAAGCTCTGGTGAACTCCATGCCCAAGAGGGTTAAGGCAGTGCTGGAAAATAATGGTGGCCACACAAATTATTGACACTTTGGGCCCAATTTGGACATTTTCACTTATAGGGGTGTACTCACTTTTGTTGCCAGCAGTTTAGACATTAATGGCTGTGTGTTGAGTTATTTTGAGGGGACAGCAGATTTACACTGTTATACAAGCTGTACACTCACTACTTTACAGTGTAGAAAAGTTTCATTTCTTCAGAGTTGTCACATGAAAAGATATAATAAAATATTTACAAAAATGTGAGGGGTGTACTCACTTTTGTGAGATACTGTATATATATATGTATACTCTGCATTCAGTGTAGACTATATATTCAGTGTAGACTCTATATACAGTCAGTGTAGGCAGTGTATTTATATATATATATATATATATATATATATATATATATATATATATATATATATATATATATATATATATATATATATATATATATATATATATATATATATATATATATAAATTTATATATAGATCTATACAGATCTATATATAGATCTATATAGATCTATATATAGATCTATATATAGATATATATACAGTATATACTCTGCATTCAGTGTAGACTATATATGCAGTGCATTCGGTGGTGTACAGTATATACACCCGTATGTGCATGAACTCTGAACACATCGCTGCATTACGGATAATTATGCATTGGTGTGTATTGTCCCATAGACAGAAATGCACCTGTGTTTAGATCAGTATAGAAAAAAAATGCTACATTTTTTCACCTGTGTGCAAGAAGTCTCATATAGAATGACTGTAAAGAAAATGCATCTTTACAGATATCCCACAAACCAGCTCTATTCTTATATTCTATAAGAATATACAAAGTTCTGAACCTTTAATTCCTAATTCATCAGTGGTTATAAAACTCTTATTAGACATCTGCACAACAAAAAATTGTGTTTTGTTTCTTTATGTTTCTGTTGATTCGTAACGATTCATAATTTCGTAAGACGCGAGTTTTCATATTCGGACTCGTTAGTATTTTCGTAACAGCTATATTTTTGTTGTATACGAAATGATTCTTAATTCCGTTTCTTTGATTCGAATATCGTCATTTTGTTAGATAATGATTTTCGTTTATTCGGTACACTACTCGTAATTTAGTAATTCTTACTTTTGTGAGATTGCCTTTTTCATTGATTCATACTTTCGTAGGAAATAAAGAATAATAATCCTATGCTTGCTTTTCTAATAAGTCCTGTACTTACTCCAGTCCACTCCCTCAGTCACGAGACCTGACTCAGTCTCCTCCTCAACTGAATCTAAAAAGATTCAGGAATGCCGTGTGACTCAGACACAAAAGGGATTATCTGATTGGCTAAAGATATTAAGTAAGATACATCATTCACTAATACACTGCCCATTCGAAAGAACGATTCCAGAACGCGAAATGACGAACATACATATTAAGATATACCTACACTGTCCATTCAAAAGAACGATTCAAGAACACGAACAAACAAAATTACGAACCAACGAAGAAACGAAATTACGAACACACGAATGAAACTACGAACATACAAAATTACGAACAGACAAAGGATTGAAACTACGAAATGCAAATCATTTGTTATAGACGTCATTTTCTTTCTTTTACTGTTTTGGAGTTTCGTATTTTCGTAAGTTTGTCCGTTTGTAAGTTCGTATTTTCACGTGTTCGCTATTTTGCTTATTCCTAATTTCGTAATTTTTGTATTTAGGTTCTTTCAGCTATTCGGATGTTCGAATTGATCTGAATGTACGAATACTAACAAATTTGTACGAAAATCTATTCGTTACGAACCGAATCGCACATGTCTAACTCTTATATAATTCAGTTTTCTGCTTAGTGGCCCATTGAAATAAGTTCCTTGCTGTAACAGGGCCCCCCCGAGATGAGTTTATCCCCTCCCCGGCTCTCCATTACACCATCATCACAACACAGGGATGTCAGTTGGGTCATCTCCCTCCACACAGTGTCATGGAAATTCCACTATACACTGCGCGTAATCCATGTCACTTTCAGCCTTTTGGTATAATGCATCTTAGTATGACCCTGTTTCCCGTATCTTCCCAAGTAAACAGACATGACCACCATCCTTACACCCTTAGCTCCACAGCTCGACTGTCTGTTCATGGGAGCAATCTTTATTCATATAACAATAGAGCTTGGTTGCTTCAGCCAATCAAGCACAGGCATTCCTTCAAACAGGAGGAGTTATACAAATCTCAACCAATGAACAATGACTAGGGGAGTCTTATGGGCGTGTCTGGGCAGGAGGAGTGTGTATGATTTCCCGCCCCCTGTCTCTGTAAGCCATCATCTTCAGCTAGACAAAGAAAGCCACATGGCTGGCCTTGAAATCATGGACACTGTCCCCGACCACAACGCACACAAAGACTTGTTTTTATCGTTGGCGGAAATCCTTATTCTGCGTTGTTCAGAGAACAATGCATACCCGGATTATACTACCATTCCTGAGGATGGGAGATTATCTGCAGGAACACGACATAGCCTCCCCAGGTGTTGATCAGACACGCAGAGACACACGAGCGCACATCCCCCATAACTGATAATGTCTTTGTAGAGTGAACACATCCCCCCCAGACGATCGTCTACTCTGTACATTGCACAGGGGCCCTTCGCTGGCGGACATATCCCCACTCTGCAAACACTTCTCTGAAGCTTTCCACTACCAAAATGGGTCTCAACCAGCATCAGTCTGACCCAGTCCGCTCTTTAGAACGGGCTGCAGGAGAACTAACACTGGGAGACACTGTGATAATACATATTAAATACATCTTCATGAAATTTCCACAACAACAGGTAGGTGCAGGATGGGAAAAAAATGGCTTTTGAGCCGTCTCCTCTGCACCTCGCCGTCACCAGTCACCCTAATTAACCTGCCAGGAGATCCCCTGTGAGCTGCGATAATTAAGCACAAGGGGTCCAAAGGACAAAAATGCCATTTTGGAAAAAAGAGGGAAATTGCTAATTGGTTTTTACTTTATAAGATACAGGAATACGACTTCAGTGTGTGGCTTTGCAATTTTTTAAAGTAACGTGTTATAGCCAATTGGGCATAATTATAAAACATAAAATAAAAGGCCAGCACCACTTATAATTTATATTTCAGTTTTGCACTGTAGTAGGTTGAATCACACGTTGCCCCTTTTTCATGTCATAAGGACTATGACGAGATAAATTCAGATCAATAATGAGCTTCACCCCACATCAGCCGCCATTACATTGCCACAGGATGATGTCTTTGTGGCCTTAAAGCAGGGGTGCCCAACCTTTTAAGGAGCGAGGGCCACTTTAGCGACTTGGTAAGCAGTCGTGGGCCACATTGAAGGGAGCGGGCAGATGACAGGTCCGTGTCCACTCTGTATATGCAGAGCGGACACGGACACAGCCCCTCCTACTCTATGGGCCCTACGATCCACCCAGACAGATAGGGAAGGATCCCCTTCAGTTTTTTGAAGTGGATTGGATTGGAGATAGGCGTGTGTAAACAGACACAAGTCCATCTGCCGCTCTATAGAGGTGATTGGGTTCACCTGAAAAACAGGCAGGTGGACCCGATTGGACCGATTGTGTGAAAGGGGCCGAAGGCTGCATTCACACTGATGCACTGCAGTTTACCTGCACATCAACTGACCTCAATCTTCCCTTCTTCCACAGGATTCCTGGAGGTATCGCCGGCTTCTGCTGTCCCTCAGGTGGGTATGGCTGCTGCTGACTGTCATCCAGGGCTGGTACTGCTGGTGGGTACTGCTGGCTGGTACTGCTGATGGGTCCTGTAGGTGGGTACTGCTGGTGGGTACTGCTGGTGGGCACTGCTGGTGGTTACTGCTGGTTGGTACTGCTGGCGGGTACTGCTGGCTGTTACTGCTGGTGGGTACTGCTGGTTGGTACTGCTGGTGGGTACTGCTGACTGGTGCTGCTGGCTGGTACTGCTGGTGGGTACTGCTGACTGGTACTGCTGGCGCGTATTTCTGGCTGGTACTGCTGGTGGGTACTGCTGGTTCGTACTGCTGGAGGTTACTGCTGGCTGGTACTGCTGGTGGGTCCTACTGGCTGGTACTGCTGGCGGGTACTGCTGGTGGATACGGCTGGCTGGTACTGCTGGTGGGTACTGCTGGCTGGTAATGCTGGTTTGTAGTGCTGGCTGGTACTGCTGGTTGGTACTGTTGGTGGGTGTTATTGGCGAGTACTGCTGGTGGGTACTGCTGATGGGTACTGTTGGTGGGTATTGTTGGCTGGTTCCCGACCCATCATCCCCGAGCATCAGTGTGACAGGAGGAGCCTACACTGGAGGAAGTATGCAGCTGCAGTAAAGAGCAGAGTCGATGCTTCCTGTATAGCGATCTGGGGTTGCCGACCCGCCATCCCAGAGCAGGAGGTGGCGGGTCACATCAGAGGGCACCGCAGCCACATGTGGCCCACAGGCCAGCAGTTGGGCACCCCTGCCCTAAAGTATATGTTACCCCAACATTTCATATTCCTGATATGTGTCTGTTGTACCATGTACTTGTGTTAAAATGTATCCTGTTCTCTGTGTATTACTTCCTTTGTGTTTTTGCCAGTCCTTCTGCTTTCCTATTTCAAACTGACCACGCTAGGCATGAGAACTCATCCACCTGGTGTGGTCAGTTTTTTGGCTGTGCTGGGAGAACAGCCTGCTTTTCCTCCTAAAATCAGACTTGTGCTGTCACGCCCCCCCCCTCTCACAGCCATTCCCTGAGAAGATCAGTGGGCTGCTGGTTCTCCACCCCCACCTCTCTAAGCCCCTTATGCAGCTGAGAACAAAGATTATGTGATCACTTATAAAAAAAAGAAAGAAAAGGGTATTTATAATGTTTTTATATATATATTTACAAATGTTTTGTCTTTCATTTTTATTTTAAACAGGATAGGGGTTTATAAATATATTAACCTCCCTGGCGGTATGATTCTTTCTGATTTTAGGTGCTGAAAGCAGTACAATTATTTTGCATGGAAATTTGGCGTTTTATATTGTAGGTCTGTAATTCTTAACAATAACACACTTAAATCTGTCCAAAGAAGAGTCTAGTAGATATCCCGGGTATTATAAAGTTTGAAACACAAAAACATAAATTATAATATAATAAAAAAAAAAAAATAATTAAAAAAAATAAAAAATAAATAGTAAAAAAATAAATTTCCACACGATTCACTATCGCTCAATTCTGCAAGTGTTCTAATTTACTATCGCTGTTTTCTAGCTGGTCTAAAGCCATTTTTGACGTAAAGGGACACTTTTTGGTTGCTATGGACAATCTCCAGTTTCCAGGCAGAAAGAACAGTATATGCAATATAAAACTGCATGCAGGGCATGGGCCAGAGCACTGGGGACAAATGGGATGTGAAATGATTTCATACAGTACTGTAATCTGTAAGATTACAGTACTGTATGTGTTATGCTTTTTACATTTTTTTGAATTTGCCGCCAGGCTCCGCCCCCGTGCATCGCGACGCTCGCAGGGAACGGAGCCTGGCACAGAGAGGCTTCGGAGGAGGACACAGCCCTCGGACACTGCGGGGGACATCGCAGGATCCCGGGGACAAGGTAAGTATACCGCACCAGGATCCTGCGATGCAATCCCGAGTGTGACTCGGGGTTACCGCTAATGGTCCTGAATTTTAACCCCGAGCCACACTCGGGAATACCGCCAGGGAGGTTAAAGGACCTGGTTACCACATCCTATCCTAGTAGTACATGTACTTAAGGCCGGTCATAGATGGAGTGAATTTCTTACCTGCAACCAGACAGGGTTGACAGGGAAATCTCCCCCGCAGAGCCAATGGGCTTGATTTACTAAAGGCAAATAGACTGTGCACTTTGCAAAGTGCAGTTGCAGTTTTCAAGTGCAGTTGTTCCAGAGTTTAGTAAATGAGGTAAAGGCACAGTCAAAGTCCAGACCTAAATCCAATTGAGAATCGGTGGCAAGACTTGAAAATTGCTGTTCACAGACGCTCTCCATCCAATCTGACAGAGCTTGGGGTATTTTGCAAAGAAGATGTCAACAATGTCACTCTCTAGATGTGGAAAGCTGATAGAGACATCCCTAAAAAGACTTGCAGCTGTAATTGCACTGAAAGGAGGTTCTACAAAGTATTGACTCAGGGGGCTGAATACAAATGCACCCCACACTTTTCACATATTTGTAAAAAATGTTGAAAAACATTTATCATTTTCCTTCCACTTCACAATTATGTGCCACTTTGTGTTGGTATATCACAAAATTGACGTTTTTGGTTGTAACATGACAAAATGTGGAAAATGTCAAGGGGTATGAATACTTTTTCAAGGCACTGTATACACAAGTGGTTACAGCAACTGTTTTTTTTTTTTTTTTTGGGATAAAAGATTTATGCGAACAAATAAAAGCTGATCATTTTAAGCACCCCTGTCCGTTTTACATGGCTTGTCTCATCCCTGTAACTGATACATTTGGAGGAAAGTTTATTGAAAAACAACAGACTTACTGGCTAGATTGCCAGATTAAAATAGATAAAACAATGGCTAAAAAATTAAACTAATGCAGCCACCACATCTAAAAATTGGTAATTGTTTTCTTTTAGGTTTATTACGGCTTTAAAACATTACAAAAACAGAGTTTTCAAAAGGTTGTTTGCATGGTGATCAAAGACAGCCTCGAATCATTGCAGAGTCTGCTGAGAATTTCATTGTGGAGGGAAGGTGAAAAAAGAGGGAAAAAACGGATGCCGGAGAATGTGGAGGGAATGAAACTCAATATTTCCCGACATGTGCACAGACCAATCATTCCTCCAAGCACCAGCTAATTGTACTTTGCTACACTGTGCCGGAGAGATACCTGTGCCAGATGGCATGTTACACGGGACGCAGCAGGTTGTCAGGTATATACAGTGCCTTGCGAAAGTATTCACCCCCCTTGCCATTTTTCCTGTTTTGTTGCTTCACAACTTGGAATTAACATGGATTGTTTGAGGATTTGCATCATTTCATTTACACAACATGCCCACAACTTTGAAGATGTTTTTTTTTATTGTGAAGCAAACAACAAAAAGGACCAAATAACAGAAAAGGTCAATGTGCATAACTATTCACCCCTCTAAAGTCAATACTTTGTAGAGTCACCTTTTGCGGGTATCACAGCTCCAAGTCCTTTTGGATAAGTCTCTATGAGCTTGTCACATCTTACCACTGGGATTTTTGCCCATTCGCCTTGCAAAACTGCTCCAGTTCCTTCAAGTAAGATGATTTGCGCTTGTAAACAGCAATCTTTAAGTCTGACCCAAGATTTTCTATTGGATTGAGGTCTGGGCTTTGACTAGGCCATTCCAACACATTTACATGTTTCCCCTTAAACCACTCAAGTGTTGCTTTAGCAGTGTGTTTGGGGTCATCGTCCTGCTGGAAGGTGAGCCTCAGCCCTAGCCTCAAATCACACACAGAGTGGTACAGGTTTTGCTCAAGAATATCCCTGTATTTATCACCATCCATCTTTCCCTCAACTCTGACCAGTTTCCCAGTCCTGACTGCTGAAAAACATCCCCACAGCATAATGCTGCCACCACCATGTCTCACAGTGGGGATGGTGTTCTTTGGGTGATGTGATGTGTTGGGTTTGCGCCAGACATAGAGTTTTCTTTGATGGCCAAAAAGTTCAATTTTAGTCTCATCAGACCAGAGCACCTTCCTCCATACATTTTGGGAGTCTCCCACATGCCGTTTAGCAAACTCAGAACGTGTCATTTTGTTTTTTGCTGAAAGTAATGGCTTTCTTCTGGCCACTCTGCCATGAAGCCCAACTCTATGGAGCGTACGGCTTGTTGTCATCCTATGTACAGATAATCCAGTCTCTGCTGTGGAACTCTGCAGCTCCTCCAGGGTTACCTTAGGTCTCTGTGCTGCCTCTCTGATTAATGCCCTCCTTGCCCGGTCCGTGAGTTTTGGTGTGCGGCTGTCTCTTGGCAGGTTTGCTGTTGTGCCATGTTCTTTCCATTTGGTTATGATAGATTTGATGGTGCTCCTAGGGATCATCAAAGATTTGGATATTTTTTTATAACCTAACCCTGACTTGTACTTCTCAACAACATTGTCCCTTACTTGTTTGGAGATTTCCTTGGTCTTCATGGCAGTGTTTGATTAGTGGTGCCTCTTGCTTAGGTGTTGCAGCCTCTGGGGCCTTTCAAAAAGGTGTGTATATGTAATGACAGATCATGTGACACTTAGATTGCACACATGTGGACATCATTTCACTAATTATGTGACTTCTGAAGGTAATTGGTTGCACCAGAGCCTTTTATGGGCTTCATAACAAAGGGGGTGAATACATACGCACATGCCAATTATCAGTTTTTTATTTCTGAAAAATCGTTTTATGTGTATATTTCTCTAATTTTACTTCACCCACTTAGACTATTGTGTTCTGATCCATCACATATAATTCAGATTAAAAAAACATTGAACTAAAGGCTGCAATGTAACAAAATAGGTAAAAAGCCAAGGGGGTGAATACTTTTGCAAGGCACTGTATAATTATACAGTATATTGTAGCTCTCTTTATGTACAATCAACCTGGAGGCTTTTGCAGCCAACATGGTGGGCTGTTTCAAAGAGGACCTGTGCCTCTCATTGTACCCCATAATCAATTTTCAAAACATTTTAAGTTTAAAATTTTTTTGCACAACACATAGCACTTTATTCACACGATTACTAGGGTGTTGGTCCTTGGACTTGCCCTGAAAATCCTGAAGGTGGGGGGGGGGGGGGGGGTTGGAGCAAGTGTCCATTTGCTCAGGTTCTCCTTGCTTCAGCAGGTTCCATGAAGAATGGGGTCTGCCTGGTCTTTGTCTGGTGGACCAAGAGTACTCTGTCCGTGGCAGGTATCCTGCGCCCCAGAGTTTCAGAGTTAGGGCCCTTTTTCTTCAGAGGAGGATCGTGTGTTACACCCTGTGCACTTTTTTGGTGTGCTCACATTTTTATTGCACCTATTATTCAGGGTTAGTGCAAGGATTTTTGACACCCTAGGCGAAACCTCATTTTGCCGCCCCCCTTGGCTTCACCCCTGACTCCACCCCCTTTGCCCTGCTCATGTATACCCCAACTTTTTTTGAAGCACCCATCAAATGCATCCACACCAGCGCCCATCAAATGCAGCCTCACCAGCGCCCATTAAATGCAGCCTACCAGTGCCCATCAATGCAGCCTACCTGCGCTCATCAATGCAGCCTACCAGCGCCCATCAATGAATATTTCCTTGCTTCCATTCATTTGGGAGTCAGGACACAGACACAGTCCTCTGTTGCCGCTGCGCCTCTGCCACTATGTGCGAACGGACTGCCTGTTGATGCTGAGACTTAGTTGCTTGCTGCAGAGAGAAGAGAGTAGGAATACCAGTGGCTGGGCACCCTAGGCAGCAGTGCGCCCAAGACGGCTGCCTAGTTTGCCTAGTGGTAGCACCGGCCCTGCTGGTATTAGTGTTTTAGGTGTCACTGCACCATGGGGCAAAGAGAAAAAATTCAAAGTGGTTGTCAAGGCTGAAGGTAAAAAACCTTCACGGTGTAGCTCCCCCCACAGCCCCCCATAATACTTACCTGAGCCCGATCCAGCAATGTGCACGAGAGCCGACTTCACTGTAATAAAAATAGTAACTGTACTTACACTATATTGTCAAAAGTATTGGGACGCCTGCCTTTACACACACACATGAACTTTAATGGCATCCCAGTCATAGTCTGTAGGGTTCAATATTGAGTTGGCCCACCCTTTGTATCTATAACAGCTTCAACTCTTCAGGGAAGTCTGTCCACAAGTTTAGGAGTGTGTCTATGGGAATGTTTGACCATTCTTCCAGAAGCACATTTGTGAGGTCAGGCACTGATGTGGACAAGAAGGCCTGGCTCCCAGTCTCCGCTCTATTTCATCCCAAAGGTGTTCTATCGGGTTGAGGGTATCTATGAAGAACCAGCATTATCACCCTAGGATAGGAAGTGTACCCATCACAGAACACCCCCCCCCCCTCCACATCTCTCTAACATCGGAGAAGGTGTCCTGTAGATCACAGAGGTGAACTATTGGCTCCAGCTGCTGTCAATCAAATCATGTGACACGTGATTGGGGACCGAGTCCCTCTGTCTGTGTCAATGGACGCAGCAGTGGGACTCGGGAGCGAGCATGCATGAGTGCTTCCAGGGAAAGCGGCTTTCCTGGGGGCACCCGATGAAGAGGAGAGGCCTGGAGCACCGGTGGGGGACCCCAGAAGAGGAGGATCGGGGCTGCTTTGGGCAAAAAGCATTGCACAGAGCAGGTAAGTATAGGCATGGTTGTTATTTTTATTTTAAAAAAACAGAAGCTTTATACCACTTTAAACTGCTTGCGGATGGTGCCAAGTCAGCAGGTGACCATACCGTCTGGACAGGTTAGGGTTGATTTACTAAAACTGGGGAGTGCAAAATCTGGTGCAGCTGTGCATGGTAGCCAATCATCTTCTATCTTCAGCTTGTTCTATTAAAGTGGAGCTCCACCCAATAGGGGAAGCGCCGCTTATTTTCTCAGAAAGCAGGCCCGACAGAACCAAACATGGCCCGGTAGTGTGCATTGCAGTGGCGTCGGCAGGGGGGTGGGGGCTGACCGTGGCTGAATCCCAGAGTGGGTCCCCAAAAAGCCCCGGGTCTCAAGTGGGCACAGTTCTATTAATAGCCCCGAGCACCGCCGAGCACCGCCGAGTGCGGCGAGTCACATAGCAGGCCCTTCTGGAGCCTGTAGCACTGATGGACGTCCCACTGGTCCAATGCCGGGACCGCGGAATGTGTGACGTCCATCATAGGCGCTGCAGGCTCCAGGAGGTGGGAATTACAACGTGGCCGCCACGTCACCGTGAGATCCCTGCTCGGCGCTCGGCTCTCCTCTCCTCCTCCTGCCTGCTGTGATGATGGGCGCGCACTGCACACCACGGCTCAGCTGCTGCTGCAGGACACATGAAGTCTCCTGGTCAGGTAGGCCAGTGCGTGTCAGGTAGGTCAGTGTATGTATGTCAGGTAGGTCAGTGTGTGTATGTCAGGTAGGTCAGTGTATGTGTCAGGTAGGTCAATGTATGTATGTCAGGTAGGTCAGTGTATGTGTCAGGTAGGTCAGTGTATGTATGCCAGGTAGGTCAGTGTATGTATGTCAGGTAGGTCAGTGTTGGTCAGGTAGGTCATTGTATGTGTGTCAGGTAGGTCAGTGTATGTCAGGTAGGTCAGTGTATGTATGTCAGGTAGGTCAGTGTGTGTCAGGTAGGTCAGTGTATGTATGTCAGGTAGGTCAGTGTATGTGTCAGGTAGGTCAGTGTATGTATGTCAGGTAGGTCAGTGTGTGTCAGGTAGGTCAGTGTATGTATGTCAGGTAGGTCAGTGTATGTCACGTAGGTCAGAGTATGTATGTCAGGTAGGTCAGTGTATGTCAGGTAGGTGTGTATGTATGTCAGGTAGGTCAGTGTATGTCAGGTAGGTCAGAGTGTCAGACAGGTGAGTTTAGTGGTCAGCATTGATGGGAACCGGTAAGCCAGGCAGCAACCAGCAAGTGAGCTTACTCCCCCGCCACACAACCCCACCACCCAGCCAAAAGACCCCGCGCCACTACCGCCGCCGCATCCCCGCCCACCCGCGCCGGCCTTGGACTTCGGGCTGAAGCCCCTGGTCTCTTTGCCACCTAGCAACTTCGCTGGTGCATTGTGTCATCTAGCCATAGACATCCCAATCAGTATTGATGGGTTTGCGTCAGAAGCGGTCATACTTGGCTGAGAAAGGCAGGCTGGAGAACAAGAGAGGGGCCTGTTCTGCCTGGGCGGCCAAAGGATCACCGTGTCCCTCTCCTGCCGAGCACACACCGCCTGAATGCATTCAGCCGCATTAGGACAGCAGCCTTTTGTGGCCCGGGATACAGTATATTTAACACGGCTAAGTCATATTCCGGCATGAATAGTGAATTCCCATCACTTGAAATAGGATCATGATCTGTTGTCTAAGCAATCAGAGATTGTGAGATTGTCAACAGCAGTCGGTGACAGATGTGCACACGCTTTGTTTCCCCCCCCCCCCCCTCTCCCGGGACCAGGCGGGCAAAGAGGATGGATCCTCTGTAAATAAAGTTATTGTCTGTGTGTACACACACCGAAAAAAAGGACGCCTCGCACTGACACATCGACACCAATGAAGAGCACTGCCGTCTATAGAGCTTCAAAGACTGACTGTAACTGTTTTCTTAGGGGATTATCCTCACAAATCGGACTCATAATCTGCATATACATTCATGACCGGGGGGAACAATCCACAGCCAACCAAGGCGTAGGCAAACACGGCGCTTACTGCCTAAAGAGGGAAGTCCATTGCACACGACCGGCTGAATGGCGTTCGGCATTTTGTTAGCTCAACGAATTGGTTCCCATGGACGCCTACGCCAGTGATCCGGGACTCAGTATTTTCTGAAGGCAAATTAATCTCCTAATGTTATTAAAGCAAAGGGTTTGTCACTTTCTTTCTTCTCCCCCCACACAGAGGCACCAGTGACATTATACTGGGTGGCAGCGAAAGAGCAGGGTACATCTCAATTGGAAGGTTAAAGCCTAGGTGCCTTCATTTTTTTTTTTTTTTCTAGACAAACACCAAACAGTATCTTCAATGAGGGGGCAAAAAAAAAAAAAAAAAGCGTTTTTGAAATTTGCTTTAAATGACAAGATACAGCCTGTGAATCCCAAATTGAACAAGTCAACTGCTAGGACAAAAACTATGATAGAAGGCTTATACACATGGCTGCTTCAAAATAATGCATAATATTAATAAATAAGAGTGATAATTATATATATTTTATTTAAAATAATAAAGTGAATGATTAACACCTAGGCCTCAGTCACACAAACGTACTTAAAGTGGAACTATAGGCAAAACCTATTGGATAGAGCAAGGGAGGGTTGTGTCCTATTTTGGAGAATTCCCTTAACTTCCTGTCCAATAGCCAAACAGGAAGTGAGTGGAAATCCCTGCAAATTAAGGGAATCCATTGGGGACTCCCAGGTCACCAGAACTAGTGTCCCCATTGGAAGATATCCCCTCCAGGGGCATTGCTAGGTGGCAAAAAGACCAGGGGCTTCAGCCCAAAGTCCAAGGCTGGCATGGGGGGGGGGGGGGCGGGGTTTTTTAGCTGGGTGGTGGGGTTGTGTGGTTGTGTGGCGGAGGGGTAAGCTCACTTGCTGATTGCTGCCTGGCTTACCAGTGCCCATCAATGCTGACCACTAAACTCACCTACCTGACATGCACACACTGACCTACCTACCTGACATACACACACTGACCTACCTGACCAGGAGACAGACTTCATGTTGTCAGACTTCAGCAGCTCAGTCGTGGTGTGCGAGGCAGCCCAGAGGAGAGGAGGAGAGCAGAGGAGCAGAGAAGGAGAGGAGGAGAGCCGAGCGCCGAGCGGGCATCGATGTGGCGCAGCGGCTGCATTGTAATTCCCGCCTTCTGGAGCCTGCAGCTGATGATGGACGTCACACGTCCCGCGGTCCCGCCATTGGACCAGTGGGACGTCCATCATAGGCGCTGCAGGCTCCAGAAGGCGGGACCTGCTATGTGACTCGGCCGCACTCGGTGGCACTCGGGATCAGATCAGTCCCCGCTCGGCAGCAGACGGCGGCGCTCAGGGCTAATGATAAAACAGAGCCCATCTGAGACCCGGGGCTTGTTGGCAACCCAGTCGGGGCTTCAGCCACGGTCAGCCCCCCTGTCGACGTGCCTGTTCCCCTCTATTACTTTTTTGGGGACAACCCAAAATTTGGCATTTTCTTTTACTTTCACTGTCAATGATAATGGTAAACAGAACAAATAGAGAGGGTGAATCTCTTAAATGGCGACACAAACCGCAACAAAAACTGACGGGGGTTCTAATCCACTCTATTCAAAACTGAAAAAAAAGTTTTTCCTTTAGTTATACTTTAACTGTACACCCTGGAACTCATGTGTTCCATGCATCCCGGTACAGGCAGTCCCATTCATGTCAATTAGGGCAGAGCGGTTGTGCAGGCATAGCCATTGCTCCCAATTTGATATCTGTGTGCATACGGGTGCAAACCCTGGCTGTTCGGGCGCCCGAATGTTTACCTGTTCCATGGGAGCCAAACATCATGAATAATAGTTTTATTATTACCGTTATTATACATGACAGATTCCACTGTTAATGGCTTTGATAGACACCGGCAGGCTGGATTTTTTGTTTTTGGCATCAAAAATGTTATTTGAAAACTAATATTTATATTTTAACATCCAACTGACACTAACCACTGGCACTTTTTTTTCGAACACTGACACCGATTGACATTTATTTTCGACTCTTGACACCAAAGATGGGGATTATTTTTTTATCCCACCGAAACCAATGATTAGCACTTATTGTAATATCCCACTGACACCACTTAAGCCCCGGAAGATTTGCCCCCTTAATGACCAGGCCATTTTTTGCGATACGGCACTGCGTCGCTTTAACTGACAGCTGCGCGGTCGTGCGATGCTGTACCCAAACAAAATTGACGTCCTTTTTTTCCCAGAAATAGAGTTTTCTTTTGGTGGTATTTGATCCCCCTGCAGTTTTTATTTTTTGCGCTATAAACAAAAAAAGACCGTCGATTTTGAAAAAAAACAATATTTTGTAGTTTTTGCTATAATAATTACCCCATTTAAAAAAAAAAAAAACAAATTTCTTCATCAGTTTAGGCCGATGTATATTCGTATTTTTCATATTTTTGGTAAAAAGAATTGCAATAAGCGTATATATTGATTGGTTTGCGCAAAAGTTATAGTGTTTACAAAATAGGGGATAGTTTTATGGCATTTTTATAATTTTTTTTTTTTACTAGAAATGGCGGCGATTTTTATCGGGACTGCAACATTGCAGCAGACAGATCGGACACTTTTGACACATTTTTGGGACCAGTGACATTTATACACCGATCAGTGCTATAAAAATGCACTGATTACTGTGTAAATGTCACTGGCAGGGAAGGGGTCAACACTAGGGGGCGATCAAGGGGTTAAATATGTTCCCTCATGTGTGTTTCTAACTGTATGGGGATGTGACTCACTGGGGGAGGAGAGAGATCGCTGCTCCTAATTACTAGGAACAGACAATCTGTCTCTCCTCTCCTGTCAGAACGGGGAGGTGTGTGTTTACACGCACACATCCCCATTCTGGCTCTCGTGCCCATGATCGTGGGATACCGGAGGACAACGCGGCCCTGGCCACGCGCATCGAGTTCCTCGCTGTGCAGTGGGCGTGCATGCCTCGTATGGCTCTTAAAGACGTACAGTTTTGTCGATTCGCGGGAATGAGCCGACCTACCGCCATATAATGACAGCGGCTGGTCGGCAAGTGGTTAATGATACCCCCCAGATCATTTCACAGATGAACTATGGATACGGACAGGAATCAGATCCGATTCCAGTGTGGGAAAAAAAAGTCCCTGCACCTTTTTGTGCGAATCTAATGCGAGTTCAGCCATACAACTGTATGGCTGAACTTGCATTGCAGAGACATCGCACGATTGGCAAAGCAATACGGGTGCGAATCCCATGCAATGTCTGTGTTCACAATAGCGTGAACCCAGGCTGAGTGTACACCCTGGAAGTCACGTGTTCCATGCATCCCTGTGCAGACAGTCCCATTCATGTCCATTGGGGCACAGTCGATGTACAAACACAGCCATTGCAACCAATTTGATATCTGTTATCTATTTTTTAAACAAAGGATGTGTGTGGGCTTATTTACAACTGACATTTTTGTGAATGAATAGGGTTACTATTCTAAGTAAACCCTTATTTACTTAGAGGCGGATGGAAATAAAGGGGCCAGAGTTTTGGGAAGAGGACCCACGTTGAGGGCATGTAGCCTGGTATAGTTCATTTCCTGGACTGCCAGGCTGCGTGCTCAGATTAAGGGCGTCTTTTTTTCCCCACAGGGTTCCATATCGGAATTGAAGGGTCTGGCATCAATTTTGGGGGGGACCCCATGGAATTTTTGAATCTCTATTTCTTATACACCCCCCTAAAATCGATACCAGATCCAAAGGGTCTGGTATTGATTTTGGGGAGGACCCCCGTGTAATCTTTTTTTTTTGTCATGTAAAGCAAAAGTGACATATAAAAAAGATCTTAATTCACTTTTTATGGCAAGCCTCTTCTATTTCATAATAAATGCAATGGGGACTCCATCTGAAATACATACCAGACTCTCATCCTCCTTGATGAGGTCCTGATATGTATTTTTGTTGGGGGGAGGGTGGGGGGGGGGGGTTCCCATTGCATTCTTTTCAAAATAAAGGAAGCTTGCAGGAGAATGTGAATTGATAGCATCTTAAACTACTTTTTCCTGTAAATTGTAAATATTACTTTTACTACATGATAGAGAGTCGCCATTTCACAGGCAGGGGACCCTCAAGCAGGTTTTTTAAAGAGAGTGCACTTTTAATGTTGCACTTTCAGCATTAATAAATCTACTGTTCCCTGCACAATGATATTTTTTGTATTGGCGTATGTCCCCCGGAACATTGATTTGACAGATTGACTTCAATGGGATTTGGATTCAGCATAGTAACTTTTTGTTTTCAATTCTTTTCTTAGCATTAAAAGAGATCATAAATACAATAATCAAGTACAGATTCACTCCCCATTCATAGCCAGTATATGTTTAAATAGCCTAGGCATAGCCGTGCACACAGGGTGTGCCAGGTGTGCCTAGGAACACCCTAATCACCCTTTGCAGCTCTGATTCCCCAAGCTGTCATTTACTGGCCCCTTTCTTTTCTGAACTGTGTTTACTATGCCTTAGTTTGTGAATGAACAGGAAGGTGCTCAGCACAGAGCCTTTCATTCACTGTCCAGAGCGGCTGAGGCTGCAAAGAAAGGGACTGGGTACTGTATCTCTGTCCTCAGTCCCTTTCACTGTCTCAAAAAGATCAGGGGTCTGTTTAGACCCCTGCTATTTCACCAAAGCCCCCCAACAAGGCTCCTAAAAAATTGTAACACTGTCCACTGTTGTACTTACTGACATCATACACTTTCTTACTGACACCAACCTCTGCCCTACTGACACGTTCAATGCTCTACCGACACCATACACTGCCTTACTGACACCTTCCATGTTTTAATACATTTTAAAATGTTTGTTTACGTTTATTTATAACATATATATATATATATGTAGCACCCTCTACCTTAGGTAATTGCTAGAGTTAGTTTTTTGGCCAGTGCAGGTAAATTTAGGCAGGCCTACCTGAAAGCTAGGCCTGTTTGTTTTGATCTGGGGGCTGGGGAGTGGTTTAGTGTAGGCTGGTGACTCACAGGGTGACAGGTGGAACTACTACACTCACCGGCCCCACGGGGGTACCGCTACACACACACACACACACACATATATATATATATATATATATATATATATATACACACACACACGCACGCACATGCACACACACATGTGTTTGAGCTTCTGTGTGCACATCTTAACCACTTAAGCCCCGGACCATTTGGCTGCCCAAAGATCAGAGCACTTTTAGCAATTCGGCACTGTGTTGCTTTAACTGACAATTGCGCGGTCGTGCGACGTGGCTCCCAAACAAAATTGACGTCCTATTTTCCCTACAAATAGAGCTTTCTTTTGGTGGTATTTGATCACCTCTGTGGTTTTTATTTTTTGCGCTATAAACAAAAAAATAGAGACAATTTTGAAAAAACGCATTATTTTTTACTTTTTGCTATAATAAATATCCCCCAAAAATATATAAAAAAAAATTTTTTCCTCAGTTTAGGCCAATGCGTATTCTTCTACATATTTTTGGTAAAAAAATCGCAATAAGCGTTTATTGATTGGTTTGCGCAAAAGTTATTAGTAATGGTGGCAATCAGCGATTTTTATCGTGACTGCTACATTATGGCGGACAGATCGGACACTTTTGGCACGATTTTGGGACCATTCACATTTATACAGCGATCAATGCAATTAAAAATGGCAGTGAAGGGGTTAACCACTAGGTGGCGCTGTAGGGGTTAAGTGTGTCCTAGGGAGTGATTTAACTGTGGGGGGGAGGGGCTATGTGTGACACGACACTGATCACCGCTCCCAATTACAGGGAGCGGTGATCAGTGTCCTGTCACTCTGTAAGACGATCGCGGGCATCCCTGCAGACATCGAGTCTGTGGGACCCGCGATCACACTCACGGAGATCACGGTGGACGCAAGCCTGCAAACCGCTTCTCAAATGGTAACGTACAGGTACGTTAATCTGCCTGTACGTGCCTTTTTGCTGATGTATATCGGCGTTAGCCGGTCGGCAAGCGGTTAAAGTGGCTGTAAACCCAAATTTTTTTTTTCATAATGAAGACTTCTACCTGGTACAGTAGAGGATGTCAAGTAATCTGTGCCCAGTCTTACCACGAAGAGTTAACCCAGCTCTGAGCAATCCTCTTGTCTTTTTTTACACTCTGCAGATGCAGTTGCCCCAGAGCTCAGTACATGAGGAGAAACTTGCAAAGGGCACCCAATCACATGCAAGGAAAATAAATTTAAAAAAAAACAGAATTTTTGCTTGATTGGATGATGGAAGTTAGCAAAGTTTCCAATCATTTAAAAACAAATCCCGAAGGTGTGTCAGCCGCTGCTACTGCAGATAGCTTTTCCAAGGGCGATAGCCAGATCCTAAGGGGTTGATTTACTAAAGGCAAATAGACTGTGCATTTTGCAAAGTGCAGTTGCCCTCTGCAAGTGCAATTTCTCCAGAGCTTAGTAAATGAGGTAAGGCTTGACTTTGCAAAGAGTACCCGATCCTGTGCAAGGAAAATTAAAAAAACAGCACTTTTGCTTGCACATGATTGGATGATGGAAGTCAGCAGAGCTTCTGCTCATTTACTAAGCTCTGAAGCAAGTGCACTTGCAGAGGGCAAGTCTTTTTCCCTTTAGTAAATCAACCCCTATGTGTGAGGGAAGCTTACAACATGTGTCCAAATTGGAAGATTTCCCCTCTACTCCTGCTTTAATGACAATTCAAAATACTGGATATTTTTACATTTTTTTTAGTCCCGGGGACAATGGTTCCTAGGACCCCCAGAGAGGGCGAATCAATGAAAATGATTGAACAAGACTTTCTGAAGGGTATGCTATGTCATTGTCAGCAAATTGTTTCTACTGTCCAATACCAAGATTTATATACTGCCTATACATTGCCTGCAAATCCTCCTTCTGTACCCCATGACCCCCCAAGCTAAGACATGTGCTATATACTAATATAGATTTTTTGTATTTATTTTTTTCTTCAACTGAGTTTTCCTTAGTTATTTTATTTTATTTCCCTCTTGCACCAGATGAGCTGGTAGTTGCACTCTTTGCCTGCTCTGTGCAGCGACCAGATGTTATTGGATTCACTGTAACAAAAGCATCATCTCAGCACCGTTAAACTTCCCTCCAAATGAAATTAAGCAGATTATCCAGCAATTTTCTGCTCTGTTAATATGCTTCCTTAGTTCCATCATCCTCTCCCGGCGTTGCTCCCATATGTTCTCTTAAACGGCTCTCTCCTGACATACCCCATAGGAGTTCAACTATTAAATTTGTTGTCCATGAAGTATGACCCGTGAACATATAGCATTACAGATTCGGATTGAGCGGTTCCCCCCATATGTTTACATAGACGCTGTTTAGGTTTATGTTACCTATTCATCTTCGATCGTTCTTGGCCCACATGCCCGTGAGCCAGCCGTGCCAGACATTACCAGGCAGAATACGTTGTGATGTGTCCTCTCCTGTGTAAAGATGGTGCGGTGCCTCTTACCATATGGTATGTCAGAACCTGCTTTTCCCCCTCTGCTCCATTAATATCAATATGCAGAGGAGTGACGCTTGCTAACAACCTTTCTTTGGGATGTACTCCAGGCATATGTAAAACAACCATGCAATCTAAAATAATATTAATCAGAAAAAGGTTACGTTTAAAAAAAAAAAAATTGCAAAAAGTTTCAGTTTTTCGGGTAGGTTAGAGCCATGGCCAGGTTTAATGTTGTGTATGGCCAGGTAGATCTTGTAGGTAATTAGATCTACTCATACACCCAGAAATCAAGCGCAGGCATGTGCAAAAACTAAGGGGTTGATTTACTAAAACTGGAGTGCAAGATCTGGTGTAGCTGTGAACAATGGCGACCCTAGGGGGGGGGGGGCAGAGGGGGCCCTGACCCCCCCAACATTATGCTGGGCCCCACCATGTGCCCCCCCAAAAAAAAAATTTTTTTTTTTTTTTTAATTTTTTTTTTTTGACAAAAAGTCAATTTCTTTTTGTTTGTATTCATATCGGATGTGCCGCATCCTACTCGGGCCACCGCTGGGGTAACACAGTCTCTATTGAGAGGGAGAACGTCCCCAGTCAGCTCCTGCGGGTGATTCCTCCCCCCTCCCTCTGCTTGCTGACACTGCATAATGCGAGCGCTCTCACACAACCACGGCCGCACGATCTGCTCCTTCCCCTGCATCCTCATTGGCAGGGAGAAGAGTGAGTTGCAGGAAAGACTCCACCAGGACTCTCAGTTACTGAAAAAACAGACTGATTTCTCCCGTCCTTAGGACAGGAGAACCAGCCTGTAAATTCCAAGAAATGCCAGACCAGCGCTGTCAATAGCAGGGGCAGGACAGCAAGAGGAGGCTGGGGAACCCCACAGTGACAGAACACCAGGGCCCGGGGGCAAGACAACCTTTGCAACCCTGATAGTTCTCCCACTGCTTTGGATCCTTATATTTTCTTGGTATGCTGGTGACATATATATCTCTTGTTTTCTGTCACCCTGGGGGGGGCCAATACAGTAGGAAGGGAGCTCACTGCAGAACATGTGAAAGGGCCGTTGTGGGATCGTAGTAAAGGGGTAAAGGGTCCCAGGATAGATAAAATATATATAGATAGATATATATATATATATATATAGATATATATATATATCTATATATATATATATATAGATATATATATATTTGCATTTTATATTGCCCCCCTATTTTTGTCCCTGTCCCCCCATGTGCCCCCCCTAAATATGAAAGCTGGAGACGCCACTGGCTGTGAATTGAAGCCAATCAGCTTCTAACTTCAGCTTGTTGAATTATGCTTTGACGGAAAAAAAAACAAAAAACTGGAAGCTGATTGGTTTCTATGCAGATCTGCACCAGATTTTGTACTTATTTTTGGAATTTTCAGGAGCATTAGGAGATTTCTGTAAAATGTTGCCATTTTAGCAAAATGCATTGGCGTTAATGATGAAGACAAAATAAACAACTTCACTTCCAAGGCAATTTATTTTACATTTTTCACACTGTTAAAAAATCAACATTTGCTAGGAAATTACTTAAAAAACCCAAAACAATATACCGTATTTTTTGCAGAGGCTCTGGCGAAAAAAAAAGCAGGGAGCAGTTGCAATTTCTTAGTTTGCACAATAATTATGCAGCTGTTTATCAGATTTAGATTCAGAATACTTTATTAATCCCAAGGGAAATTATTACAATTTTTAAAAGCATATTTTTAGGAAAAATACAATAAAGTTAATTTTAATGCACACAAATAAAATAAAATACACATTTTTTTGTCAAGACTGAAAATTGACAAAACTATGGCACCAAAAACTTTTAATAGGTGACAATTTAAAAGCCTTTACGGGTTACCAATTTAGAGTTATCTATGAATTGTGGCCCTAGAATTCTTGCTCTCACTCCAATGTTCGTGATGATACCTAACATGTGTGGCGCAGTCGCTGTTTACATCCAAATGTGGCACCCACGCACACATTTTCATTTTCCATTTTTATTATTTTCACTTATTTTATTACAATTTATTTTTGTAAACTTTGTTTAATTTTTTCATATTCATTCTCACTGTAAAATTAAAGCAAAGTACCATTACTGGACAGCCGATGGCCAGCTGAAAAAAAAAAAAAACAACAACACAAAGCTTATAGCTGCAGCTGCCGCCATGACCTTGTTTTAACCACTTCAGCTCCAGGATGTTTTAAAACGGCTAAGGATATGAAGTGGTAAAAGTTGTTTTTGGTAGTTTTTAGGGGGTAATGGGTTTCAACTAGCCTTGGCCTGTTCTTGCAACAAAATTAGCCCCAAAAAAATGGAGGCATCAAAATAAGTACAAAAAAAGTAAAGACAAAAACAAAAACTTTAAATACTAAAAGAAACTAAACTGCGCTAAATATAAAAAAAAAAAACTAAAAAAAAAAAAAGTAGATTTCAACTAAGTGAGATTATCAACACTAAAATTTGCCAAAAAATGGTAATTTTGCAGTAAAATCAGTTTCTCTTAAATTACTCTACTTATCCCCAATGATGAACTGGCAGACAACAAGGCAGCTGTCAATCATTTGTTGTTATACAATGCCCAGCCTGTGTGCACAGGAAGGGATTAAGGCCAACTGATGCCCTAAGCACACCCCTTCCATTGCTTAAACGACAAGATATTAAACATAATAGATTCTGAAGGTAAAGTAAGAGATGAAAAAACTCTCCAGGTCAGGCTCCACAGTTATATTGAATTTTAACTTTTATTTTTGTTTTTAACACTTTTCACAAAAATGTAGTTAACAGTAGGCAATATAAGCAAAGTATTTACTTATTACAAGAAGAATATAAAAATTTTAACGTTAAATTTTTCTTTATAAAAAGGGTTATATAATAGGGGGAAAAATACAAATATAAAATTGTATTGAAAACTAATATAATAACCCTCCCAAACCATATAAAGCAATATTAATCTGATCATACACTATACAAACTGATTTTAGATCTACCAAAATATAATGTAATAGGAGGACACACGAATGATGCATTCAGTTTCTATCACGGCAGGCAGACCCTCACACTACAGATGACGGTAGATTTAATCTTTTTATTGCCACTGTTGTATGTCATACGGCGGGGGGCAGCGGAGAGTTTTCCCCTCCTCAAGCTGATTTTCAGCTTTTTGATGTATAGCTGCCCAATTCTCTATTTGTGACCTCCGCATGCGATTCCCCTGCCATGCTACCTGGGCTCCGCTGTCCCATCTGTGGTACCAGAACCTGCATGGCGGGTGTTGCCAGCTGCAAAGAACTTGGTAGCGATCATTTCAAGTTCCTGCTGTCACAGTGGAGCGCGATCTTTGGAATGCGGGTGAGACATCAGGGGTCTTTTGGACTCATTAAAGAGACCCCGTCACAAAAAAATTAATTTTCTAACAATTCATATTAACTTACAACAGTTAGGGGCTAGGTGACAGTGGCGGCCCGTCCATTAGGGGTGCCGCCCCCCGATCCATGCGTCCGACCCCCTAATCTACATGCAGGGCGTCAGACGCATGGACTCTGATCGTGTTTTTTTTTTTTTGAAGCACGTGATTAGAGATTAGGTTTTAATAGGGTTCAAAAAAGGGTGGGCTCGGTGCGCAGAGCACTGAGCCCACCCAGTTGTGTGACAATATCGAATGAATATTCGCTATTGTCTTCCTGATTCTTCTCCCAGTCAATCGAGAAGTGTGTCCTGATCCTGAGACCCATCATCTAATTAGCTGAAAGGAGAAGCAATTGTATTGGTTGCCTAGGAGGAGGAGGGGGGGAGACGCACAGTGGAAGCCGCCGTGATGCAGAGGAGGAGGAGACACAGGGGTAGCCGCCGCCCGTCGCACAGAGGAAGCGCTGCCCGCGATCTAGGATGGGGTAAGTGCTGGGCTGGTGAGTGGGGGGGTTGTTAGGGGGACCCGGCCAACCGACTGGGGGTGGTGTCTTCTGTGGGTGCATTGTTTGCTGCCCCCCCCCCAAAAAAATATATGATAACCTTAGTACCTGCTTATGCTGCTTACTAATTAATCCAGGACTGTGTAAAAGTGTTATGTGCGATGGAGGTATTAATATTTCGTCACCCATGCTGAAAAACAACTTTGACAAGCAAAACCATTGTGCTGTCCCTGATACAATTAATACAATTGTTCAGGAGATTCCCCGATTGATTGAATAAATTGCAAACGTATGCATGGTCAAGTTTTCAAGTGGTTACAAGTCCAGAATTTATAAAGCTTGTTTGAGCTGTCAGCAAACCGAATGGGGCAGGGATCTGAAAGAGGAGGGCTCTGACAAGTCCCCCTTCACACAGCACACAGGAGCAGAGCTGAGGCTGTCAATCACAGGCTATGTGCTGAAGATCCCTCCCCTGTCACCTTTTTTCTATTGGTGTCAGGAAAACTTGTCAGAAGTGATTCATGCTGATAGCAGAGCAATGAAGCAGCAGACATAAATTACACTTAGTGCTCTGGATTGAGACAAGTACACGCTATAGAGGGATATGCTTTGTTTACATTTCATGCCTCAGGTTTACAACCACATTAATTGACACTTCATTTAATTCTATGCACAGCAGTTAGTTGAGTTATATCGCGAAAATGCAACGTTACAAAAAAAATCTCAGAGCACGCCAAAGAAGCATTAACTGAACTAATAGGGATCCAGGCAAATTGCCTAGTCTATGCAGGGGGACTGTGTCGAGCAACAAGGTTGGTGCGAATGGAACCCCTAACGGTATATTTATCATTGTTTTTTTACCAAGACACTGTGGGGTGGATTTATTAAAACGTGAGAGTGTAAAATCTGGTGCATTGTTCATGGTAGCCAATCAGCTACTAACTTATTCAGCTAAGCTTTGAGGCTTCGGTCACACTAAATCTGACTTTGAAATCGTGCGACTTCACTTGAAGTTGCACAATTTCAAAGCTGCATGTCAGTGGGACTTCAGGTGCAACCTGGAAGACATCTGTGCGACTTCATGCACAAATGTTTATGCAAGCTGCACCCGAACTTGCAAAAATTAGATGGAGTCAGAGTCGCACCAATTTGACCGGGGGCTGACAATAAAACCTAGAAGCTGATTGGTTTCTAAGCAGAGCTGCAACAGATTTTGCATGCTCTAGTTTTAGAAAATCAATCCCTGTTTTTTTAAAACATTGTTTCATTTAGGCTGGGTTCACATATATGCAGGTCCAGTTTCCGTGCAGAGTCTGGTACGGTTTACATTCCGAGGTTCAGGTGCGAATTTGACACCTAAATCGCACCTGAAGCGGACTGAAAAACGCACAGGACCTCTTTTCAATTAGCACCGCAACCGGCTCCAATCAAAGCCGTTCTGGTTCACATGTTATACGATTCAGATGCAGTTCAAAATGCATCCTATTAGCATATACAGTATGTGAACCAAGCCTTAAAAAAAGACAAAACCTGTTAGTGCTAAAGCTGTGTACGTATACTGTAGTTTCAGCACCATGGAAAGCTAATGCCAGGAGAAGAATAAAAAGCAAACTTCCAGTTATTTAACAATCCTCCATCCACTGGTGTTTACCCTGGGTAAGCTCTGGTGTCAGATGATGTCAGAGCTTACATGGGTCAATGGCATTACTGTCCACATTAGGCATAATAAAAAAATCTGATATAAAAATAGTTTAAACATTTATATACAGTATATAAAAAATAAAATAAAATAGACCTAAAACAATAATAGTAATTATTTAAAAATGCTTAGGAATGTAGAATTTAATTTGCATCCAATAATTTCAGCTGATCACTGCAATAGATCATTCAGTAAACTGAAAGCTGTGCTGTTAAAAAAAATAGTAAAAATGTACAGTAATGAAAGTGCCACATGTACAGTATTACATTTAGTACAGTGGGGTGGATTTACTAAAGGCAAATAGACTGTGCACTTTGCAAATGAGCTCTGCTGACTTCTATTATCCAATCATGTGCAAGCAAAAATGATGTTTTTTCATTTTCCTTGCACATGATTGGGTATTTTTTGCAAAGTGAAGGTTTAGCTCATTTACTAAGCTCTGGAGCAACTGCAAAGTGCACAGTCTATTTGCCTTTATTAAATCAACCCCAATGTTTCTTATAATGATTGTAAATGCTATTTTTTTTATTACAAACAGGTTTATACATAGCTACTCAAGAGGCCCCGATCCTCCTCTTCTCGGGTTCCCAGCCAGCACTCCTGGTTCCTTCTCTTATCTGGTTCTCAGCCAGCACTCCTAGTTCCTTCTCTTCTCTGGTTCCCAGCCAGCACTCCTGGTTCCTTCTCTTCTCTGGTTCCCAGCCATCACTCCTGGTTCCTCCTCTCCCCGGGTTCCCAGCCAGCACTCCTGGTTCCTCCTCTTCTTGGGTTCCCAGCCAGCACTCCTGGTTCCTCCTCTTCTTGGGTTCCCAGCCAGCACTCCTGGTTCCTCCTCTTCTTGGGTTCCCTGCCAGCACTCCTGGTTCCTCCTCTTCTCGGGTTCCCAGCCAGCACTCCTGGTTCCTTCTCTACTCTGGTTCCCAGCCAGCACTCCTGGTTCCTCCTCTTCTGGGGTTTCCATCCAGCACTCCTGGTTCCTCCTCTTCTCTGGTTCCCAGCCAGCACTCCTGGTTCCTCCTCTTCTCGGGTTCCCAGCCAGCACTCCTGGTTCCTTCTCTTCTCTGGTTCCCAGCCAGCACTCCTGGTTCCTTCTCTTCTCTGGTTCCCAGCCAGCACTCCTGCTTCCTCCTCTTCTCGGGTTCCCAGCCAGCACTCCTGGTTCCTTCTCTTCTCTGCTTCCCAGCCAGCACTCCTGGTTCCTTCTCTTCTCTGGTTCCCAGCCAGCACTTCTAGTTCCTCCTCTTCGTGGGTTCCCAGCCAGCACTCCTTGTTCCTCCTCTTCTTGGGTTCCCAGCCAGCACTCCTTGTTCCTCCTCTTCTCTGGTTCCCAGCCAGCACTCCTGGTTCCTCCTCTTCTCGGGTTCCCAGCCAGCACTCCTGGTTCCTCCTCTTCTCGGGTTCCCAGCCAGCACTCCTGGTTGCTCCCCTTCTCGGGTTCCCAGCCAGCACTCCTGGTTCCTCCTCTTCTCGGGTTTCTAGCCAGCACTTCTGGTTCCTCCTCTTCTCGGGTTCCCAGCCAGCACTCCTGGTTCATTCTCTTCTCTGGTTCCCAGCCAGCACTCCTGGTTCCTTCTCTTCTCTGGTTCCCAGCCAGCACTCCTGGTTCCTCCTCTTCTCAGGTTCCCAGCCAGCACTCCTGGTTCCCTCTCTTCTCGGGTTCCCAGCCAGCCCTCCTGGTTCCTTCTCTACTCTGGTTCCCAGCCAGCACTCCTGGTTCCTTCTCTTCTCTGGTTCCCAGCCAGCACTCCTGGTTCCTCCTCTTCTTGGGTTCCCAGCCAGCACTCCTGGTTCCTCCTCTTCTGGGGTTTCCATCCAGCACTCCTGGTTCCTCCTCTTCTCTGGTTCCCAGCCAGCACTCCTGGTTCCTCCTCTTCTAGGGTTCCCAGCCAGCACTCCTGGTTCCTTCTCTTCCCTGGTTCCCAGCCAGCACTCCTGGTTCCTTCTCTTCTCTGGTTCCCAGCCAGCACTCCTGCTTCCTTCTCTTCTCGGGTTCCCAGCCAGCACTCCTGGTTCCTTCTCTTCTCTGGTTCCCAGCCAGCACTCCTGGTTCCTTCTCTTCTCTGGTTCCTAGCCAGCACTTCTGGTTCCTCCTCTTCTTGGGTTCCCAGCCAACACTCCTTGTTCCTCCTCTTCTCTGGTTCCCAGTCAGCACTCCTTGTTCCTCCTCTTCTCTGGTTCCCAGCCAGCATTCCTGGTTCCTCCTCTTCTCGGGTTCCCAGCCAGCACTCCTGGTTCCTCCTCTTCTCGGGTTCCCAGCCAGCCCTCCTGGTTCCTCCTCTTCTCGGGTTTCTAGCCAGCACTTCTGGTTCCTCCTCTTCTCGGGTTTCCAGACAGAACTCCTGGTTCCTCCTCTTCTTGGGTTCCCAGCCAGCACTCCTGGTTCCTCCTCTTCTCTGGTTCCCAGCCAGTACTCCTGGTCCCTCCTCTAATCGGGTTCCTAGCCAGCACTCCTGGTTCCTCCTATTCTCGGGTTCCCAGCCAGCACTACTGGTTCCCAGCCAGCACTACTGGTTCCTCCTCTTCTCGGGTTCCCAGCCAGCACTCCTGGTTCCTCCTCTTCTCAGGTTCCCAGTCAGCACTCCTGGTTCCTTCTCTTCTCTGGTTCCCCAGCCAGCACTCCTGGTTCCTGCTCTTTTCATTGTGCCACCCTACTTAGGAAGCTGCTCCCAAGCCGTACTGCCTGTATCCATGTACACAGACAATGCGGCTTGACCCTACCCCCGCTCCCGTGTCAAAATATTTGACTGATGCCAGCGGCAGCAAATGCTTACCGCTGCTTCAGCAAAGCCCGTGAGAGCAACTACAAGCAGGCACAGTGCTGGATCAAGTGAGGGCTCAGGGTAAATATAAGGGGGGGGGGGGGGGCATACTGCTACCTAATCATTTTTTTACCTTTATGGAAGAAATGCATTAGTGTAAAAAATGTTTAGGTTTTTGAAACACTTTAGTCACTTCAATACCATAGGATGTCCATGGACGTCTTTAGGTTGTAGTGGTAATACCGGGATGATGCCTGCACCTACTGACATCATCCGGTTATCAAAATTTTCAGCTGGCAATTCCCTCTTCCGCAGAATTAATTCAAGTGGGCTGAACATTTCTGCAGGTAGTGGAAGGGGTCCCCTTTCCCGGGCTCTGCCATCCGATCACGGAGCCCGGGAGCAATGTGACTATACACTACACTAAGCACTACACAGAGAGAAAGGAACTGACATTGTTCCTCTCCCTCTGTGACCCCAGGAAACCAGAAGTGATGAGGATTTCGGCACTTCTGGTTTGGGCTCTTTGTTTACCTGGCGGTTAGCGGCAAGGAAAGCAGCCAATCAGACCGATATGTGTCTGATCAGCTGCATGGGAGACCAGAGGAGAGATTTAGGGTCAGGGCCGATCCTAGGGTCACCGGCGCCTGGGTGCAAAAATATTTCTGGCGCCCCCACATGGGCGTGGTCATCTTTACCAACTCCTCCCCTTTACAAATGTTTCTATGGCAACGACTCAAACACAGAGATGCTCCCCTAAGAAGTCTTTGTTACCCTAGGATCCTCCCATGATCTTTTACCAATAAAAAAAATACAGGAAGAGAGAGTACACTAATGAGACCTGGAGGGGAGTCTCTCTGATGCACACAGAGAGGGCTTCTGTTAGAGAGTCTGTTAGAAAAAGCCCCCAGACATAGTACAGGAGATGGTCAGAGACTGCAATCATGGTACAGGAGATGAGCAGAGACTGCAGACATACAACACGAGATGGTCAGAGACTGCAGACATACTACAGGAGATGGTCAGAGACTGCAGACATACTACAGGAGATGATCAGAGACTGCAGACATAATACAAGAGATGATCAGAGACTGCAGACATAGTACAGGAGATGGTCAGAGACTGCAGATATTGTACAGGAGATGGTCAGAGACTGCAGACATAATACAAGAGATGATCAGAGACTGCAGGCATAGTACAGGAGATGGTCAGAGACTGCAGACATGATACAGGAGATGGTCAGAGACTGCAGACATACTACAGGAGATGATCAGAGACTGCAGACATAATACAAGAGATGATCAGAGACTGCAGACATAATACAAGAGATGATCAGAGACTGCAGACATAGTACAGGAGATGGTCAGAGACTGCAGATATTGTACAGGAGATGGTCAGAGACTGCAGACATAATACAAGAGATGATCAGAGACTGCAGGCATAGTACAGGAGATGGTCAGAGACTGCAGACATGATACAGGAGATGGTCAGAGACTGTAGTTATGATACAAGAGACAGTCAGAGACTGCAATCATAGAAAAGGAGATGGTCAGAGACTGCAATCATAGAACAGGAGATGGTCAGAGACTGCAGACATAGTACAGGAGATGGTCAGAGACTGCAGACATAGTACAGGAGATGATCAGAGACTGCAGACATACTACAGGAGATGGTCAGAGACTGCAGACATACTACAGGAGATGGTCAGAGACTGCAGACATACTACAGGAGATGATCAGAGACTGCAGACATAGTACAGGAGATGGTCAGAGACTGCAGACATAGTACAGGAGATGGTCAGAGACTGCAGACATAGTACAGGAGATGATCAGAGACTGCAGACATACTACAGGAGATGGTCAGAGACTGCAGACATACTACAGGAGATGGTCAGAGACTGCAGACATACTACAGGAGATGATCAGAGACTGCAGACATAATACAAGAGATGATCAGAGACTGCAGACATAGTACAGGAGATGGTCAGAGACTGCAGATATTGTACAGGAGATGGTCAGAGACTGCAGACATAATACAAGAGATGATCAGAGACTGCAGGCATAGTACAGGAGATGGTCAGAGACTGCAGACATGATACAGGAGATGGTCAGAGACTGCAGACATACTACAGGAGATGATCAGAGACTGCAGACATAATACAAGAGATGATCAGAGACTGCAGACATAATACAAGAGATGATCAGAGACTGCAGACATAGTACAGGAGATGGTCAGAGACTGCAGATATTGTACAGGAGATGGTCAGAGACTGCAGACATAATACAAGAGATGATCAGAGACTGCAGGCATAGTACAGGAGATGGTCAGAGACTGCAGACATGATACAGGAGATGGTCAGAGACTGTAGTTATGATACAAGAGACAGTCAGAGACTGCAATCATAGTACAGGAGATGGTCAGAGACTGCAATCATAGAACAGGAGATGGTCAGAGACTGCAGACATAGTACAGGAGATGGTCAGAGACTGCAGACATAGTACAGGAGATGGTCAGAGACTGCAGACATAGTACAGGAGATGGTCAGAGACTGCAGACATAGTACAGGAGATGGTCAGAGACTGCAGACATAGTACAGGAGATGGTCAGAGACTGCAGACATAGTACAGGAGATGGTCAGAGACTGCAGACATAGTACAGGAGATGGTCAGAGACTGCAGACATAGTACAGGAGATGGTCAGAGACTGCAGACATAGTACAGGAGATGGTCAGAGACTGCAGACATAGTACAGGAGATGGTCAGAGACTGCAGACATAGTACAGGAGATGGTCAGAGACTGCAGACATAGTACAGGAGATGGTCAGAGACTGCAGACATAGTACAGGAGATGATCAGAGACTGCAGACATAGTACAGGAGATGGTCAGAGACTGCAGACATACTACAGGCGATGGTCAGAGACTGCAGACATACTACAGGCGATGGTCAGACTGCAGACATAGCACAGGAGATAGCCAGAGACTGCAGAAATACTACAGGAGATGGTCAGAGACTGCAGACATAATACAGGAGATGATCAGAGACTGCAGACATAGTACAGGAGATGCTCAGAGATTGCAGACATAATACAGGAGATGGTCAGAGACTGCAGACATGTTACAAGAGATGGTCAGAGACTGCAGTTCCTATGGACATTAGTACATAATGGCCGATCGGCCCTCTCACCTGACCCAGAGATACAGCAACGGTTCCTCTGATCAGGAGTCAGCTCACTCTGAATTGCCCATGGTGACTCCGCTGGGTAGCACCCAGATCTGTATTCCTGCAATGACTCCATTCCCTTCTCTGCCAGGGATGGCGCTAGGCTGTGTGGCTTTCCCTTTGGTGGTGCAGGGCAGCGGGGTTCTCTCTCTGATGGTGTTCCCTCAGCACTGTCCTTTCCCTCTGGAGTCCTGGGTGTACTTCCCTGAAAGCTTTCCCGGCTCCTGGCTCTCTCTCTCTTTCCCATTCAGCTGAGCATGCTGTGTGAGCTGCAGTTTCCGTGTTACAGTGGGGCTGCCAGTCCTCGGGACTATATGTCCCACAATCCTCTTCTCTGCTCCTTTTTCTATTCTGTTTCCTCCCTGGTTGATATGAAGGCGGGGGAAGAAACATAGTGGGCAGCTGTGCTGGCCAGCACCGTTCACTAGTACAGCAGCACGCAGGAGGAGAGGGAGGGGGGAAAGGAGAGGGAGGGGGGAAAGGAGAGCCCGCAGCTGCATTGGCTTCACTAGGGTTGGGGTCACCCCCCCTTCCACCAACTATAGTTGCCCCTCAGTACAGACCCCCCTCCACTACATATAGACCCCCCTCCGGCAGTGCAGAACCCGCACTAAGAATAAACCCCTCCCTCAGTACAGACCTTACTCAGTACAGATCCTCCCCAGGTAACCCCCCTCCATTAGTACAGACCCCCCCAGGACAGATCTCCCTCTCCATTAGTACAGACCCCCACAGGAAAAACCACCCCTCCATTAGTACAGACCCCCCACAGGACAAACCACCCCTCCATTAGTACTGACCCCCCAGGACAGACCCCTCCATTAGTACAGACCCCCCCTCCATTAGTACAGACCCCCCCTCCATTAGTACAGACCCCCCCTCCATTAGTACAGACCCCCCCCTCCATTAGTACAGACCCCCCCCTCCATTAGTACAGACCCCCAGGACAGACCCCCTCTCCATTAGTACAGATCCCCCCTCCATTAGTACAGACCCCCCCATTAGTACAGACCCCCCCTCCATTAGTACAGACCCCCCAGGACAGACCCCCCGTCCGTTAGTACAGACCCCCCCTCAGGACAAACCTCCCCCCTCCATTAGTACAGACCTCCCGACAAACCACCCCCCATTAGTACAGACCCCCCTCAGGACAAACTACCCCCTTCCATTAGTACAACCCCCCCACACAAACCACCCCCCTCCATTAGTACAGACCCCCCATAAACCACCTCCCCCATTAGTACAGACCCTCCCTCAGGACAAACCTCCCCGCTCCATTAGTACAGACCTCCCGACAAACCACCCCCCCATTAGTACAGACCCCCCTCAGGACAATCCACCCCCCCTCCATTAGTACAGATCCCCCCCACCAACCACCCCCCCCTCCATTAGTACAGAGTAGACCCCCCAAAAAACCACCCCCCTCCATTAGTACAGACTCCCCCTCCATAAGTACAGACCCCCCTCAGGACAAACCCCCAATGCATTAGTACAGACCCCCCGATAAACTAACCCCCCCATTAGTACAGACCCCCTTCAGGACAAACTACCCCCCCTCCATTAGTACAGACTCCCCCCCCCCCACAAACCCCCCCTCCTCTATTGGTACAGACTTCCCCCCACAAACCCCCCCTCCTCTATTAGTACAGACTCCCCCCCACAAACCCCCCCTCTCCTCTATTAGTAGCACTAATAGAGGAGGGGGGGTTGTGGGGGGAGTCTGTACTAATAGAGGAGGGGGGGTTGTGGGGGGAGTCTGTACCAATAGAGGAGGGGGGGGAGTCTGTACTAATTTAGTACAGACTCCCCCCCACAAACCCCCCTCCTCTATTAGTACAGACTCCCCCCACAAACCCCCCCTCCTCTATTAGTACAGACACTCCCCCCACAAACCCCCCCTCCTCTATTAGTACAGACTCCCCCCCACAAACCCCCCCTCCTCTATTAGTACAGACTCCCCCCCCACAAACCCCCCCTCCTCTATTAGTACAGACTCCCCCCCACAAACCCCCCCCCCTCTCCTCTATTAGTAGCACTAATAGAGGAGGGGGGTTGTGGGGGGAGTCTGTACTAATAGAGGAGGGGGGGTTGTGGGGGGGAGTCTTTACTAATAGAGGAGGGGGGGTTGTGGGGGGAGTCTGTACCAATAGAGGAGGGGGGGAGTCTGTACTAATTTAGTACAGACTCCCCCCCCCCACAAACCCCCCTCCTCTATTAGTACAGACTCCCCCCACAAACCCCCCCTCCTCTATTAGTACAGACACTCCCCCCACAAACCCCCCCTCCTCTATTAGTACAGACTCCCCCCCCCACAAACCCCCCCTCCTCTATTAGTACAGACTCCCCCCCCACAAACCCCCCCTCCTCTATTAGTACAGACTCCCCCCCCACAAACCCCCCCTCCTCTATTAGTACAGACACCCCCCCACAAACCCCCCCCTCCTCTATTAGTACAGACTCCCCGAGTCCCCCCACAGACCCCCCCCCAGGACAAACCCCACCCGGGCGTGCAGCCGCGCCACCCGGGTGGAGAAGATCGTGACGGAGAGGAGAAAAATAAATGACAGCAGTCAGGTACTGTACGCCGCGCCGCGCAGCACGGACCGCCCCGCCCCCCAATGACGTCACTGCGCGGGTCTCTCTCCGAACAGAGAGAGCCGCTCCGATCTCCTCTGACAGGAGGATGGAGCGGGCGGGGACGGACTTAAGCAGGAAACACAGCGGCGGCGGAGAGAGCGGCCTGTGGACACCAAGAAGAGGAGGAGGAGGGAGAGGAGCACTCTGGCGCTTGAGCGCCCCCACCTCTGTGGCGCCTGGGTGAACTGCACCCCGTGCACCCGCCTAGGATCGGCCCTGTTTAGGGTCTAATAGATCAAAGATCTCTGCATAAAGAGGACTTGTCACGGCCCATGCTGTCACAAAGGATGTTGTTCATCCCTTGTGATAGCAATAAAGTTAATACAAAAAAGTTAATTATTAAAGACACAGTATAGAAAAAAGTTTTGGATACAATAAATAATAATAATAATACTTTTTTTTTTTTTCAAAGCGCCCCTGTCCCCCTGTGCTTATGCACAAATGCAAGCGCATACGTAAGTCCTACACATATATGCACCTGCGAGATATGGTTGTGAATGTCAGAGTGAGAGCAATAATTCTAGTGCCAGGTCTCCTGTGTATCTCTAACTGGTAACCTGTAAAGGCGTTTAACCGCTTAAGGATGCCCCACATACATTGACTGCAGCAGGGTGACCTTTAAGCACAAAATCACGTAGCTGTATGTGATTCTTTTCTTCAGCTCTGGGGCACACACTCGCACTGTGATTGGGCACAGCAGGAGCCAATTAGTGGGTCCGGTGGATGTCCGCCAGAAACCTGGCGATCGTTCCGAGAGGCAGAACAGCGGCTAGCCTATGTAAATAAGACAGATCACCGTTCTGTTAGTAAGGAAGACAGAGATCTTGTGTTTCTGCTGAGCAGGAACACGAATGTATGTCTTCCTACAGTTAAACTATCCCCCACACAGTAAGAAAGCACTCCTAGGAACACATTTAACCCTTTGGGTGCCCCTGATGTTAATCCCTTCCCTGCCAGTGTCATTAGTACAGTGACAGTGAATTTTCTTTAGCACTGATCACTGTATTAGTGTTACTGGTCCCCAAAAAGTGTCAGATTTGTCTGCCACAATGTCGCAGTCCCGCTAAAAATCACTGATCGCCGCTATTACTAGTAAAAAAAAAGTCCATAAATCTATCCCATAGTTTGTAGACACAATACCTTTTGCGCAAACCAATCAATATACGCTTATTCAGATTTTTTTTTTACCAAAAATATGTAGCAGAATACATATTGGCCTAAATTGATGAAGTAATTTAATTTTTTTAATTTTTTTATTGGGTATGTTTTATAGCAGAAATTAAAAAATATTATTTTTTTTTTCAAAATTGTCGGTCTTTTTTTGTTTATAGCACAAAAAATAAAAACCACAGAGGTGATCAAATACCAGCAAAAGAAAGCTCTATTTGTGGGGAAAAAAGGACATCAGTTTTATTTGTGTACAGCGTCGCGCGAAAGCGCAATTGTTAGATAAAGCAACGCAGTGCCGTATCGCAAAAAAAATGGCCTGGTTATGAAGGGGGTAAAACCTTCCAGAGCTGAAGTGGTTAATGTATCACACAGAGTGTTCTTTTTTTAATGGGATTAATATCTAATAATAAATATTCCCACCCACAACACCAACACCCTTCTCAAAACCGGTGAAAGAATTACACTCGTATGACTGACAGCAGAGACATGTATGGGGGGATTAGACCACATATAAGGCGGGGGGGGGGGGGGGGGGGCAAAGAGAATTACACAGGCAAGGGGGTTGATTTACTAAAGGCAAATAGACTGTGCACTAACCCTAAGTGCAGTTGCTCCAGAGGTTAGTAAATGAAGGGAAGCCCTGCTGACTTCCATCATCCAATCATGTGCTAGCAAAAATGCTGTTTTTTTAAATTTTCCTAGCTTGTTATTGAGTATTATTTGCAAAGTGAAGCTTCACTTGGTTTACTAAGCTCGGGAGCAACTGCACTTGCAAAGTGCACAGTATACAGTGGAACCTTGGTTAACGAGTAACGCAGTTAACAAGCGTTTTGAAAGACGAGCAACTTTTATTTAAAAATTCTGACTCGGTTTGCGAGTGTTGTCTCGCAAAACGAGAAGAATTCAAAGCTAATGGGATCTGCAGTACCGCATTTGGCCAGAGGTGCGGGGGCACCGGTGGCACTTGGAACGGTTCGGAGCCGTACGGAGCTGTTCGGAAATACTCAGAATCACTCGGAAATACTTGGAAACACCCGGAAATACTGTGTTCCCGAGTGTTTCCGAGCCTTTCCGAGGCTTTCCAAGTTCAGCCGAGCTGTCCCCGAGCATTTCTGAGGCTCTCTGGCGCCCCCCCACCTCTGGACACATGCGGTATTGCATGCAATAGAAGTCAATGCGGAACTAATTATCTTCGTTTCCATTGACTTCTATGGGGAAACTCGCTTTGATATGCGAGTGCTTTGGATTACAAGCATTCTCCTGGAATGGATTATGCTCGTAATCTAAAGTTCCACTGTATTTGCCTTTAGCAGATCTACCCCAAGGTTGGGAGGTCTAGAGATCCCAGCACTTCTTAAAAATGTCATGATGTAAATGTGGCAAAAACGTAATTCTCTCTGTTTTACTAAAGCTTACAGGAATGGCGCTGAGCATTTTGCAATGTGTTACGTGGCCATAGATATTTGGCTTGGTTTAGTTTTGCTGACATTTAGCTAACAATTCTCTTCTGGGTCTCAGAAAGGTAACAACTTTCTTATTTGGGTCCTCTAATTAAAAAGCTTGGGAATTCTTCATTCAATATATTAATGATGCTATTTTTCAACATTTTTTTTCTCAATTTAGGTCCAGTCACCGAGGGTTGGATTGACGGGTACTTTGCTGAAGGTTACAGGAGAATTGCTCCTAAAATGTATCCACAGAAGTGTCACATTATGGGACAGACTTTGAGCTGTTGGTAACAGAAGTTGGTGACACACGGGAAGGTCCTCGGAGAGAAGAATTCCCACATCTGTTTTCACTGCATGATTGATGTGCTCGGGGACACAAAAACTGAATGTAGCAGGTGAGTAAATGATTAAAATTTCATGAACCAATCTTGTAAAAAAAAAAAAATAAAGACAAGAGATTCTGACATCTGTAGTCAATTATATAATCCGCCACTGTGCTGGATTTCCTATAGTAACACTGGAATGTAATAGGGAATCACCAGTATAGGAAGGTGTCCTGTAGGGCTACAGTGATTACAGGGATGGGAATAATCCGATACAGACCTCTACTGAGAAAATATACAGGATTTTAAAATACCAGTTTCCTGGCTGCCATACTACCTTTAATAACTCCTAAGTCACCGACCCAGAACAAGTAGATTATAAGTTCTAATTTTACTCTGACTTTCCTGATCTGCCTGTTTGTTCCTGGTTATTATTTCAACATACTGAAGCAGTCCATAGATATTAGGTGACTAGTTTCACAATGCAGCTAAATACTACTGTAGCACTTTCCCTGCAGGAGCTTCTGGTAGGCTGGGTCCTTCTGCTTTCATGGTAGGTGACCCACCAGGGTTTAACGTGAACTGTAAAGCCTTGTACGCACGATCAGATTGTTGGCCAAAAAAAAGTGGACTTTTGTCTGAAGGGCGTTGGCTCAAACTTGTCTTGCATACAAACGGCAAGGAATTGTCGGCCAACAAACACGAATGTACTGACGTACTACGTGTTTTTTCAGCTCTTTGGCGCCATCCTTTGGGCTCCTTCTGCTAATTTCGTGTTAGTAGAAGTTTGGTGAGTGATGATTTGCGCTTTTCATTTCGTGCTTTTCATTTCGCGCTTTTCATTTCACGCTTTTCATTTAGCGCTTTTCATTTAGCGCTTTTCTGTTCATTTCTGAACGGCCGTTCGTCAACCAGACATGTTGCGGAATCGGAGGAGATAATGTGTTATTTATTATTGGCCTTGGAGTTATTGCTTTGACATTATTTTTTGGTTGAATAATGATTTGATTTGGTATATTTTCTATATTTTTGGATGCATAGAATGCACTTTTTGGTTAAGTTCTATTGGCAGATAGCAGGTCTAGTTTTATTTGTTTTCTTTTTTTAATGCACAATAAAAAAAATTGTGTAGAATAATAAGTAGAATAATACTTGGCTATATGTTCTTTGTGCTTCAAATGACAGTTTGGGAGTAATCAGTTACATTTTATAAAACACAATGTAAAATTAACAAGAGACACCAACATAGTTGTATCTTTGATCTTAAAAACTACGGGATAATGGTGTTGTGGTAACTTGCCCAAAAAAAAAAACCATAATAATATTATTCTTGATATCACTAGAAAAAAAAAAGCCTTTGAAAATGCATTTGAAATAACTCCATCAGTATCACCAGCAAAGCAGCTTCATTATTATCCCATTAAAGAAGAAGAGAATTGTGCACTGCATTTGGAGATTTCATAATTTGCCACGTCATGAATGTTAATTCTCCATTACGAACGCTAGTTTACAAGACCGACCGCTTCTGCTTCTGAGCATGCGTGTTTGTACTTTGGACTTTTGTCCGGCGGATTTGTGTACACAGGCTCGGACAATCCGACAACACACATTTGTTGGCGGAAAATTTGAGAAACTGCTAGCAAACATTTGTTGGCAGAAAGTCTGACAACAATTGTCCGATGGAGCATACACACAGTTGGACTTACCGCCAACAACCTCACATCCAACATTTCCCGTCGGAAAGTCCGATCGTGTGTATGCGGCTTAAGACAGGACAACTCGGGTTGCTGCAGGCTTGTTGGTAAGTGAGCTGGGAATTTTTCTTTGGTGTTTGTTGACAACATTGCCCTTCCATGTGCTCTTTGCTGTTAAGGCCAGTTATAGGTTGGGGTGGTTGCCATTTGTTTGTAGTGTTGGTGAATTGGTGAGGGGATGCACTGGATACCTTTGCTGCCATTGTACTATTGCTGGGTGTCCAGTTCCTGTACCTTTAAGAAGGGGTGGGCTCCCTCCAGGCTTACCTGCCCTTAATCTATGCATTATTATATACAGTATGTGCTCCAACTTTGGAGGCTCTCAAAATTTATAGAGTTAGTACTGCAGTACACAAGGGTGTGTAACATACCCAGATAGCAAGCAATTGTGCTGCAAGTTTGAAATGACTTGCCAAGCTATTGCTAGACTTGCCAGGCTTCACAAGTTTGTTGCACAATTGCAGCGAGTCCACGTTGCATGGCACCAGATCAACCTTCTTTCAAACATTCTGCAAGTGTGCGGCAAGTTCTGGTTCAGTTATGCTGTGCAATAGTCATCCCACCACAGGGGCCACTGTAGTCTTCCTGCTGGTGTTCAAGCGAGACATTCAAGTCTTGGGGACACTCTGGGGTTGCCTTGCTAAAGGCAACTAGACTGTGCCCTTTACAAAGGGCAGTTTCTCTCTGCAAGTGCAATTGCTCCAGAGCTTAGTAAATGAGGTAAAGCTTTACTTTGCAAAAAATACCCAATCAGATGCGAGGAAAATAACAAAACAGCATTTTTGCTTGCACACGATTGGATGATGGAAGTCAGCAGAGCTTCTGCCCATTTACTAGGCTTTGGAGCAAATGCACTTGCAGAGTGCAACTGTACTTTGCAAAGTGCACAGTCAATTTGCATTTAGTAAATCAACCCCTGTGTGTACAGGCCAAATGGAGAAGGATCTCAGTGACTGTTGCTCTTGTTAACCCTGCTGCACAGAGTATATGGCTTGCCTGGCCTGGGACACTGCTAAAGGTGTGTCCTTGCTAACTACAAAGCACTCACTGTGAAATACCACAAGGCAATCTTCAAAGCCAAAAAAGAACATTTCTCAGACACCATCTCATCTGCCTTAAACCGTCCGCGGGAACTTTTCAAAATAGTTGCTCAGTCAATGAACCCGACCTGCTTAGAGCCCCCAGAAAACGATACTCAAGAATTCTGCAATGAGTTATCAGATTTCTTCATCGACAAAATCGACAACATTCGGAAATCAATCCATCAGAAAACAACAACCAACCTCACTCAACCAAAGCAAAAAGAGGATATCGACACGAACATCACTCAACCACCGAATTTCTTTTTGTCCCCAATCACCACAGACAGGACTAAAAACATCATCAGAAGCCTTCGAGACAGCACATCACCGAACGAAATCATCCCCACTAAACTGTTTAAAGAATGTTCCGACATCTTGGCCCCTACCCTAACACAGCTCATAAATCAATCATTCAAAAAAAGGGACTGTGCCAACCTCCCTCAAGCAAGGCATCGTCAAACCCCTGCTAAAGAAAGCCAATCTCGACCCTGAGGACCCTAACTGCCGCAGACCAATAACCAGCCTCAACGCCATCTCCAAGATTATGGAGAAAGCAGTAGTACAGCAGCTACAACACCACCTGGACCCTCTGCAATCAGGCTTCCGCCCAGGCCATGGCACAGAAACAGCACTTCTTAAAATATGGGACGACGCCCTTGAAGCAGCAGACGACGGAGAACAGAGTCTCCTGGTAATGTTAGACCTCAGCGTAGCATTCGATACAGTGGACCACAATACTTTACTTGTCCGCCTCGCTGAAGTTGCAGGAGCTACAGGTTCTGCTCTAAAATGGTTTATATCCTTCTTAGAGAATCGCTCCCAGACAGTGAAACTAGGAACCTTCACCTCGGAAACCCGGGCAGTCTCCTGTGGAGTCCCTCAAGGCTCACCCTTGTCACCAGTACTATTCAACATCTACATCCGCCCACTTCTCAATATCATCAGGAAAACTGATCTTTGCTTCCACTCATACGCTGACGACACCCAACTCTACCTTCGCATCAACGGACAAAAAGACCTTCATCAGCAATTACAGAAATGCCTCACCTTAATAGATGACTGGATGACCACTAGCTCCCTCAAACTCAACGGATCAAAAACAGAACTTCTTCTCCTACAAGCTAACAAAAATTCCAAAATAAAGACTCCATGGACACCATCCTTGGACAGACCATCTCTCCAAGCACCAAAGCCAAGAGTCTCTGAGTCATTTTTGACTCAGGAATGACAATGGATGCACAAATAGGATCAGTGGTGAGCGGATCCCACCATCTCCTCCGCCAGCTACGTAGACTCATCCCCTTCATCCCAGAAGAGGACAAAGCGGCAGTTGTGGGAACTATCATCAATTCCCGACTCGACTATGCAAATTCGCTCTACGTAGGACTACCCCAATATCAGCTTGCGCGCTTACAACTCATCCAAAACACAGCGGCAAGACTGTTAACAGGAAAAAAACCCTGGGAATCCATCTCCCCCTCCCTAAAGAGCCTACACTGGCTAACCGTGAAGAATCGGATCACATTCAAGACCCTCTGCCTCACCCACAAATGCATACAAGGAAACGCCCCACTATATCTCCGTGAGAAAATAAAACACTACACACCGAATCGCAGTCTTCAATCAGCTAACCAAAACCTCCTTATCATTCCCAAATACTGCTACAAAGCAAAGGGAGAACGAAGATTCGCAGTCCAAGGACCTCGACTATGGAACGCTCTTCCAACCAACATCCGCATGGAAGCAAACCACCAGGCCTTCAGAAAAAAACTAAAGACCTTCCTTTTCTGAGAAGCTGACAACAGAGAATGCATCCAGCGCCTTGAGACGATTCAGTTCGCATTTGCAGCGCTTTACAAATCATTCATTCATTCAAAGTACCCCAGTGATGTCCACTTTATGTCCTTCTACTCAAAGGAGTGGGTTAAGAAGCTGCTTTAAAGGGTTCCTCATTCTACAGCTCCCTGAACCCCATCCAAGTTAGTCTGCAGTAACCTTTTAAAAAGTCAACCCCTAGATTGTTTTATGAGCCTGAGGAATGAAAGTTGCTATTTGCCTGGCTGCTGCTGCACTAGTAGGAAAAGAACCTGGGACACAAAACAGTGGCCTTTGCGTGGGTAGTGCTACAATGCACTGCAATATAATATAATTATGGCAAAAAAATGAAATGCAGTGGACACAACTCACAGATGCAACTGTACAGTAGATAAGAGCAACCATTAGAAAAGGTGGGGCTTAACTAATATCAATATCTGCACTTTTCCACACTGCATACATTTTTTTGTTATACAGGTGATACTCGAAAAATTAGAATATTGTGCAAAAGTTCATTTATTTCACTAATGCAACTTAAAAGGTGAAACTAATATATGAGATAGACTCATTACATGCAAAGCAAGATAGTTCAAGCCGTGATTTGTCATAATTGTGATGATTATGGATAACAGCTCATGAAAACCCCAAATCCACAATCTCTGAAAATTAGAATATTGTGAAAAGGTGCAATATTCTAGGCTCAAAGTGTCCCACTCTAATCAGCTAATTAAGCCATAACACCCGCAAAAAGGGTTCCTGCGCCTTTAAATGGTCTCTCAGTCTGGTTCAGTAGGATTTACAATCATGGGAAAGACTGCTGACCTGACAGTTGTGCAGAAAACCATCTTTGACATCCTCCATAAGGAGGGAAAGCCTCAAAAGTTAATTGCAAAAGAAGTTGGATGTTCCCAAATGCTGTACCAAAGCACATTAATAGAAAGTTATGTGGAAGGGAAAAGTGTGGAAGAAAAAAGTGTACAAGCAGCAGGGATGACCACAGCCTGGAGAGGATTGTCAGGAAAAGGCCAAAGTGTTGGGGACTTTCACAAGGAGTGGACTGAGTCTGGAGTCAGTGCATTGAAAACGACCACACACAGACGGATCCTGGACATGGGCTTCAAATGTCGTATTCCTCTTGTCAAGCCACTCCTGAACAACAAACAATGTCAGAAGCGTCTTACCTGGGCTAAAGAAAAACAGACATGGTCTGTTGCTCAGTGGTCCAAAGTCCTCTTTTCTGATGAGAGCAAATTTTGCATCTCATTTGGAAACCAAGGACCCAGAATATGGAGGAAGAATGGAGAGGCAAGATGCTTGAAGTCCAGTGTCAAGTTTCCACAGTCTGTGTTGATTTGGGAGACATGTCATCTGCTGGTGTTGGTCCACTGTTCTTCATTAAGTCCAGTCAACGCAGCCAACTACCAGGAGTTTTTGGAACACTTCATGCTTACTTCTGCAGATGATCTCTATGGGGACGCTGACTTCATTTTCTAGCAGGACTTGGCACCTGCCCACACTGCCAAAAGCACCAAAACCTGGTTCAATGACCATGGGATTACTGTGCTTGATTGGACAGCAAACTCGCCTGACCTGAACCTCATAGAGAATCTAAGGGGCATTGCCAAGAGAAAGATGAGAGACATGAGACCAAACAATGCAGAAGAGCTTAAGGCCGCTATTGAAGCATCCTGGTCTTCCATAACACCTCAGCAGTGCCACAGGCTGATAGCTTCCATGCCACGCCGCATTGAGGCAGTAATTGCTGCAAAAGGGGCCCAAACCAAGTACTGAGTACATATGCATGCTTATACTTTTTTATACTTTTCAGAGGTCCAATATTGTTCTAAGTACAATCCTTGTTTTATTGATTGCATGTAATATTCTAATTTTTTGAGATTGTGGATTTGGGGTTTTCATGAGCTGTAAGCCATAATCATCACAATTATGACAAATCACGGCTTGAACTATCTTGCTTTGCATGTAATGAGTCTATCTCATATATTAGTTTCACCTTTTAAAGCGGAGGTCCACCCTTTTTTTACTTACAAGAAATGGCTGTTGCTAGGCAGATCGTCCTAATCTGCCACTTCCTACACCGCCGTGATCTTCAGTCTTCTCCTTCTCGCGTTGTCTTCTGGGGAATGGGGCGCGCTGTGTTCTGGGAACTGCGTGTGTCCCAGAACACAGCCGGCCATTCACAAAGCGCATGCGCAGTAAGAAATGGCAGTAAAGCCGCAAGGCTCCACTGCCTGTTTCCCTTAGTTCAAATGGCGGCACCGGGACCCGATCCAATGGACGGATCGGCCTCGGGCCGCTGACATCGCGAGCACCCTGGACAGGTAAGTGTGCTTATTAAAAGTCAGCAGCTACAGTGTTTGTAGCTGCTGACTTTTAATTTTTTTTTTTTCAGCTGGCCCTCCGCTTTAAGTTGCATTAGTGAAACAAATTAACTTTTGCACGATATTCAAATTTTTCGAGTATCACCTGTATATGTTTTTTTCATTTTTAAAACAATGTTTTATAGCTGTTTGTGTAATATGTATTTTTTTTTTTAATTTCATTTTATTTTACAAAAAAAGACACAGGATTCATAGTAGAAAAAAACCTTTATCGGTAACATTTTTTGTTGTCTGAATGGGGACCTAATTGAAATTTAGAACAATAATATTAAAGAGGAAAGTGTTTTGTTTTTTTTAAACCACCCCCCATCCTTACCTATTATTGTCCTTAATACATGCTCCAATGTTCAGTAAATCCAGCAATGTCTTACTGCGATCCGCTGCTCAGGTGCCACAGCTCAGATTCCATGCCACTGTCTTCTTTCCTGATATCATGGTATCCAACAGCCTCTTCCAGGGTCAGGTAGCCAGCCCCCAATGACACGTGCCAGCTTTGCTCACCGGACACAGTGAGTCGTTGCTCTTGCAGTCTCCTGGGATAAGTATCTCAGGAGGCTGATGGAGCAGCCTGAGGACATGTGATCCTCAACTAGGCAAGAATGAACATAGGGGGAAAAGGAGGGGGTGAGCCAGACAAAAAAAAAATAAAAAAAGTAAACAAAACAAAAGAAAAAAAAAATTGTTGATTTCAATTGGGTGGGAGGGAGTGCACGGAGCTAAAATGGATCTGAGGAGTGAAGATCTAAAGTGGGCCTACCCTCAGAGATAAATTGTATTGCAAAATGTGTGTATACAAAGTAATATATAACACCTCCCGGTATTCATTGCCTCTCACAAAGACCACACTGCTCCCCCTGATGATGCCTTGATTTGCCTTTCTCTCCAGAAGGACTAAGCCATCTTTGTTCAGCCATCATCCAGGATCAGCATCTGCTTGATAGACTAAGATGCGACTGACATGACGCAATCATATAAAATCTGGTGCCTAGGCAGTTCTTGGCTGTTCACAAATTCCTGCTGAAGTCTCTTCTGGTGACTAGAGATGAGGCGAAAAGAGCTGGGTTCGTTTCAAGCAGGATTTGGTGAGCAACATTAGGATGCCAAATCTGAACCCTTTGAAGTCAATGGAGGCTTCTCTGGGGGACATGTACCAAAGCAAAAATATTTTTTTTTAAATTCTGCTACCAAGATTCCAGCGACATCAGTGGTCGGTGACATCAAATATGGTCCATGACGTCAACTGGGAGACCCCACACCTTTATTCATATTAGCTGTCATCCGCCAGAGCAGTCAAAATCCGGCTAGCAGTCATTGGGGTAAAATCATGTTGGTGGACGGTGAGCTTTTTTATCTTTTTTTTTTACTTTACTACATTCCTCTTACTCATTTACATGGGGGGTAGCATCTGGTCTGGGGGCCTCCTTATTGTTAAAGAGAGATTTTAGATTCTGATACCCCCCCATTACCCACCCTGCAGATCCCCAAAACCAGGGTTGGGGGGGAAGAGGACCTTGATCCCCATGACTAAGCTCTGGGGGTGGAGTGAAACGTGTTGGGGGCTTGGCTTTGTTGGAGTCCGGGCTGAGGTTGCCCCTCTATTCACCTCTCTATGACACTTTAGATGTTTGACTTCCAGTGACTTCTCCCTTTCTTCTTGAACCCTTGCAAGAGCCAGGACGGGTTCCATCCCCTGTCAGCACTCTAACAGAAGTTGTGGATGTACTATTCACATACCCCCTCTCTACTGAGCCTGAGCGGCACACATATACTTTCCTTGCCCGCATCAACATGAGGAAAAGGTGCTTTGCCAAGAGGCTTTCCCCCCTTACCCACCCTATGTTGAGGGCATGTGGCCTGATATGACATAGGATGGGGAAGAGGGGTAGTACGCTCATCCCCCCTTTGCTGTTCTGCCAAGCTACATGTTTGGATAAAGCTCTGGTATGGATTTTTGGAGGAACCTCATGCAAAATTTAAGAAATAAAGTGTGGGGCACTCCCAAAAATCCATACCAGACCCTTATCTGAGCATGCAGCCTGGCAGACCAGGAAAGGAGGTATGAGCATGCTAAATCCATACCCAGTGGATCCTCTAAGCAAATTGCGTTTGGACCAAACCATAAGCTCAGCCCTACTGGTGACTTGCTATGAAGTTACAATGTTGCAGTCTGATCACAGTAGGAAAGAAGACAGAGGAAATGCTTTCAATGATCTGATGACATCAGGCTAGGCAAAATCTGGCGCCCAAGGGTGGCTTTTTAATAATAAAAGATAGATTTTTGTTTTTTTTAACCTCCTTTGTGTTTTTCCCGATTGTCGCTCGGGGTTAAATTTCAGTACCATTAGCGGTAACCCCGAGCCACACTCGGGATTGTATTGCAGGATCCTGGTGCGGTATACTTACCTTGTCCGCAGGATCCTGCGATGTCCCCCCCGCTGTGTCCGTGGGCTATGTCCTCCGCCCGAAGCCTCTGTGTGCCGGGCTCCAATCCCTGCGAGCATCGCGACGCATGGGGGCGGAGCCTGGCGGCAAATTAAAAAAATGTGTAAAATCATAAAACATACAGTACACTGTAATCTTACAGATTACAGTACTGTATGAAATTATTTCACATCCCTTTTGTCCCTAGTGCTTTGTCCAGTGCCCTGCATGCAGTTTTATATGATATACACTGTTCTTTCTGCCTGGAAAGTGGAGATTGTCCATGGCAACCAAAAAGTGTCCCTTTAAAAGTGGTTTTAGACCAGCTAGAAAACAGCGATAGTAAATTAGAACACTTGCAGAATTGAGCGATAGTGAATCGTGGAGAAATTCATTTTATTATTAATATATTATTATTTTTTATAAATATTTATATTTATTTATTATATTATAATTTATGATTTTGTGTTTCAAACTTTATCATCCCCAGATATCTACTAGACTCTTGTTTGGACAGATTTAAGTGTGTTATTGCTAAGAATTACAGGCCTACAATATAAAACGCCAAATTTCTATGCAAAATAATTGTACTGCTTTGAGACGCAAAAATCTGACATAATCATACCGCCAGGGAGGCTACATAAATTACTTTTGCCATGTGACGTGTCAGCAATTTATTGATGCAGACATGTGAATTTACTGAAAGGTCCACTTGAAGTATGTCCATCAAAGGTATACTTGTCTATGGCAGGCATCAGCTATACCTGACACAGGGAATTACTCATTGCTGCGACAGATTAAAACTTCTCAAATCTCACAGATGACTACCATTTGGGGCAACCTGCTGCTGTTTGTGGACTAAAAACCCACACTTCTGTTTAGACAACACACACAGGTTAAGCAGGTTGAAAAAGGCTTGACCCAAGCCTGTCCTCAGGCAAAAATAGGCAGAAACCCAATGACTGCCCAGCGTTGATCACCTTGAAAACAAACAGGAAGGAACTGATTTAAAACTAAATCCTTTTGCATGATCTGGAGAGAAACAAATTGTCTGTCTCTCCAGAGGGAAAAGAAGAAAAAAAAAAAGTTTAAATCCTTAGAAAAGGCAGCAGTGTGCCATGCAATTAGCAACATGTCATCTATTCACTGCTAAGGAGACACCTAATTGGTAATAAAGTGACTCACAAATACTGAACACCTTTTCAAGTTTTTTTGCATGCCCCCCCCCCCCCCCCCTCTCCTTCACCATTTCTGATTGTGTAACAAGCTCCTTTGTCTATGATGTACAGTGGTCCTAGAGGAGAAATGCATGAAATCAAAAAAAGAACAAGAAGAAATAAACTGGTACCTGTGAAGAATTGCCTTGTGAAGGTGTGTGAACCGCGGGTCACGCGGAGTTTGCTAATGAGAAGTTTGGCATTTCAACTTGATGAGGACTGAACGCAAGCCGTTTACATGGTGCACTTTGCTTCTTCGCCCCGGTCCGCGAGCCGTGCAAGTGTAATTTTTTTTTTTTACCTTTTTAACACTGAGAATGAAATGCATTCAAATGATCAACATGACTTTTTGATAAACTTTTTTTAAAGGTTGACTCCACTTTTTGATTTAGACTTGATATTTCGATGAATGACTAAACTTTTTAATTGATAAACATATATGTAAATGTTTGCCTCCCTGTGTTGAACTTGAGCTATTTCATTTTGTAATAAAGTAAATGTATATCTTTTGATGTTAATAATGTTATCGTTATTCGGACCAAATCCCACTTCTGCACTGCGGTAAGGCAAACATTGCGAGGAATGGTATCCCAGCCCACCTTCCCCGCTGCAGCTAAGTTGTAGCGTGCTGCAACATATGGCAGTGTGTTGTGTTCCAAAAAAGGGTCATGTCCAATTTTGGATGTGTTGCCAACCTATTAAAAATACTGTATTTATCAGCGTATAACACGCACATTCATTTTAAGAGAGAAGTTTCAGGAAAAAAAATGTGACATTGGGGCAGGAGCTACCCAAATTTATGGCTTGTCACCTGAGAGACTTTGGTTTAACACTGGGACATTTTCTATTTAAATTTTTACTGTTGTGTGGGTACACATATATTTTTGGAACCTATTGAGAATGAATAAGCTGCGTTACCACAACTCACAAAAATACAAAACAAAGGTAAATGGTCCCTTAAAGCCTAAGTTTAGTTAAAAAAAAAATATTTTTTTTCAAATCAGCACAAGGGACAGAATTTACATTCACTGCGACGTACCTCTCGTGCTGTTGCCGGATGTCCTAGTTAAAATCTTCTGCCCTCTGTTCCCCCTATATCTTGCAGCAGTGGTTAAAGTGGAACTAAACCCAACTTTTGTAAAAGCTTTTGTATTGTAGAAGAGAACTGCTGCTATGTCTCTGCAATACCACAAGCGTACCGGCCTGCTCGCAGTTTTTTATCGAATGTACACTGTGCATTCCCGTCACACTTCTGCTGTGCCATAATGACCGTGTGCCTACGCAGGATGATGTCAAAACCCACAGGCCAATTAAGAGTCTGAAAACCTGCCACCTGGGGAGAAGGTCACAGAGGCCAGTGAGGGATGTAACTGGAAGGTGGAAGTGAGCACATGGGGGTGGGGGGTAGTTTTGCTTTGATACAGCCACTGGACCTGTCGTAGGCATTCATCAAAGGGCCCACTGTACCAAAAACTGTGTAATTAGAAGGCCAGCTTGATCCATTCGCTGGCTTATTGACAATTTTTGGACAATTCGTGCCAATTTTTTGGGCATTTTGCTAAGGCACCCCTGAAGACCCAAAAAGACGCCCTGGTTGAAATAGGCTGCTTTAAAACTATTGAACACAATGCACATTTCCTGGATCTGAAGGCATTGTTCCAAAACCATCTGCCATGTATTTTTGAAATAGTATTTTTAGTAGAGAAAGCCAATGCTTTTTATGAATTGACCCTTCATGTAAACAACATGTAAGCATGGATCCATCCTGCCTTGTATCAATGGTTCAGGCTGGTGGTGGTGATGTAATGGTGTGGGGGATATATTCTTGGCACACTTTGGGCCCCTTAGTACCAATTGATCATCGTTTAAACACCACATCCTACCTGTGTATTGTTGCTGACCATGTCCATCCCTCTATGACTACAGTGTCCCCATCTTCTGATGGCTCCTTCCAGCAGGATAATGCACCATGTCACAAAGATCAAATCATCTCACCACTGGTTTCTTGAACAGGACAATTAGGTCACTGTACTCCAATGGCCTCCACAGTCACCAGATCTCAATCCAATAGAGCACCTTTGGGTTGTGGTGGGAGATTGGCATCATGGATGTGCAGCCAACAAGTCTGCAGCAACTGTGTGATGCCATCATGTCAATATGGACCAAAATCTCTGAGGAATGTTTCCAACACCTTGTTGAATCTATGTCACGAAGAGATAAGGCAGTTCTGAAGGCAAAAGTGGGTCCAACCCGGTACTAGCAAGGTGTACCTAATAAAGTGGCCAGTGAGTGTATATTTGTGTTTATATTTAGATGACAAGGTTTCTATTAGGTTGCCTTGATCTGTTTTTGTAATAAAAAGCTGATTGAAGTTGCTACAAAATTGCCCATGTGTATGGTTAGATAAGACTTGTGGTAGGGACATTGGACGAGCAAGGACAAACATTATTGGCATTTTGGGTTGAGCAGAGTCATTTTGGTGAAATTGAGATTGCCGTTACAGATTATCTTAAATTGTGACAAAGTCAAGTCCTCTATTTCACTCAATGATTTGCTTATGCAAAACATGCCTGGAAAAAAAGTTTAACTAATTTTCTTTTTTCTTTTTTTTTCTTTTTTAATGAGAAAAAATAATACCCTCTGGGTGATCAATCTACACGGGAGGGATTTTAGCAAACTTTATAGCAGATTTCTACTTGTTGTTGCTCTGAAGAAATAGCGGTTTGTTTTACCATGTCCTGTGCCAACTGATTTTGAATGGGAGGGTCTGGTTCATTATAATCACCTGGTACACTCTCAGAGTTCTGATGAGAAAAGTCGCAGGGTCTGCATTCCCTTTATAAATGTTTAACCCTTGGGTAGTATCCCACTAAATCTGAAATTTAGATTGCAGAGGGCAATTAAAGGGGTTTTAAAGTCTAAACATTTTTTACCTTTCCTTGTATTAAGGTAAAAAATGTTTGTGTCAGTATCGCCCCCTTTGCCCCCCTTTTTTACCTGAGCCCTCATTCTCAGCGCCGTGCATGTCTTCACCTCTTCTCTCCCCTCACTTCCAGGTCTCGCTGGCTTTGCTGGGGCACCGGGAGCCATTGGCTCCCAGTGCTGTCAACCAAAGCCAGTGACAAGGGAGGGGGGGGCGGGCGAGTCCCACTGTCTGTGTCAATGGACGCAGCAGAGGGACTCGGGTGCAAGCACATACAAGTGCCCCCATGGGAAGCGGCTTCCCATGGGGGCACTGACCAGGGAGGAGGGGCCAGGAGCGCCGGCAGGGGATCCGAAATGAGGAGGTTCCCGCCCGCTCTGTGGGATTCCATTGCACAGAGTAGGTAATTATAGTCATGTTTGTTTTTTTTTTGTTTTTTTATTTATCTTTACAACTCCTTTAAAAATTGCCTCATATCGTAATATAGAAATCAGTGAGCCAATCACAAATGCAGAAAATGATTGCTTTCTGCATTCTGGGGGCGTTCTGTATACCAAGGATGTACAGAACGCCTCTAGGTTTCAGTGGCAGCAGATTGAAAATGAAAGGTAATTTGAATAACATTAAATTACAACAATGCTTGTGTAGAAATTGTATATGCTATATTATTTTTTTTAATTTGCTATTTTTTATCCACAAAAGTGGAGTTACCCTTTAAGTATTTTGTATTCTTTGTGTTTTCTTGTCTTTTTTGGGTATTGATCATTATTTGTGTACTGTTGCCATACATTTTTTGAATTGTTCATTGTTACATAGTTTAGGTGAGGTTGAAAAAAGACACAAGTCTATCAAGTCCAACCTATGTGTGTGATTATATGTCAGTATTACATTGTATATTCCTGTATGTTGTGGTCGTTCAGGTGCTTATCCACTAGTTTCTTGAAACTATCGATGCTCCCCGCTGAGACCACCACCTGTGGAAGGGAATTCCACATTCTTGCCGCTCTTACAGTAAAGAAACCTCTACGTAGTTTAAGGCTAAACCTCTTTTCTTCTAATTGTAATGAGTGGCCACGAGTCTTGTTAAACTCCCTTCTGCGAAAAAGTTTTATCCCTATTGTGGGGTCACCAGTCCGGTATTTGTAAATTGAAATCCTATCCCCTCTCAAGCGTCTCTTCTCCAGAGAGAAGAAGTTCAGTGTTCTTAACCTTTCCTCATAACTAAGATCCTCCAGACCCTTTATTAGCTTTGTTGCTCTTCTTTGTACTCGCACCATTTCCAGTACATCCTTCCTGAGGACTGGTGCCCAGAACTGGACAGCATACTCCAGGTGCGGCCAGACCAGAGTCTTGTAGAGCGGGAGAATTATCGTTTTATCTCTGGAGTTGATCCCCTTTTTAATGCATGCCAATATTCTGTTTTCTTTGTTAGCAGCAGCTTGGCATTGCATGTCATTGCTGAGCCTATCATCTACTAGGACCCCCAGGTCCTTTTCCATCCTAGATTCCCCCAGAGGTTCTCCCCCCAGTGTATAAATTGCATTCATATTTTTGCCACCTAAATGCATTATTTTACATTTTTCTACATTGAACCTCATTTGTCATGTAGTTGCCCACCCCATTCATTTGTTCAGCTCTTTGTGCAAGGTTTCCACATCCTGCGGAGAAGTTATTGCCCTGCTTAGCTTAGTATCGTTCGCAAATACAGAGATTGAACTGTTTACCCCATCCTCCAGGTAGTTTATGAACAAATTAAACAGGATTGGTCCCAGCACAGAACCCTGGGGGACCCCACTACCCACCTCTAACCATTCCGAGTACTCCCCATTTATTACAACCTTCTAAACTCGCCCTTGTAGCCAGTTTTCAACCCATGTACTCACCCTATGGTCCATGCCAACGGACCTTATTTTGTACAGTAAACGTAATGGGGAACTGTGTCAAATGCTTTTGCAAAATCCAGATACACCACATCTACAGGCCTTCCTTTACCTAGATGGCAACTCACCTCCTCATAGAAGGTTAATAGATTGTTTTGGCAAGAACGATTCTTCATGAATCCATGCTGATTACTGCTAATGATACCGTTCTCATTACTAAAATCTTGTATATAGTCCCTTATCATCCCCTCCAAGAGTTTACATACTATTGATGTTAGGCTAACTGGTCTGTAATTCCCAGGGATGTATTTTGGGCCCTTTTTAAATATTGGTGCTACTTTGTCTTTACTCCAATCAGCTGGTACCATTCCAGTCAGTAGACTGTCAGTAAAAAATTAGGAACAATGGTCTGGCAATTACCTGACTGAGTTCCCTAAGTATCCTCGGGTGCAAGCCATCTGGTCCCAATGATTTATTAATGTTAAGTTTCCCAAGTCTAATTTTAATTCTGTCCTCTGTTAACCATGGAGGTGCTTCTTATGATGTGTCATGAGGATAAACACTGCAGTTTTGGTTACTGAAGCCCCCTGATTCCCTTGTGAAGACTGAGGAGAAGAATACATTTAATACCTTCTCCATCTCCCCATCCTTTGTCACCAGATGTCCTTCCTCATTCTTTATGGGGCAAATATGGTCTGTCTTCCTTTGTGGAAAAAAAAATGTAAATAATGAGACGAGTGAGGGTCTGTTTTCTGGTACAGGTTTGGGCTAGTTGAATGGAACTTCTCTAATCCCAAGGAGCCATTTAAAGCCCATTGCACCCCTAAACACCAACAAAAGTTAAGGCTAATTTCACTTTACCAATGGACAATGCATTGTGGCAAAATAGCTTATTTTCCAATTTTTCTACTTTTTGGTTTATTATTATTGAACAATAACAATAATAATTCTATTATTATTATTATCTTATTATTGACAGATTATTATTGACTTATTATTATGGCTTTTTGTAAAGTTATTTGTGGACCATGAGAAATACATAGACAATAGAGTCATAATTCCATTGCAGGTGAAAAAATGGAGAATGAACTAAAACAGGATTAAACACGGCTTTTCAAAACTTGAATCAGCACAAACGGGCTTTACATCTTGGAGGCTGTCGTGAGACATTTAAAGGGACGGCAGGCTTGCATATTATATGAGGAAAGCTGCATCAGATTGCAGAAATTTAACAGGATTACAATGTAACATCCAATCAATAGGGATAAACACTGTGCCATTAATGGTGTTACAGCAGCCAGGGGATCACATGTGAAAGCAATAACATTGCCCCAAGATTAAAGGCAGCATGTTCTAATCCCTATGGGAGTCGCAGCTCCGGTAAAGAGGGCCTACATATGTCCTGGGCATACTGAGCAGCTGGGTGATATCCTTACACTCCGTGTAGGCTTGGAGCGGGTGACCAATTTATTTTTTTTTTTATTTTTTTTTTATTCTTATACGTCACAATGTTGAACAGCCATATGTAGGGGCAGTAATAGTCACAATAATTTCCTGGATTTTATACAGCATTGACACAGTACATAAATCCATTGACTCCACATGACTCCCTGCTCCAGAGGAGCTTACAATTTAATGTCCGCACACACTCACAGGGCAGATTAAGTCAATTAAAGTAATTGTGGTCATATTGCAATCCTAAATCCAATTATAAATCTCATGTAAGTCTAAGTATAATTTTCAAAAGTTGTTTCAATCTTTTTAAAGTGTATCGATGGTCAAAATGTAAAATGATATGTAGCGCACGCCACATAGGAGCCGCAAGTGAACTGGGATCCCCCTTCCTGCACAGCCAGGCACACCGAATTTCCACAGGCTGCCAAAGTGAAAGAACAGTCCAGTACTTTGTTTCTGTATTTTTATTGAGGGGATAAAACTTGGATGGGGAGTAGGGGTATTATGGGACACCCACTTGACTTCAACCACTTGCCGACCAGCCGCCGTCACTATACCTGTACGGCGGCGGCATGCTCTTGCTCCCGCTGCACTCTGTGGGAGCGTGGCCGCGGGTCGGGCGGACTCGATGTCCGCTGGCGACCCGCGATTGCCTAGTACAGAGGCAGAATGGGGATCTGCCAGTGTAAACAAGGCGGATCCCCGTTCTGACAAGGGCATGTCAGAGATCTTCTGTTCCCAGTGATCTCTGTCCCAGTGAGCCCATCCCCCTACAGTTAGAACACACCTAGGGAACACGCTTAACCCCTTGATCCCCCCCCTAGTGCCCCCTTAGCTCCCTTGTCACCTCCTCCCATGCTCGCCTCCAGGATTTCTCCAGAGCTTCTCCCATCTTTTGTAACTCCCTACCCCAATCTGTCTGACTGTCCCCTAATCTATCCATCTTTAGACGATCCCTGAAAACTCTTCTCTTTAACCTCCCTGGCGATATGATTATTTCAGATTTTTGATGCTCAAAGCGGTACAATTCTTTTGCATGGAAATTTGGCGTTTTATATTGTAGGCCTGTAATTCTTAGGAATAACTCACTTAAATCTGTCCAAACCAGAGTCTAGTAGACATCCCGGGTATGATGAAGTTTGAAACACGAAATCATAAATTATAATATAATAAATAACTATAAATAATTATAACAAATAATAATATAATAATAATAAAAATTATTCAATAATGTAATTAAATCAAAAACACTGAAATTTGCTCAGTTGCAGAAATGTCGCTGTCATTACTTTCAGTGTACACTTTTTTTCTTCCTCCATCAGCTCACCCCCCACAGATGTTACCTTTTGTATCAATTGACCCTTCCTTTTTAGCTTGTAAGCTCTAACGAGCAGGGCCCTCTGTTTCCTCTTGTACCAAATTGTAATGTAACTGTAACGTCTGCCTTTATTTTGTTAAGCGCTGCGCAAACTGTTGGCGCTATATAAAACCTGCATAATAATAATAATAATAATAATATAATAATAGTGTTAACCCCTGCCAGTGTCATTTTTACATTTTTTTGATCAGTGTATTTTTATAGCACTAATCGATGTAAAAATATCACTGGTCCCCAAAAAGTGTCATTGGTGGTCAGATTCGTCCGCCGCAATGTCGCAGTCCCGCTATAAAATCGCAGATCGCTGCCATTACTAGTAAAAAACAATAAAAACAAATAAAAGTCCCTAAATCTATGCCATAGTATGTTTGCACAAAACAATCTATACGCCTATTGCGTTTTTTTTTTACCAAAAATATGTAGAAGAATATATATCGGTCTAAACTGATGACAAAATGTGTTTTTTTATATATTTTTTGTAAATGTTTTATAGCAAAAAGTAAAAAAATATATATTTTTTTCAAAATTGTCGCTCTTTGTTTGTTTGTAGCGCAAAAAATAAAAACCGCAGAGGTGATCAAACAACACCAAAAGAAAGCTCTATTTGTGGGAAAAAAAGGACGTCAATTTTGTTTGGGTACAACGTTGCACGACCGCGCAATTGTCAGTTTAAGCGATGCAGTGTCATATCGCAAAAAAAGTCCCGTGCTCGCCCCCGACATCCTCTTCGCCACTCAGCCTGGCCGTTGATTGGTTACAGTGGATGGATTGAAAGCAGCGCAGCCATTGGCTCAGGCTGCTGTCAATCACATCCAATGACACGGCGCACCGGGGGGCGGGGCCGAGTGATACAGTGAGCGGCTATGGCCGCCGGCTGTATCATGGGAGCGCGCCCGCAAGCACTCAACACCATGCGAGGGAGCTCGCAGGAAGGTGTTGAGTCCTTGCGGGGGGGAGCCGAGACAGGCGCCGAGGGACCCCAGAAGACCAGGTTCGGGGCCACTCTGTGCAAAACGAGCTGCACAGTGGAGGTAAGTATAACATATTTGTTATTTTTAAAAAAATATATATATATCTTTAGTGATCCTTTAAATGGTTAAACAACTTCAGGGACAACTCTCCTATATACAGTCTATATACAATTCTTTCTCTTCCTCCAGCACTTCACTTGCTTGCAAAGAACAGACTCAGCTGGGACAGTTTTAGTGAATCTGGCAAAGCACTCAAACAGATTAACCACTTCACCCCCGAAAGGTTTCACCCCCTTCATGACCAGGCAATTTTTTTACTTTAAGTGAAGGAAAAGGCTGCTGCGCCCACCAAACAAAACAAATATACAATGAAAAATGTAGTGAAAACGATAAGCAGCCAACACCACCAATTAGACTAATTGTGACAATGAATATAAAACGAAAAAGTGTAGCGCTATAATATGTCAGTCAGCAACATAGAAGTGTGCTGATTGGCCAACAGTGTATATCAAAAGTTAAGCAATATTGGATCACATATACAAAAGCAATAAAACAGTGAAAATTCCAATATTATAAAGAAAACCACTCTTATCATATCCTTAGTGATAGAGCAATATAAAGAGTGTGCATCACACAAATTAAACCCAAACCCTTATAGCAAAACACAAGCATGTAGGGGTGGGAATAAATGATAAGTCCCTGAGGTGAGGACAGTTCTTTTAATCAGGTGGAGACCTCTTAGAACATGGATATAGGTCTCGTAGTAATGGTTGTTAATGGTGGACTCCTCCACTGATCAGCCTGGTGCAAAAGTAACATAAAATGCCCTTACCGGACGCGGTGGACTCACAAGCCATACAACGGTGAGTCGTACGAGCTTGAACCGTGTAGCACGGTAGGATTATAGCTGTTCCTGGTCTGCAATCGGATGATCTTGAGAAGAACTCCAGTCCTGAACAGTCTCCCGGTTCGTCCTCCAGCACTCTCTTGGGTCTCAAGCAATTTGAGATAGGGAAAAAGTGGACGAAAAGAGGCTCCACATAGTGTAAATCCAATTAATCAGGAGATTTATTGTATAAAAATTTTCAAAGAAAAATTCCAGATAAAAACACGAATTCATAAAGACGTAATTAGCGCAGTAGACAGATGGTATAATGTAGCGTCCTACACCCGACGCGTTTCGTCTGAAGAGACATCAACTGGGGTACAGCTAACCTCTCATCTGCTGCGCTATTTATTAAAAAGTGCTCAGATTAGCATCGGGGACACCTGGGCGGCGTGACTTCCGGGTTTGCGTCATGTGATGGTATTCAATATCAGCTGACTCACTATCTGGCCTATCGAAAATTGAATTCCGGATTCAAACCAAGCCTCGGTTTGGATCTCATGTGCAGCCAATTCTAATTGGGCGAGGGGGACATGTGATCCCCACATCCAAGCGTCACAACATGGTGACGCGGAGCCCAATCTGTTGATCCTAGTTAGCTGGCTATTTGTGGACGTGTGCGTCACCGCATCTCTGCGCGGCGACGTCACACGTCCACCATACCCTCTCATTTTTCAGAGTAATGCAAGCGGCAAAGAACAGCTCGCATCGCGCAGGCGCAGCAGCGCGGAATCGAAAGTCCATCCCACCTGAGGTTATCAAGGGATAATGTTTATGAACAAACAACAATCGAAAACACCTCCTCACTCCATTCACTGCTCATATTATTCTCTATACGTATTAGGATTGTCAGACATAGATCTTATGACATCCAAAGAGAATATAATCACTGGGGCATAGGAATAATGTAGGTACATGGACTATTAAAATCATCGAGGAGAACCCTGAATGCGGAACCATGATAGTCACGACACACATGTTCTCCCATGTTTACAAACATTGTTCTTGAGCAGAATAATACAATCTCTTACACAACTGTGTATTATAAACAATCTTTTTTTTAAAAATTGGTATATATATAAAAAAAAATATAAAATACATGTGTATAGATATATAATCACAGAGAATAAAGATCTACCTAATATATTGGTCTTAGCAACCAAAACCATCTAGCAAGAACGTGTGTCTAAGGAAGGGGATATGTAAGCTTCTTATTTGGCCCCCTATATTGGATCTTAGATGCTTCCTATTTTAATGTGAACAAAAAAAGGGGGGGGGGGGGTGGAAGGTAGGGAAGAGAGGCAAAAAAGTAAAAAATCGAATGGACGTTACATATATTGTGGAATCTATGTGATAGGGATAGTAAATTCTAATATAAATTGGAGTACCAACAGTCAACCAGAAAGTATGTATAGAAATTTCCAAAATGGGGGAAGAGCATAATGAGGGTCTTAAGACTGATTAATGAACGCATTTATGTCCCACTCGATGTTTAAACCATGGGGTACATAACATTTGATTTGATGTATCCACCAGGTTTCGAGTCTGGAGACTCCCCTTATGCTGGATTCTCCTCTCCAATGTGGAATGAACCTATCTATAACCTGGAAAGTGGTCCCTGCTGGGTTGCGGTCGTGATATAATGCATAGTGTTTGGACACGCTATGGTTAGTTTTACCTTTCTTGATTGCTGTGATGTGTTCTTTCACCCTAGTGGTGAAATTACGTATTGTCCGACCAATATATTGCTTTTTACATGGACATGTAACGAGATATACAATATATGGAGTTTTACATGTAGCGAATTGTTTCATTTTGTATACTTTGCCTGTAGTAGTGGAATTGAATTTTTCCATTTTACGTGCTTGGCAAACATTCCATTTACAAACTGTGCATCTTCTACAAGGATAAAATCCCTGCATATTGTGAAAGAATTAAATTTTGTTTGGAGGATCTATCACATTCGGTGCGATTTGTCCTTTAATTGATGGAGCACCCCTAAATATAGTAGCAGCTTGTTCAGGTAGTACAGGGCCCAAAATGGTGTCACTCTTCAGTATTTTCCAGTGTTTTTTAATGATGTCTCTAACTTGCCTATGCTGAGTGGAAAAATTCGTCAAAAAAGACCATTTGTGCTTGGAATCTCCATGTTTTTTAGGTTTTCCTGATTGGGCTGTCAATAAAGAGGCCCGATCCATTAAGGCTACCTGTTGAATCTCCTTTGTGATAAGGGAATTCCTTAGACACACGTTCTTGCTAGATGGTTTTGGTTGCTAAGACCAATATATTAGGTAGATCTTTATTCTCTGTGATTATATATCTATACACATGTATTTTATATTTTTTTTTATATATATACCAATTTTTTAAAAAAAGATTGTTTATAATACACAGTTGTGTAAGAGATTGTATTATTCTGCTCAAGAACAATGTTTGTAAACATGGGAGAACATGTGTGTCGTGACTATCATGGTTCCGCATTCAGGGTTCTCCTCGATGATTTTAATAGTCCATGTACCTACATTATTCCTATGCCCCAGTGATTATATTCTCTTTGGATGTCATAAGATCTATGTCTGACAATCCTAATACGTATAGAGAATAATATGAGCGGTGAATGGAGTGAGGAGGTGTTTTCGATTGTTGTTTGTTCATAAACATTATCCCTTGATAACCTCAGGTGGGATGGACTTTCGATTCCGCGCTGCTGCGCCTGCGCGATGCGAGCTGTTCTTTGCCGCTTGCATTACTCTGAAAAATGAGAGGGTATGGTGGACGTGTGACGTCGCCGCGCAGAGATGCGGTGACGCACACGTCCACAAATAGCCAGCTAACTAGGATCAACAGATTGGGCTCCGCGTCACCATGTTGTGACGCTTGGATGTGGGGATCACATGTCCCCCTCGCCCAATTAGAATTGGCTGCACATGAGATCCAAACCGAGGCTTGGTTTGGATCCAGAATTCAATTTTCGATAGGCCAGATAGTGAGTCAGCTGATATTGAATACCATCACATGACGCAAACCCGGAAGTCACGCCGCACAGGTGTCCCCGATGCTAATCTGAGCACTTTTTAATAAATAGCGCAGCAGATGAGAGGTTAGCTGTACCCCAGTTGATGTCTCTTCAGACGAAACGCGTCGGGTGTAGGACGCTACCTTATACCATCTGTCTACTGCACTAATTACGTCTTTATGAATTCGTGTTTTTATCTGGAATTTTTCTTTGAAAATTTTTATACAATAAATCTCCTGATTAATTGGATTTACACTATGTGGAGCCTCTTTTCGTCCACTTTTTCCCTATCTCAAATTGCTTGAGACCCAAGAGAGTGCTGGAGGACGAACCGGGAGACTGTTCAGGACTGGAGTTCTTCTCAAGATCATCCGATTGCAGACCAGGAACAGCTATAATCCTACCGTGCTACACGGTTCAAGCTCGTACGACTCACCGTTGTATGGCTTGTGAGTCCACCGCGTCCGGTAAGGGCATTTTATGTTACTTTTGCACCAGGCTGATCAGTGGAGGAGTCCACCATTAACAACCATTACTACGAGACCTATATCCATGTTCTAAGAGGTCTCCACCTGATTAAAAGAACTGTCCTCACCTCAGGGACTTATCATTTATTGCCACCCCTACATGCTTGTGTTTTGCTATAAGGGTTTGGGTTTAATTTGTGTGATGCACACTCTTTATATTGCTCTATCACTAAGGATATGATAAGAGTGGTTTTCTTTATAATATTGGAATTTTCACTGTTTTATTGCTTTTGTATATGTGATCCAATATTGCTTAACTTTTGATATACACTGTTGGCCAATCAGCACACTTCTATGTTGCTGACTGACATATTATAGCGCTACACTTTTTCGTTTTATATTCATTTTTTTACTTTAACTGACAATTGTGCGGTCATGCGGCACTATACACAAATAAAATTGCTGTCCTTTTGATGTCCTGCTGCTCCTTGAAGACGTCACATGACAAAACGTATGTAGGGCGGGGTGGGGAGGCTAATGTCAATGTGTCAGTTCCTGGAGGTGAACGGCCAAGAAAGCTGAACATGTTTTCCCTAGTGCCGGGTAGGCACTTTTTACATGTGAGTGGATTATATACACTTTTAAAAAAATAAAGCCTGTGGTACATTTTGCAGTATGGAAATCTCCTTCCTTATCTTTGTTTTCTCATTGAACGCTGTAATTTTTTTGAGGTGGGATCCCGACCAAAGCCTGTGAGGAGAGTGAATTGCAGTCGTTGATCGCTGGGAGATATTTTGGCTTGTTTGCTGGTTTATAATTTTACCAGCATATGAATCTGGTAAGTCCATTCTTGTGAGAGTGGTGAAGGATTCACACTGTGGTGGAGCACTTGGGAACTTTGGCGCAGAGCAGTTTGGACTTCACATCACAATTTTCAAACAACAACTTTTTGAACAATTTTTTATATTTCTTAGATTTTCACGTTTTCCTTAGAAGTTTCATGGATTGTTATATAAGCACTTCAGTGATACAATTTTGAATCTTTTTTTTTTTGCACTATTGTTTGATTTGCACTATTTTATGCACTAGCACTTTATGCATATTTTGCACATATTTTTTTTCTAATAGGTTTAATAAGTATAATTGTGTATGCATTTATGATTTATTATTTTATATGCATATATATTTGCACATTAACACTGAGGATTTTTGAGATTGGTGTGAGGACACGCACTACTCTTACCACATTATATTGTTTGTTTATTGATATTTGCAATAATTAGAGCAGCAGCTGTCCTTTAATATTGTTTGTGCACACATATCTGTGGCGCTGTTACTTTGATACATTGATTGGTTTCTATGCAGAGCTGCACCCGATTTTGCACACTCCGGTTTTAGTAAATCAACTCCTTTGTCTTCACATTAAACCATTCTTTTATTTATTCGTTAAATACTTACAAGTAGAAAAAAATGTAAGAGAACATATAGGCTTTGATCAATCTCAATTCAGCAATACTAGTCCAATGCAAATAATGCACCAGATTAGTCTAATTCAAAATATGGGCTATACCAACATGCCAGGTATAATTTCGATGCAATTTATAGCAGTGGCGGCCGGGGGTAATTTTTTTTTTTTTGGGGGGGGGGCGGCAAACAGTACCAGACCCCCCCTCCCTGTTCAGTCGGTCAGGTGGGTCTGGTGCACTTACCCCATCTATGGTGGGCAGCGCTTCCCCCGGGCTTCACCGGTGGCTTCCCTTGCTCGGCGGTGATGGCTTTCCCTTCCCCTGCTTTCCATGGGCATCACGACGGCTTCCGTTGCATCCCTCCTCCTCGGCAGCCAATTGGGACTCTTCTGTTTTCAGGCAAATGGTCTCAGACCTGACTCTGATTGGCCAGATTGAGGATCAGTGTTTCAATAGCGAATATTCATTCGCTGTTGTAACACCTGGGTGGGCTCCTGGAACAATGCTCTGCGCCACGAGCCCACTCTATTTTGAAGCCTATTAGAGCACATGGCTCTAATCAGGTGCTTTAAAAAAAAACCCCGCTGCTGTAATTCACGCGCCCGGTGTCCTGAAAGGGGACTGATGCATGAATAGGAGGAGGCGGTGTTCTGTCAGAATAGCGGTTGTGGATAGAGCATTGGGGTGGCGGCCGTGGATAGAGGGGGCATCCCTCCGGCGCCTACTAATGGACGGGCCGTCACTGATTTATAGTATTAGCCCCAAATGCAGCTATTGTGATATATATGTGTCCTTTTCTGGATAATTCGCTCATTATACTCTTGGCAAGGTCAAAAAAGATGCTTATTTGGAATCCACATGCATGGACTTTGGTAAAGCTTAGGACTTAGAACTTAGATACAGTGTGACCTAAGTACTTCCCAACAGGATATACAACTGTAATAACCAAAGTCCAAATGGCTAGTTTACTGCAATATGACTCCTCTAAATGAAATTCTTTTATATTCACAGTATCCATCCAAATGGTTGTAGATTCACACGTATCTGCTGTCGCCAGACAAGGAATATCAGCATTGGTGTTTATGTTGTTTTGTCATTCCTCTACGAGCGAGTCCCAGAAAAGGACAAAATGTGCCAGACAACTGTCAGCACTGAGAAGTCCCTCCATACTAAAGGTGAGCCAGGAACGTACATGGCAGGTGCCGGCAGGGGCCAGCACAGAGGCGGGTGGAGACAAAGAGGTGCAGGCACTAGCAAAGAGTAGATGGGTGACAGTCAGGAGGGGTAGAGGGGGAAGTGCCAGAGAGGCCGTTCCAGGACTGGAGCATCCCAATAAGTACGCTCCATTGAGTGACATTGGTGAAACCAGTCAGGGACCAGCACTGCTGGAGATGAGGGACTCTCCTAGCTGCCAGGGGAAGAACTCCTCCAGTGAGAGTGGGGGGGCAGCAAAGGGAAAGGAAAGACAGATTCTGGTGGTAGGGGACTCAATTCTTAGAAGGACAGAGAGGGCAATCTGTAACCAAGACCTGAAGCGCCGAACAGTATGTTGTCTACCGGGCGCTCGGGTTCGGCACATCACGGATCTTGTGGACAGATTACTGGGAGGGGCTGGGGAAGACCCGGCTGTCATGGTGCACGTTGGCACCAATGACAAAGTCACAGGCAGATGGAGTGTCCTAAAGAACGATTTTAGGGATTTAGGAGCTAAATTGAGGAAAAGGACCTCCAAGGTAGTGTTCTCAGGAATACTACCGGTACATCGAGCCACACCAGAAAGGCAGAGGGAGATTAGGGAAGTAAACAAGTGGCTGAAGAGCTGGTGTAGTAAGGAGGGGTTTGGGTTCCTGGAGGACTGGGCCGACTTCTCAGTCGGTAACCGGTACTATAGAAGGGACGGACTGCACCTAAATGAGGAGGGTGCAGATCTGCTGGGAATGAAGATGGCCAAAAAGTTAGAGGGGTTTTTAAACTAGGCGATGGGGGGGAGGGTCCAGAGACAGTGATAGCCAGCGCGGAAGACATTCCAGAGGGTAGTATTGGGGGCATTAGTGGTAGGTTAACCAAAGCACAAAAACACAAGGTGAGTATAGTAGCAAGTCCTAGTTGCAATCTTGAAACACCCAATACGAGGACAATATGCGACCAGTCTAAACTATGTGGCATGTTCACCAATGCCAGGAGCATGGCGGACAAGATGGGTGAACTAGAGATACGGTTGTACAAGGAGGATTTGGATTTTGTGGGAATTTCAGAGACCTGGTTCAACAGCTCTCATGATTGGCTGGCAAACATTCAAGGGTATACCCTATACCGCAAGGATAGAGAAGGTAAAAAAGGGGTAGGGGTATGCCTATATATCAAGAATAATGTACAAGTGAGTGTGAGAGATGACATCACTGAGGGGGCTAGGGAGGAGGTGGAATCTTTATGGGTAGAGCTCCAAAGGGATGAAGCTAAGGGGAAAATAATACTGGGAGTATGCTATAGGCCCCCAAACCTGAGGGAGGAAGTGGAGACGGATCTCCTATCACAAATTGGATTAGCAGCAAGGATGGGAAGTGTTATCATAATGGGGGATTTTAATTACCCAGGCATAGACTGGGCGGAGGGAACCGCGCATTTATTTAAGGCTCGCCAATTCCTTAGTGTTTTGCAGGACAATTTTATGGGTCAGATGGTAGACGCACCAACTAGAAATAAAACATTACTAGATCTACTGATTACCAATAATACAGACCTGATAACAGATGTGGTAATACGGGGCAGTTTAGGTAACAGCGATCACAGGTCAATTAGTTTCAGTATAAATCACACAAATAGGAAACATGAAGGGAACACAAAGACACTGAATTTCAAAAGAGCCAACTTCCCTAAACTACGAACCTTGCTAAAAGGCATAAATTGGGATAAAATATTAGGAACAAAGAATACGGAGGAGAGATGGGTTTGCTTTAAGAGCATATTAAATAAGGGCATTAGCCAATGTATCCCATTGGGTAATAAATTTAAAAGAGCGAACAAACATCCTGGATGGCTTAACTCCGATGTAAAAATGCATATAAAAGCAAAGGAGAAGGCCTTCAAAAAATACAAGGTTGAGGGATCATCCTCAGCATTCAGAATTTATAAAGAATGCAATAAGAAATGTAAGGGTGCAATTAGGATGGCTAAGATAGAACATGAAAGACACATAGCGGAGGAGAGCAAAAGAAATCCCAAGAAATTCTTTAAGTATGTAAACAGTAAAAAAGGGAGGACAGACCATATTGGCCCCATAAAGAATGAGGAAGGACATCTGGTTACAAAGGATGGGGAGATGGCAGAGGTATTGAATTTATTCTTCTCCTCAGTCTTCACAAGTGAATCGGGGGGCTTCAGTAACCAAAACTGCAGTGTTTATCCTCATGACACATCACAGGAAGCACCTCCATGGTTAACAGAGGACGGAATTAAAATTAGACTTGAGAAACTTAACATTATTAAATCACCGGGACCAGATGGCTTGCATCCGAGGGTACTTAGGGAACTCAGTCAGGTGATTGCCAGACCGTTGTTCCTAATATTTACAGACAGTCTTTTGACTGGAATGGCACCAGCTGATTGGAGAAAAGCCAATGTAGCACCAATATTTAAAAAGGGCCCAAAAAACATCCCTGGGAATTACAGACCAGTTAGCCTAACATCAATAGTATGTAAACTCTTGGAGGGGATGATAAGGGACTATATACAAGATTTTAGTAATAAGAATGATTTCATTAGCAGTAATCAGCATGGATTCATGAAGAATCGTTCTTGCCAAACCAATCTATTAACCTTCTATGAGGAGGTGAGTTGCCATCTAGATAAAGGAAGGCCCGTAGACGTGGTGTATCTGGATTTTGCAAAAGCATTTGACACAGTTCCCCATAAACGTTTACTATACAAAATAAGGTGCGTTGGCATGGACCATAGGGTGAGTACATGAATTGAAAACTGGCTACAAGGGCGTGTTCAGAGGGTGGTGATAAATGGGGAGTACTCAGAATGGTCAGGGGTGGGTAGTGGGGTTCCCCAGGGTTCTGTGCTGGGACCAATCCTATTTAATTTGTTCATAAACGACCTGGAGGATGGGATAAAGAGTTCAATCTCTGTATTTGCAGACGATACTAAGCTAAGCAGGGCAATAACTTCTCTGCAGGATGTGGAAATCTTGCAAAAAGACCTGAACAAATTAATGGGGTGGGCGACTACATGGCAAATGAGGTTCAATGTAGAAAAATGTAAAATAATGCATTTGGGTGGCAAAAATATGAATGCAATCTATACACTGGGGGGAGAACCTCTGGGGGAATCTAGGATGGAAAAGGACCTGGGGGTCCTAGTGGATGATAGGCTCAGCAATGGCATGCAATGCCAAGCTGCTGCTAATAAAGCAAACAGAATATTGGCATGCATTAAAAGGGGGATCAACTGCAGAGATAAAACGATAATTCTCCCGCTCTACAAGACTCTGGTCCGGCCGCACCTGGAGTATGCTGTCCAGTTCTGGGCACCAGTCCTCAGGAGGGACGTACTGGAAATGGAGCGAGTACAAAGAAGGGCAACAAAGCTTATAAAGGGTCTGGAGGATCTTAGTTATGAGGAAAGGTTGCAAGCACTGAACTTATTCTCTCTGGAGAAGAGACGCTTGAGAGGGGATATGATTTCAATTTACAAATACTGTACTGGTGACCCCACAATAGGGATAAAACTTTTTCGCAGAAGAGAGTTTAATAAGACTCGTGGCCACTCATTACAATTAGAAGAAAAGAGGTTTAACCTTAAACTACGTAGAGGGTTCTTTACTGTAAGAACGGTAAGGATGTGGAATTCCCTTCCACAGGCGGTGGTCTCAGCGGGGAGCATTGATAGCTTCAAGAAACTATTAGATAATCACCTGAATGACCGCAACATACAGGGATATGTAATGTAATACTGACACATTATCACACACATAGGTTGGACTTGATGGACTTGTGTCTTTTTTCAACCTCACCTACTATGTAACTATGTAACTATGTAACTTTACATTTTAGGTCAGTGGGAGAAGTGCTCTTTTACACTGGTGGTCAGGCAGTGAGCTGTCTCCTTACATTAATGGCCAGTGGCATAACGACCCCCCCCCCCACATTGGTGGTAAGTGTAAGAAGACTGGTGGTCAGTGGAAGAAGAACCCCTTTTTATTGGTCATTGGGAAAACTGTCTTGTTACATTGGGAGACAATAGGCAGAATGTCCATTACACTGGTGGTCAGTGGGAACAGAGCCCCTTTTTATTGGTCAGTGAGAAAAATGTCTTGTTACACTTTGGGAATCAATAGGAAGAATACCCATTACATTGGTGGTCAGCGGCAGAATAACCCCCTCACATTGGTTGTCAGTTTTAGAAAGATCTTATATTGGTGGTCAGTGGGGGAAGGACTACCTAACATTGATGGTCAGTGGGAGAAGAACCCCTCTTTATTGATCAATGGGAAGAATGTCTTGTTACATTGGGTGTCAATAGAAAAAATGTCTTTTTACATTGGGTGTCAATAGGAAGAATGCCCTTTATACTCATGGACAGTGGCAGAAGTGGTGGTGCTACCTAACATTGGGGGTCAAAGGGAGAAGTGCTACCTTACATTGGTGGTCAAGGGGAGAGGTGCAACTTTACATTGGTGGCCAGTGGGAGAGGTGCTACCTTATATTGGTGGCCAGTGGGATAGGTGCTACCTTAAATAGGTGGCCAGTGGGAGAGGTGCTACCTTACATTGATGGCCAGAGGGAGGAGTGCTCCCCTACATTGGTGTATACTCTATGAGCGGTCTCCTTACTTTAGTGGTCAGGCAAAATGACTCTCTCACATTGGTGGTCAGAGTTAAAAAGGTCTTACATTGATGGTCAGCAGAAGGACACCGTTACATTGATGGTCAGCGGGAGAAGAACACCTCTTTATTGATCGATGGAAAGAATGTCTTCTGACATTGGGTGTCAATAGGAAGAATGTACATTACACTGGTAGTCAGTGGGAGAGGTGTTACCTTACATTGGCGGTCAGCAGATGAGGTGCTACCTTACATTGGTGGTCTGTGGGAGAGGTGCTAACTAAGATTGGTGATTGGTGGGAGAGGTGTTTCCTTACATTGAAGGTCATTGACTCTGCTGAGTGACATTGGTGCTGGAACTATGTAGGCTCAACGAGGCAGAAAATCAACCTGCTACTGATCAACGAACCCAAGCAACCTCTGCAGGAACCCTAGTTTTGAAAGTCTGTTCTTCATCTTTTACACTATAAACCACACTAGGTACAAGGCATTGTCCATGAACTTGTCTTGCATCATTCCCCCATATTACACAGTCCATTAAGAACAATTATGGCAAAAATGTGACGTGGTAGTTTTACTATTGTCTGCTTTTAAATTTGATATTGTCCTAGGCTAAATCTTCCTAATTGATGTACTAACACAGCACAGAGTGCAACAGATGGTTACAAGGACCCTGTCACTGTTCCTGTGCTGGATACCCATTGCATGGCTGATCCAGCTAATGGGACCGATCCTTGCCCTAGGGGAACTCAAGCTTTGTACCTCTTCCAGCGCTGGCTGACCTGCTCATCATTAGGAAGGAGCTTACCTTAACCCCTTCATTCACAGCTGAAAGGGTATTAAAACGAGTCACATGACTTCATTTCGTTCATGTTTCAGCTCTCTGCTAGGTAACAGCAACCTAATAACGGATTACAGAGGCTTATTACTAGTGAAAGCTGATACGTTACAATTAATCAGAATATGCTGAAGGGATACAGGCTAATGATGTACATTACCGAGTTGTTCTTTAAAATGTGAAACATGAAGGTGTTCCAAGAGTAACCAGTCAGATATTTGATTTGATTATCCTGCATGAAATAAAAATGTGATTTAAATTTTATTGGCGTATATAGTTGTTGTATATATGGTTATAGTAAATTAAATTGTACAGAAAACCAAAACTTTTTTTTTTTTGCTTTAATTTTAGGATAGTTTGGTAAAAAGTTAAAATGTAAGTCATTTTTTTGTCCTTGTCCATTGTCACCTGGACTGAATAGAAGGGGCAATCCAACATTTTGAGTTGTCCTCAGAACATGAAAGAGGGAAAACCTTCCTATAGAGACAACTGGCTTAAAAGGGATTCCCTCATCTCCTGTTGGGTGTCAATCAACCTGGAAGAGATATGGTGGCCAGGGCAAGAGAAAGATATGGAGCACAGTGCAAAGCCATGTGGAGGGTAAGTACTGCTTTTGTCCTTATGGCCATTGTCACCTGGACTGAAAATAAGGGACAATCCAAAATTTGGAGTTGTCCTCAAAACAAGAAAGAGGGAAAACCTTCCCATTCTGACAACTGGCTAAAAGGAATTCCCTCACCTCTTCTTGGGTGTCATTCAACCTGGAAGATCAATGGTGGCCAGGACAAGGGAAAGATACAGAGCACAATGTAAAGCCATGTGGAAGGTAAGTATTGCCGTAAGATCTTTCATAACGGGACTAAGGGAGGGAGGGAAATTTTGTAAAATAAAATTTCTGGGGTTCTGTTTTTAGAAGAACTAGTTATTGCTTAATTCACACAGGAATCTAAATATTCCATATTAAAACATTATAGTGTAGCACTTCTCCCATCTAATTATGATGCAATAAAAAAAAAATTAAACAAATAAAAAACATCCATGCATGCTATCCCCATGAAAAAACTCTTATGTCCCGTACACACGATCGTACTTTCCGACAACAAAACCGTGGAATTTTGTTCGAAGGGTGTTGACTCCAACTTGTCTTGCATACACACGGTCACACAAATGTTGGCCAACAATTACGAACGTAGTGACGTACAAGACATACGGCGAGCTGATAAAAAGGAAGTTCAATAGTCATGTGATATCTCCATTACGAACGCTACTTTTACAAGACCGATCGCTTCCGGCTCGTCCTTGATTCCAAGCATGCATGTTTGTACTTTGGACTTTTGTCCGACGGACTTGTGTACACACGATCGGAAAGTCCGACAACACACATTTGTGGCCGGAAAATTTGAGAGCATGCTAGCCAACATTTGTTGGCGGAAAGTCCTACAACAAATGTCCGATGGGGCCTACACACGGTTGGACTTACTGCCAACAAGCTCACATCAAACATTTCCCATCGGAAAATCCGATCGTATGTACGCGGCATAACTCATATACGTGACCAAATGTGATATCCATATACTTATTATATAACAACAAATATTGCCACAACGTTATTTTTGTATGTCATTTTAATAAAAAATAAATATAAAAAGATATAAAGTCCAGTATGTAAAAGCTAATTGCCCAAGTGGAAAGTTCAATTTATAAAGACAAAATGACCAAAACCTTAAAAATGTCACCACTGTGGAATGTCTACATAGTTCCTCATCAATAGAACAACTTCCAATTTTCCCCGGTTTCCACTCCTTTCCACCATGTGATATATAAGTATACCCCCACCTTCTTGGATAGACCTCACAGGTAATATGGGTCTAATACAGCTTTAAATCATGGCTCCAGGGTCCCTTCACAATAGCAGCGACAATCCTTATCTCTACGCCTCAGCAAGGGTCAATGCTCATATTAAGACCTCTTTCACACTGAGGCGTTTTTCAGGCGCTAAAGGTTAAAAATAGTGCCTGTAAAGCGCCTGAAAAACTCCTCCTCTGCAGCCCCAGTGTGAGAGCCCGTGTGCTTTCACACTGAAGCGGTATGCTGGCACGACGTTAGAAAAAATCCTGCAAGTAGCATCTATGGAGCGATGGAGGAGCGGCGGGTTAAAAGCGCCCCGCTAGCGGCCGAAAAGCACCGCATAAACTACGGTAAAGCGCCACCAAAACTAGAGGCATTTTACCGCTAACGCGGCCACGCTGTGTGTGTGAAAGATTGAGCTCAATTCATTAAAAGGTTAAAAGATTATTAATAACTTGGCTTTTTTTAGGTTTAGCGGTGTTTTGCCGCATTTGCGTTTAGAAGCGTTTTTTTTTTTTAATAATTTTTTTTTTAATTTCTTTTTAAATAGCCAAAAATGAAAAACGGCTGTAAACGAAACGCGTCTAAATGCGAGTTACCGTGTTTAGACGTGTTTGGCGCTTGAAATGCCTCTCAACACAGCTTCTGAACGGATTTTTTGATGTTCCAAAAAATGCCTCTAAACTCAACTACCTAGAAACAAATATAAACGACCCTGTGTACGTGTACTGATAAGATAACATAGAGGAGAGTTCAGGGGCAGTTGAAAAAAACGCCCAACTGCTCCTAAACGTACGTTTACCAACAGCAGTGTACATGAGGCCTTGCAGAGAGGAAAAAAAAAAACTGTGTGTAAAAATAAATAAATAATAATAATAATAAAAAAATAAAATAAATACCTAGATCAAGATTTGATCTAGGTCAGTGCCAGGGTTAGTGTTTGGGACAGAGTCAGGATCAAAGGTCAGGGTCAAAGGTCAGGGTAAGTATTTGGGGGGGGGGGCAGAATTTTTTTTTAAAATTAGTATCACATAGTGTCAGTATCAGTGTGTTTTAGGTAGAATTAAAAAAAGCACTGTGCACTATTGTTCTGAGCTGTACCATGGGTACAAACAACAACTGACATACACATTAATTGGTATATCGCTGCGATCATAAGGAGCAGGAGAATTTATTTTGGGTTGTTCTTTGGTGGGAGGTTATGGTAGTAACAAGAAATACACAGCTAAATTAAAAAATATATATTTTTTTTTACTATTTTGGGCCAGTTTTCCTTTTGATAATAAAAAAAAAATAAATAAATCAGGAGATAACCATTACCATTTACCACCAAATGAAAGCAAAATTAGTCCTGAACAAAAACAAGGTATAATTCATCTGGATGTACAAAGTAGTTGTGATGATATGTACGGTTTTACTAACATACGTCAAAATTGCAAAATTGTATTTAAGCATTAGGATTTGTTTTACCCTTAGGCGTGAAGGGGGGTAAAAGCAAAACTTTTTTCTTTCATTTTGGATAGAGGGGAGACAGAATAGAACACCTGTCAGTTTTTATTGCTTCCTGTGCCTCCATTAGGAAGATTCACCCTTTCTATTTGTACTGTTTACTATTATTGAACGCGAAAGTAAAATATACATTTTGGGTTGTCCCCAGAAAGTAATAGAGGATAAATCTTCCAATGGGGACACTAGTTCTGGTGTCCTGGGGGCCGTCAAGAAATTCCCTTCATTTGCAGAGATTTCCTCTCATTTCCTGTTTTGGCTATGGGACAGGAAGTGAAGGGAAATCACCCCAATGGGACAAAAGATGGAAAAAATAAACCCTCAGGTGTTACAACCCTCCCTTACTCTACCCTAAATGTAAAAATAACAGTTTGACTATAGTTCCACTTAACAATAATTTTTTTTCTTCCTTGAGTAGGCTTGTCTATAGCTTCATAGTCTTCTCTTCCAAAGTGCAAATTTTATTTTGCAAATTTGATCTGTTTATAATGATGCTAGAATTATATGACTGCATATACAGTGGAACCTTGGATTACAAGCATAATCCGTTCCAGGAGAATGCTTGTAATCCAAATCACTCGCATATCAAAGCGAGTTTCCCCATAGAAGTCAATGGAAATGAAGATAATTCGTTCCGCATTGACTTCTATTACATGCAATACCGCATGTGGCCAGAGGTGGGGGGCGCCAGAGAGCCTTGGAAATACTCGGGGACAGCTCGGAAAGCCTCAGAAAGCCTCGGAAAGGCTCGGAAACACCCGGAAACTGAGTATTTCCGAGTGTTTCCGAGTCATTCTGAGTATTTCCGAACAGCCCCTAATGGCTCCGAACCGTTCCGAGTGTCCCCGGCGCCCCCGCACCTCTGGCCAAATGTGGTACTGCACTGCCCACTAGCTTGAATTCTGCTTGTTTTGCAAGACAACACTCGCAAACCGAGTTAGAATTTTTTTTAAAAAGTTGCTCATTAACCGCGTTACTCGTAAACCAAGGTTGCACTGTAATAGCACATTGTGATACCTCTCACTGCTCTATCCACCACCATCCTCCCTGTTGTTTCTTCTTGGAGTTTACATCCCATCTTTTTGACCATTGAATGGTGATGTAATGCATGTGCAAAAGAATGACATCATCCAGCCACTCAGCTCTATTTTTGTCATTTTTCAGATGCAGGGAATGGCCAGGGATATTACATGGCACCAAGCATGATCCGTAGGCAGTGTACACCAATAAAAATATTGTTATACCTGTTAAAAAAAACATTGCTAAGAGCAAGAATAAAGGCCAAAAAACAAAAGAGGGCATGCAAAGTATTTTTCACTAAAAATGAATTAAAATAACAAATGAGATGAAGGCTTTTTAAAATGTTGTGTGTTTTTTGATGCAACATTACAAAACTAAATAGAGAAAAATAATTAAAAAGAGAAAAAAAAAGTGCTAAGGGGAGAATTTGATTAAAAATAAAAACACAACAATCAAAAAACTTTATTTTACTCAAGCATGGTTTCTGGAATTGACATTGTTGGTCTACATACAACGTGCGGTTCACATTATTGCTATGCTGTGATTGCAATGCATGTAATTCATTCTGCATGGACCTCCAAGCACCTTGCCAACAGGCGTGATGCCGCACACCAAAACCTGTGGCAATACACTAATGTGCGTTGCATTGCGGTGCAGTGCTCTGCCAGAAAAGGTGCAGGTCTGGTTTTTGGGACGTTGCAGTGAATTGTCAGCCCATTCATTTCAAGCAGCTCATGTTAAAGCACGTAAAAAAAAAAATGCATATTTTTGCAAGTTTTTTATTGCAAGGTACATCAAGTATGAAACCAGGTTTAGCATTAGATAAATACATTATAGCATTGTATCAATGTATTTATAGATAAAGCCTGCAAACGTTTTTTACAGGCTTCATTCACACAAGAGCTACTGCATGTAGGAGATGCTTTTGGGGGTTCCAGGAAGGAATATAGAGTACAAAGTACTTCCATATCTGCATTAAATCTTACACTTCATCTGAGTGTACACAAGTGAGCGGCCCATTCGGCAGTGTAGAAAAATTGATCTGTGACAGTCATTTAAGCCTATGTCAAGGCAAAATAATAAGAACAGTTCCCTACCAATCAATATCCAAATGGATCAGACACATGCTAGATCCACCAGAAGCCTTCTACATCCCTGGTGTCCTCATCAATAACATCAGATCAATCATTGTCACACTAAACTTGGCCTGGGGCTACATTTAAAGGTAGACCATAGAATGAGACCTGCTTAAAAGCTAATTCTTACCAAATAACACTTCAGCTACGAAGAACTGCTGTACTGATAATCAAATGACGCTCCCCAATCTCTGCAATGTACAAAACAATACAATATCATTATGTCCATCCAAAAGTGAAATAATCATTCTAGAAGGAAGTCTCCCTTCAATACAAACATATCAAGTTACATTCATAGTTACAACGCCTATTTCTCTTTATATAGTTTGTGGCCATATTTTCTTAAAGTGCTACTCCAGGAATAATGCACTTTTTAAATTGTGATTGGCCGAAAGAGGGAACGTGTAATGCTTTGTCAACTACATTCTGATGGCTGCTGGGGATGTTTATTCTGCCATTAGCTGCGGCTGCTCAGATATCCGGCTCTAGTACAGTGATGATAGTGAGATGTTTTCTCTCCACCTCGTCCATTCCCAAAACATCTTGTATTCTTTTCACTGAATACAAGACGAAATACACAAAATATGAACCCCCAGCATCGGTCTCAGTGGACACAATAATAACCCCCAGCATTGGTGTGAGTGGACACAATAATAACCCCCAGCATTGGTGTCAGTGGACACAATAATAACCCCCAGCATTGGTGTCAGTGGACACAATAATAACCCCCAGCATTGGTGTCAGTGGACACAATAATAACCCCCAGCATTGGTGTCAGTAGACACAATAATAGCCCCCAGCATTGGTGTCAGTAGACACAATAATAGCCCCCAGCATTGGTCTCAGTGGACACAATAATAACCCCCGGCATTGGTGTCAGTGGACACAATAATAACCCCCGGCATTGGTCTCAGTGGACACAGTAATAACCCCCAGAATTGGTCTCAGTGGACACAATAATAACCCCCAGCATTGGTGCCAGTGGACACAATAATAACCCCCAGCATTGGTGTCAGTAGACACAATAATAGCCCCCAGCATTGGTCTCAGTGGACACAATAATAACCCCCGGCATTGGTGTCAGTGGACACAATAATAACCCCCGGCATTGGTCTCAGTGGACACAGTAATAACCCCCAGAATTGGTCTCAGTGGACACAATAATAACCCCCAGCATTGGTGCCAGTGGACATAATAATAACCACCAGAATTAATGTCAGTAAATGTGCAATAATAACCCCCAGCACTGATGTCAGTGGATTCAATAATATCCCTCAGCATTGGAGTCTGTGGCAACAATATCAACAATCAGCACTGGGGCCACTGACAGCAATAATAACCCCCATCATTGGAGTCAGTGATCGCAATAACAATCCCCAACACTGGCGTCAGTCAGTGGACACAATAATAACCCCCAACCTTGATTTCAGTGGATGCAATAATAATCCCCTTGTGGCAACTATATCAACCCTCAGCACTGGGGTCACTGACAGCAATAATAACCCCCAGCATTGGTGTCAGTGTTAGCGATAATAACCCCCCCATCATTGGAGTCAGTGGATGCAATAATAACCCCCCCCCCCCAGCATTAACGGCAATGAGTGCAATATTAACCCTTAGCATTGGTGTCAGTGGATGCAATAATTATTAAAAAAATTTCCTTCGCGCTGGTGGATAAATAATAAGTGAATAATAAATGTGACTAAAACATGTATACCTAAGTATTTCTTATCAAAAGGGTGAAAGAATATTGCAGCAAAATGAGGGTGGTCACATCAACACAAAATAAGTAAATATTAAAATGAATTTCGCGCAATATCAGCATTAAATATGTGTAAAATTGTGTAAACATAAACAAAATTGTGACTACATTTGATAGTGGTTGCTGCGACTCATATGAACGTAGCAATATGAGTCGCAGCAACCACTATCAAATATAGTCACAATTTTGTTTATGTTTACACAATTTTACACATATTTATTGCTGATATTGCGCGAAATTCATTTTAATATTTACTTATTTTGAGTGAATGCAATAATAACACCCAGCACTGGAGTCTGTGACAACAATATCAACCCCCAGCATTGATGTCAGTGTATACGATAATATCCTCCATCATCGGTGTCAGTGAATGCAATAATAACCCCGAACACTGGCGTCAGTCAGTGGACACATTAATAACCCCCAACCTTGATTTCAGTGGATGTAACAATAAGCCCCATCATTGGTGTCAATACTAATAACCCCCATTGATGGTCACTGGCAGTGAAATTTAGCCCCCACCCCCCACTTTGGTGGTCACTGCCAGTAAAATTTACCCCCCCCCCCCCCCCAGCATTGCCGACAACTGGCAGTGAAAATTAAGAGTTTTTTTGTTTTTTCATGCTCTGCCATTATTATTATTATTATTATTAATATTATTATTATTATACAAGATTTATATACAGTCAGGTCCATAAATATTGGGACATTGACACAATTCTAATCTTTTTGGCTCTATACACCACCACAATGGATTTGAAATGAAATTAACAAGATGTGCTTTTACTGCAGACTTTCAGCTTTAATTTGAGGGTATTTACATCCAAATCAGGTGAACGGTGTAGGAATTACAACAGTTTGTATATGTGCCTCCCACTATTTAAGGGACCAAAAGTAATGGGACAATTGGCTGCTCAGCTGTTCCATGGCCAGGTGTGTGTTATTCCCTCATTATCTCATTTACAAGGAGCAGCTAAAAGGTCCAGAGTTAATTTCAAGTGTGCTGTTTGCATTTGGAATCTGTTGCTGTCAACTCTCAATATGAGATCCAAAGAGCTGTCACTATCAGTGAAGCAAGCCATCATTAGGCTGAAAAAACAAAACAAACCCATCATAAAGATAGCAAAAACATTAGGTGTGGCCAAATTAACTGTTTGGAACATCCTTAAAAAGAAAGAACGCACCAGTGAGCTCAGCAACACCAAAAGACTCGGAAGACCACGGAAAACAATTGTGGTGGATGACCGAAGAATTCTTTCCCTGGTGAAGAAAATTTTCTAATTTTTGAAAGAAAATCTGGAATTTGACCCATTAGGGTGCATTAATGTCCAATAATGTTCATTTTGAATGGGCTACCATTGCAAGGAAAAATAGACGTGTATCCATTTTCCCAAGGCAGTGACCCACAGTATATGGCCATGCAGCGCGGTTGCGTTGGGTTAGCACACTGGGGAGCCATTCATTGGTTACCACAACCTAACAATGTTAATGAACCCTAAAGCAAAGAACCGCCAATTAGATATGACATGAGCGGACATTACCGGGGTTTATTGATGACCTGAGATGGACCAGGCTTCATAATACCTCCCCTTGTAGCATTGTTGGCTTTCATTGTACACGCTGTTAAAGGGGAGCTGTGAACTCGTGTATCACTTTCCAAAATTCCTTTAAAGAAAAACTTTTTTTTCTGATTTAATTGGCGGCTCCTCTCTGAGCATAGGAGCGGTCCTGGCGATAGAATCCCTCCAGACGGTGAAAGGTCTCGCTGTGCCCCCAGCCTCTGCCTTCTGCCTGGCTCCCACTGATAACCGGCCACCTGGATCCCCGGCTCCATTCCCAGGATGAGACAGCTGATTCACGGGGCCCGGGTCACAGCATTCACGTCCCACATAATCGCCGGGGCTGCCCCTGTAACTGAAATGTTGGTGTCTAATAAAAGCTGCCAGTACAAAAGAATGGAACAATGGCTGCTGTGTATCAGCGACCCCGTCCAGTCTTTGTAAATCTTCTCATTTGTATCGCTTTCAGTTACGCCAAACTTTGCGATCTAACAGAGGCATCGTTCTTAAAGAGGAGCTCCACCCTCCCTACTTTATATTCCTTATGGCGGTCATATACACTTTGCTAAATGCTTGATTTCTTTCCTGATCGATCTATAGTTGACAACCCATTTGATCGATATGCCACACATGGGGAAGTGGATTTTTGAACAAGGCTGCTTTTATACTGCTCCATTGCAAAAACGTGGAAAAAAAACACAAATGCCTTTTTTGCCGCATTTCCGGTGCGTTTTTCACCCGTGAGAAAAAGAAATGTGACTCAATAAACGCACCAAAATCGCAACGACAGGTGCGTTTTTGCTGCATTTTGTGGTGTGAAGAGTTTCATAGGATTTAATGGATAGGCATTTTTCTTCTGCTTACAGTAAGGAAAAACAGTACGGTGTAAAAGGGCGGAAGGAAAAATCCTGGACGGCCGCACACCACTGAAGGCATCTTTATTGAAAGATTAAAATCCAAAAACAGTCATAACTGAAGCATAGAAAACAGGGAAAAACCACTAACGCGTTTCACATCACAAACAGAAGCTTAGTCATAGCGGTGTAAAATGGCCCTAATAGTTAGGATACAATTGTAACTTCTGATCATAAATTATGATCACATCTCTCTTTCCACAAAGTCATTTTATGATCCGATCCATCAAATTATCCATCATATTGCAATGCTGCCGATTGATGCAGAGTCAAGCCAGATGCAGTCCAGTGCATTTTTATACTGCATCCAAAATGCTTTGACAGTGCTTAATATGGATTCTAATGGCCTTCGTTCGCGCCAGTGTGTTCCAGTGCAGTCAACAAAAGTAGAACAAGTTGCATTTTTTTCTGTATGAAACACATCTGTACCGTGAAAAAAATACATCAAAACCACACAGGAACAGATCAAAAACCCACCAGAATGCATAAAAAAGGCACCAGTATGCATCAAAAAATGCACCGGAACACATCAAAAACACACCAGAAAGCATCAAAAATGCATCAAAAGCGCACCAGATTGCATCAAAAACACGCATTGCGAATTGCACCCACAACGCAAAAATTGTGCTGTTAATCAGCCCTCAGTCTAAATCGATCAAAATGGAAGTTATGGGTTATTCGTTTGTTTGCCGTTCCGATCATTTTAATTGAACCGCACATCAACCGGTTAATAAATTTGATACAGTGTTATGGTGTGAACATATCACACATAACACTATATAAAAATGTAAAAAAAAAAAAACATACTTACTAGTTCATGGAGTTCTATGTTGTCTTCTTCTTACACTACTCTTCTCGGGCGCCGCCCTCCTAAATGAAAAAAAAAGAAAAGTCAGCAGCTACAAATACTGCAGCTGCTGACTTTTATTATTAGGACACTTACCTGTTCTGGAATCCAGCGGTGTCTCCATGACAGCCGATTTTTCAATGAGCTGTCGGGTGCTGCTGCCACTAAGGGAAACCGGCAGGGAAGCCTTGTGGCTTCACAGCGGGTTCCCTACTGCTCATGTGCGAAGCGCGCTGCGCTATCTTAATGCCCCAGCGGTGGGGAAAGGAGGAGGGGAGCCAAACTTCCTACTGACCTCGCCGCTGCAAAATCAGCCGGAAGTGGGAGTGGGTACCTGTCAAAACCAGGTACCCGCTCCCCCCCGAAAGGTGTCAAATGTGGTAGCGGAGGGGGGAGGAGGCAAATAAGCGGAGCTTCCCCTTTTGAGTGGAGCTCCACTTTAAGATCCAGCACATGTGCAGAAACATTGTGGGGTCTCTACCACTCTACTGGCAAAGCCCTGCAACGTCACCGTGCCAGATCTGCAAACTGCCATCCAAGATGCATCACCAAGACATCCCAGGAGGTCATTTGTGGGATCTTGTGCATTTGCAGAAATGTAAGAGGAAGGTGGGAAGAAGCAGGAGAGAGGACCTTAAAGGGGTTCTAAAGGCTCAAGGTTTTTTACCTTCAAACCTTCTCTGTGCAGCAGCGTCCCCAGCCCTCTAATACTTACCTGAGCCCCATCTCGATCCAGCGATGTGCTTGAGAGCCTCGGCTCTCCGGGGACTCTCACTCCTTATTGGCTGCTCCTGCTGCTGTAAATCACAGCCAATGCACCAATGAGGATAGAGAGAGGGGGAGTTTTTAAAATAAAAACTGAAACCTTTATTATTACTTTAAGGAAAGGGGTGAAGGTCCACCTAAAGCTGGCCATACACCAGTAGATTTTTGTTGGAACTTTTGCACAGAAATTCAGAAAAATCGTTCGTCCAATCATTTGATAGTACCAACATTGACTCAACAAATTCCACATGAAAACCCTGAAAGATTTTGTTCAATTGCCATCCCAATAATTTGAGTTTCATTTCGGGATGCACATTACAATAAAGTCCAACTTTTTTCAAAAGAAAACCACGTTTACATTTAGAATTTCGTTTGTTAGAGAAAAATGTTCCAGCCTTCCCCTTCGATTTTACTTGTTACTATGGTTGAAAATGATCATCAACTTATTGCTACGGAAGCAGAATTTTAGTAAAGGGAAAATGTATATTTCGTTTTTTTTGTTTGAATTTTCATTTTGGATAGAATAAAGGAGTATTATAACCCTTGTCAGTTTTTTTTGCCATCTGTGTCCCATTGGAGAGATTTCCCTTCACTTCCTGTCCCATAACTAAACCAGGAAATGAGAGGGAATCCTTCCAAATTGAGGGTCCCCATTGGAAGATTTCACCTTTATTCCTGTTATAATGACAACTCAAAATTTGAGATTTTCTTTCTTTTTTCTTTTTTTTATTTCTTTTTGTCACCAGGACAAATATAGAGGGTGAATCTACTCCCTCTCTTTGCTATCTAAAATAAAATAAAAAAGTTCTGCCTTTAGTTTAGAATTTTCTTTCAAACAAAATTCTATTGGTGCATTGCCAGCTTTACAATGAATTTCAAGTTTCAACTGCTGCTCCCCTATAGGAAGAAATCTGGGTCTATATTGAAGCTCACCAGTCCTTAGTTGTGGTGGCTGCATTTGTCTTCCTTTATTTTCCCCCCCGGTGATCCTGCCAGTTGCACATTTTCTCTAGTAGGGTGACAATATTCACTCGCTGTACTGTATCTATGGAGGAGTAGCGTTGTCATCTGACACTGTTTTCCTTGTTTGGACTACAGAACACCTCCCCTCTCCTCATCTTGATACAGTGCATCCGGAAAGTATTCACAGCACTTCACTTTTTCCACATTTTGTTATGTTACAGCCTTATTCCAAAATTAATTAAATTAAATACATTTTTCAAAATCCTACAAACAATACCCCATAATGACAACGTGAAAGAAGTTTGTTTGAAATCTTTGCAAATTTATTAAAAATAAAAATGCAAAAAAAAATCCCATGTACATAAGTATTCACAGCCTTTGCTCAATACTTTGGTGAAGCATCTTTGGCACCAATTACAGCCTTAAGTCTTTTTCAGTATGATGATACAAGCATGGCACACCTATTTTGTGGGCAGTTTCTCCCATTCTTCTTTGCAGTACCTCTCAAGCTCCGTCAGGTTGGATGGGGAGCGTCGGTGTACAGCCATTTTCAGATCTCTCCAGAGATGTTCAATCGGGTTCAAGTCTGGACTCTGGCTGGGCCACTCAAGGACATTCACAGAGTTGTCCTGTAGCCTCTCCTTTGTTATCTTGGCTGTGTGCTTAGGGTTGTTGTCCTGTTGGAAGATGAACCTTCACCCCAGTCTGAGGTCCAGAGCACTCTGGAGCAGGTTTTCATTAAGGATGTCTCTGTATATTGTTGCATTCATCTTTCCCTCCATCCTGACTAGTCTCCCAGTTCCTGCCACTGAAAAAAATCCCCACAGCATGATGCTGCCACCACCATGCTTCACAGTAGGGATGGTATTGACCAGGTGATGAGCGGTGCCTGGTTTCCTCCAGACATGATACTTGCCATTAAGGCCAAAGAGTTCAATCTTTATTTCATCAGACTAGAGAATTTTGTTTTTCATGGTCTGAGAGTCCTTCAGGCGCCTTTTGGCAAACTTCATGTGGGCTGTCATGTGCCTTTTACTGAGGAGTGGCTTCCGTCTGGCCACTGTACCATACAATAAGGTGATCAGATTTTTAAAATGAAATCTGGGGAGATATATTTTTTTTTACTAGTAATGGCAGCAATTAGCGATTTATATAGGGACTGCGATATTGCGGCGGGAAAATCAGACACTAAGACCCCTTTCACACTGAAGGCGTTTTTCTGGTGTTTAAGACCCCTTTCACACCGGGGAGTTTTTTAGGCATTTTTCAGGCACTTGAGCATTAAAAAAAGCGCCTGTAAAGCTCCTGAAAGAAGCCTCATCTGCAATCCCAATGTGAAAGCCCGAGTGCTTTCACACTGCCAGCGCCCGAAAAATGCTGGTAAAGTGCCGCTTAGGACCCCTTTTACACCGGGGCGTTTTTCAGGCAATTTTCGTGCGCTGGCAGTGTGAAAAAGGGCTTGGGGCTTCGGCGCACCCCGCCGATAGCGGGGGTTAAAAGCGGCCCTCTAGTGGCCAAAAGGCGCCGCTTAAACAGCAGTAAAGCGCTGCTAAAACTAGCGGCGCTTTACCGCTAACGCAGCCCCCGCCCGAGTGTGAAAGGGATCTAAGTGATACTTTTGACACTTTTTGGGGTCCAGTTACCTTAATACAGTGATCAGTGCTAAAAATATGCACTGTCACTGTGCTAATGGCACTGGCTGGAAAGGGGTTAACAGCAGGGGCGATCAAAGGTTTAAATGTGTTCCTAACCAGTGTTTTCTCACTGTGGGGGAGGTGTTTTTACTAAGGGAAGGCATAAATCCCTGTCCCTGCTTTGCAGGAACACAGGATCAATGTCTTCCATACTGAAAGAACAGTGATCTGCCTTGTTTACATCGACACACCGCTGTTCTCCCTGTGTACAGAACGATCGGCTCCGATACCCAGAAATGCAGGATCTTGTATATATACATGATCCTGCGCGGCGTGCCCGCCCTGTAGCAGTAAATCTGCTATGGGGTGGTCGACAACTGGTTAGGATCATCAGCATTATAATAACACACAGACAGCAGGCACTCTATCATGACTCTGGCTGGCAGTGCTTTGTCACAGTGTGTCACATGACATGGCGGATGGGTGCTGCTGATACTTATGACCAATGAGTTAACAAAATCAGCACCCAGCAGCCATGTCATGTGACACACTGTGACAAAGCACTGCCAGCCAGAGTCATGATAGAGTACCTGCTGCCTGTGAGTTATGATTCCATACATGATGCCAGAGAGACACAGTGAAGTCTATTTACAATCACAGACACTCCCAAAGCACACCTGTGTTGAAGCCTTGAAGGCACTAGCAGCCCCACGATCGGATCCCAGCGAGGTGCGGGAGACTCCCGCACTTCTGTGGCGTCTCCCGCACACCCGCAAGCGCCTCCTGATCTCACGGGAATGATCGGTGTGGCGGGAAACAGCTGTGATCACCGATCACCTTTGTATCCGTTTTTAGCTGACAGCTTCTCCTTCTCTTCCTCCAGTGGCTGTCAGCTAAAAAGCTATACAGGGAGATCGGTGATCACAGCTGTCCCTCCAGCTGCACCGATCATTCCCAGCTGCTCTGTGTGCTGCTCCCCTGGCCCCCTCCATGTCCTTCTCCGCCCACCCCACGTTCTCCATTGGCCCCCCCTCGTCCCCTGCAGCCGGCTCCCCTCCTCTCCCGCTGGATGCCGGGGGAGCTAGTAATAAGACACAGTGAGCAAGATCGCTCCTGTGTCCTGTGATTACTGAGCAGAGTAAACTATGTTTGCTCTCTTCAGTTTATGAATGAAAAGGAGCCTCTGTCTCCTGTTCATTCATCTTTAGTGCTGAGGACTGGACTCGGGAATCTGTGTCCTCAGTTCCTTTGTCTGTCTCAAAGGGGAGATGTAAGGGGTATGTTTAGATCCCTGGCATCTCACCAAAGCCCCCCCAAAAGTATAAAAAAAAAATATTGTAAAAAGATTCTGAAAAAATGAAAAAGTGTAAAAAAAAAATAAAATAAAAAACTACTGACATCACTGCCCTACCAACACTGTCCACTGCCCCAACTCCTTCCCCCCAAAAAGCATTGTGAAAAAAACAGTGAAAAAAAAAATGAAAAACAAATTAAATTGTAAAAAAAATCATTGATTAAAAAAAAAAAAAACTACTGACACCATCCACATAACACCCACCCCCTTCCCCAGAAGCACTGCGAAAAAATATTGAAAAAGTGATTTAAAAAACATTTTGCCGTGGGGGGGTGGGGGGGGCATTTGTGGGCGCGAATCGCTACCTCCCTGAAATGAGTTTCTGCAGGTTGAGATGTCTGGGATCCACTTTCCTCTCTGTTCCTGCTGCTGGACACTGTCAGCTGAGCTGCCTCTCTGCCTGTCACCACCACCTCACAGCTTCTCAAGTCTCACTCTCCAACCCCGCTGCTGTCATTCAAATCTAATGACGCGGGCGCCGGGGGCGGGGCCGAGACCTACATTCGGTGTCTATGGACGCCGAATGCTAGACTTGGGAGCGTGCCCACAAGGTAACCCCCCGGGAGAGCGCTACTCCTAGGGAGTTATACCTACGATGTGGGGAGGAGCCGTGAGAGCCGCCGAGGGACCCCAGATGTCAAGGATCGGGGGCCACTCTGTGTAGAACGAACTGCACAGTGTAGGTATGTATGACATGTTTGTTATTTAAAAAAAAAAAAGGAGCTTTACAATCACTTTAATAATATATGATTTAGCTTGATTAAAACAGTACCTATTCAACAGCAGCAGATTCTCATTCTCCCTCTTAACTGTGTGAATAGAACATGGGATTATGGGTTTATTCCTTCTAGTTCCTTCTAGTTAAGAGGGCTGGGCTGGAAGGGAGCATGTGTCTTTTGAACACATGCCCCCCTTCTATGAAACTGCAGTGAGAGGCGTGCCTCCACTGCAGCATTTTTATTGGACAGCTTGGACCAATGGTGCTTTACCATTAGTCCAAGGCTCCAAGCTGTCCATTGACCTCAGTGCCTCTGACAGGAAGTCAGAGGCACTGTGAGCTCATTATCTCAGTCTGCTGCAAACAGAGTATGCCAGCTTGTATTTAAACTGGCCGCTCTGTAAATAGCTTTTGACAGGCTGCGCAAGGAGCCCCCTATCTCTGGAACTATAGGTGGCATGACTAGTGGTGGAGTAGGATCAGTGGCGTCTCCTCCAGCTTTCATATTTGGGGGGGCACATGGGGCACAGGGACAAAAGTAGGGGGGCAACTATAAAATGCAATTATATATATATATATATATATATATATATATATATATATATATATCCTGGGGCCCTTTACTATGACCCCACAATGGCCCTTTCACATGTTCTGCAGTGAGCTCCCTTCCTACTGTATTGGGGCCCCCCCAGGGTGGCAGAAAACAAGATATATATGTCACCAGCATACCAAGAAAATATAAGGATCCAAAGCAGTGGGAGAACTATCAGGGTTGCAAAGGTTGTCTTGCCTCCGGGCCCTGGTGTTCTGCCACTGTGGGGTTTTCCAGCCTCCTCTTGCTGTCCTGCCTCTGCTATTGACAGCGCTGGTCTGGCATCTCTTGGAATTTACAGGCTGGTTCTCCTGTCCTAAGGACGGGAGAAATCAGTCTGTTTTTTCAGTAACTGAGAGTCCTGGTGGAGTCCTTCCTGCAACTCGCTCTTCTCCCTGCCAATGAGGATGCAGGGGAAGGAGCAGATGGGGCAGCCGTGGTTGTGTGAGCGCTCGCATTATGCAGTGTCAGCAAGCAGAGGGAGGGGGGAGGAATCACCTGCAGGAACTGAGACATTAGACATTGATTTTTTGCCCCCCAGGGACGCCATTGAGTAGGATTTCAGCTACCTAACCCCCAAATTTGGGGTCTCTGTGAAGCGCGATGTTTTTTTTTTTTATGTTTACGGCAGGTGAGGTTCTGCCTCACCTTCCTCCCCTGACTGCATGTCCCTGCTGTGCACTGTTAAAGTGGTTGTAAAGGCTCAAGGTTTTTTTAGCTTCATGCATTCAATGCATTCACTCCCCCCCCCCCAGCCCCCCTTAAAACTTACCTGTGTCCCATATCTATCCAGCGATGTGCATGAGAGCCTCAGCTTTCTCTCCCTCCTCATTGGCAGAGACAGTAGCGGTAGCCATTGGCTCCCATTACTGACAATCACAGTGAGCCAATAAGGAGAGAACCGGGGCGAGGCTGAGCCGAACTGTGTGTGAATGGTCACACAGAGCAGGTGCTCGGGAGTGAGCCTGCTCGGGTGCCTCCATAGCAAGCTGCTTGCTATGGGGCACTCAGCAGGAGGGAGGGGCCAAGATCGCCGGAGGGGTACCCGAGAAGAGAATCAGGGCTGCTCTGTGCAAAACCATTACACAGAGCAGGTAGTTATGACATGTTTGTCATTTTTAAACAAAAAAAATCTGCCTTTAAGATCACTTTAACTCTTTCCTGTAAAGACCGGAAGTTCCGGGAAGCAGCAATAAGAGAGAAGCCAGCAGTACTGAAATCTGCTGGAGTTAGAGCTTTAACAAGGGTAATGTTTATTTAATTATGCTCAGTATGTTAAAGGAAAAGTACGGCAAAAGATAATTTGGCCTTACTCGTCCTATGGCTCACAGGAGTGCAGTTCATTCTGCACTCCTGTGACCTGTTTTCAGCCGACAGTGGGCTAAAGTTCTCTGTCGGCTGACGTCACTCAGCGAGTCCAGGCTCTAAAGAGATCCCAACTTTACAGTTGGGATTGACCCAGATACCTAGACCGGCAGCTGGCTCAGTCTCTTGGAGCCACTTGGAGACAGAGTCAACACCTCCTTCCCCCTCCAGCACTGAGCCCTGAAAGAGCAGAGCAGCAAGCCGGTGGCTTACACCCAAGTAACCTCAAAGGACTCAGTCAGGTTATAGCCAGACCCTTATTCCTAATTTTTAGGGACAGCATATGGAGAGGAATGGTACCAGCTGATTGGCGAAAAGCCCATGTGGTACCAATATTCAAAAAAGGGCTGAGACACAGCGGGCAAAATAAGTTTTGAACACGTCACCATTTTTCTCTGTAAATATATTTCTAAAGGTGCTACTGACATGAAATGTTCACCACACGTTGGTAACAACCCATGCAATTCATACATACAAAGAAACAAAAACAAACAAGTTCAGAAATGAATCTACGTGTAATAAAATGGAATGACACAGGGAAAAAGTATTGAACACGCTAACTGAAATGTATTTAATACTTGGTACAAAATCCTTTGTTGGTAATGACAGCTTCAAGACGCCTCCTGTATAGAGAAACTAGTCGCATTCATTGCTCAGGTGTGATTTTGGCCCATTCTTCTACACAAACTGTCTTCAAATCTTGAAGGTTCCGTGGGCCTCTTCTATGAACTCTTCTATGAACTCTTCTTTGAAACCAATTGAGGGTTTCCTTGGCTTTGTGTTTGGGATCATTGTCTTGCCGAAATGTCCACCCTTATTTCATCTTCATCATCCTGGTAGATGGCAGCAGATATTTATCAAGAATGTCTTGGTACATTTTTCCATTCATCCTTCTTTCAATGACATGGTGTTTGCCAGTACCGTATTCTGAAAAACAGCCCCATCTGACCAGATTATAGTCTCCCCGTATTTCACAGGCTTGTCTAAATGTTGTGCAGAAAACTTTAAATGAGCTTCAGTATGCTTTTTCTTCAGCAATGGAGTGTTGTGTGGTGAGCGTGCATACAGGCCATGTGGTTTGAGTGCATTACTGATTGTTTTCTTTGAAACAATTGTACCTGCTAATTCCAGGTCTTTCTGAAGCTCTCCACAAGTGGTGCTTGGCCCTTGGACAACTCTTCTGATAATTCTTTTCACTCTGTCAGAAATCTTGTGAGGAGCACCTTGTTGTGGCCGGTTTATGGTGAAATGATGTTCTTTCCACTCCTGGATTATGGCCCCAACATTGCTCACTGGAACATTCGGAAGTTTAGAAATCCTTCTGTAACCAATGCCATCAATATGTTTTTCGACAATAAGGTGTGAAGGTCATGAGAGAGCTCTTTGCTTTTACCCATCATGAGATGTTTCTTGTGTGACCATGATAATGAGACACCTTTTTATAGGCCATCAGTTGAGACTAAACCAGCTGATAATAATTTGCACTGACAAGGGGCAGGGTTGATATGCTGATGAAAACAGTATAATTAGCAGTAATCAGCATGGGTTTACAAAAGGTTGTTCTTGCCAAACCAATCTGTTAACATTCTACGAGGAAGTAAGCTGCCATCTAGATAGGGGGAGGCCTGTGCATGTGCTGTATCTGAATTTTGCAAAAGCATTTGATACAATCCCCCACAGACGCTTAATTTACAGACTGAGATCTGTAGGCATGGACCAGAGGGTTTGTTCATGAATAGAAAACTGGTTATGGGGGGAGTGTCCAAAGGGTGGTGATAAATAACGTGTACTCAGACTGGTCTGGAGTGGTAAGTGGGGTACCTCAAGGCTCTGTCCTGGGACCAATTCTGTTTAATTAACTTATAAATAATATAGAGGTTGGTATAAACAGCTCAATCTCAGTTTTTGATGAGGAGTGGGCAACTACATGGCAAATGAGGTTTATTGTTGAAAAATGTAAAGTAATGCACTTCGGGGCAAAAAATATAAACTCAAGTTACTCACTAGGGGGAGAACCTCTAGGGAATCCAGGGTGGAGAAAGATCTGGGGTTCCTTGTTGAAGAAAGACTGAGCAATAGCATGCAATGTCAAGCTGCAGCAAGCAAAGCCGGCAGAATATTAGCATGCATTAAAAAGGGAAGGATGTGGAACTCTCTTTCACAATCTGTGGTGTCAGCAGGAAGTATTGAAAGTTTTAAAAGACTCTTGGACATGCATCTTAGTGAACACAATATACAGGGATATGGGAAACGATTATCGACATGAACACACATACACCAAGTACACAGGTTGAACTGGATGGACTATTGTCTTTATTCAACCTCACCAACTATGAAAATATATTTACTTCCTTCCATTCAAATTTAAACACCTTAAACAGTGCAGCTGATTTTCCCTAATAGGCAGTGGTCGCAGTCCTGCCTTTCTGGTCCAAGCCGCATGTACACTTAATACCTAAGACAACGTTTCATGCCAGTTCTCCCTGAGGAAGCGGGCTTTGTCCTTGCGAAACACCGGACGATTCCTGCATGGAACACCCCTTACGACCATCTGGGGATATGTTTATTTGTAACTGGTAATTTATGTAACTGCAGTTCTTTCACAACTAACACTTTTATGCTAGAGTGTATGCTGTTTTAAACCTTAAACTATTTTGTACAAATAAAAATGTAAAATTTAACTTTTGGCGTGGCACCGTTAAAGTCCCATTAGTTTGGCTGTGGTAGGGATTCAGTCTCCCCACCTTCTCCTTTAACCCCTTGAAGCCCGCACTAGCATGCCACATTGCACATTGCATTGCACACAGTTGCGGGGTGCTTGCAGAGCAACCCCATTCACATGAAAGGGGCTGGGTTTGACAGGATCTGAAAGTGACAGGGAGTATAATTTCTGCTGCCGCCACGAAGCAAACCTTTGTGGTTGCAACATGTGTACACCTTGGTCGCTGCCTCTGCAGCTAAAGGGGGTAATGGCTGGAGGGGGGGTGGCGGTAACAGTACAGCTCAACTGTGGGGTTTTACTGCTCCACTTGGTTCACTTGGTTGACTTGTGATGTCTCAAGCCTTTATTCCTCTATACCCCATGATTTGGCTCAGGAGGTGATTTCATATTGGCTGAAACATTCCATTAAGTTATCACTGGATCTATGTGGGTTCAATTTGGAAGCCTTATACCCCATACACACGATAGGATTTTCCGACAACAAATGTTCGATGGGAGCTTGTTGTCGGAAATTCCATCCGTGTGTAGGCTCCATCGGACATTTTCCATCGGAATTTCCGACAAACAAAATTTGAGATCTGGATCTCAAATTTTCCAACAACAAAATCCGTTGTTGGAAATTCCGATCGTGTGTACACAATTCTGACGCACAAAATTCCACGCATGCTCGGAATCAAGCAGTGGCTATTGAACTTCATTTTTCTCGGCTCGTCGTACGTGTTGTACGTCACCGCGTTCTCGCCGTTCGGAATTTCCAACAAGATTTGTGTGACCGTGTGTATGCAAGACAAGTTTGAGCCAACATCCGTCGGAAAAAACCCATGGATTTTGTTGTTGGAAAATCCTATTGTGTCTACAGGGCATTAGAGTATCTGTTGACTCACAATTGTTTTTGTTTGATGGGGTTTTCTATCTCCAGAGATGTGGGGCCGCGATGGGGGCGAAATTTTTGCTCTCATTTGCCAATCTCTTCATGGGCTGGTGGGAGAGGTCCCAAATCTTTGGAGATAGGAACCCCTTCAGGAGTCAAATCGTCTTGTGTTTCAGATATATAGACGATTTGATCTTTGTATGTCACAAAGACATTAAACTTGATCCATTTTTGATTTATCTTAATGACAATTCCTGCAATCAACTGGCTATAGGAATGTGGATTCAGTGAGTTTTTTGGATGTACTATTAAGCCATAATAATGGAAAAGTTTCCACTCATCTATACCGAAAGCCCCGTGCAGGTAACAGCTTTCTTTGTGCTAGTTCTAGTCATCCGCATCATACCATCAAGGGAATCCCAGTGGGGCAATTCCTCAGATTACGTCGCATTTGTAGCGAACAATTGGTTTTTGAGAGAGAATCAGTACAACTATAAAATCGTTTTTTAACAAGGGGCTATCCAAGGTAGTCCTTGGATAGAGCATACTCTATAGCAGGGTTTCTCAACCAGGGTTCCATGGAAGTCTAGGGTTCCTCCAGAGGTTGCTAGGGGTTCCTTGAGCATGTGCAATGTTTGCCTCTTAGATAAGTTCCCACTGACACCATTGATATTTTTAGTTATCTGTATGGGGGTAATTCTTCCCAATGACCACAAGTGTAAGGAGCATTCTTCCTACTGACCAGCACACTAATGTATTATGAATTGTAGACATAGTCATTTTTATAAGGGGTTCCCTGAGAAAGTTATTTAAAGGGTTCCTCTGTGTTGAAAAGGTTGAGAAAGACTGCTCTATAGCTTCCAAAAAAGATAGGAAAGACCTTTACTTCTAACAAAGGAGATGTAATGAAAAAATTAATTACAACAAACGTCCTTCACTAGTACTTAGTCTAGCCACTTACGGACTGCCCGCTGTCGTTATACGTCGGCTGTTTGACATGGAATATCGTTGATATGGCAGCAGTTAGCTGCCATAACCCCGGTATCCTCTTCTTCAGCGGGCGGTCCGCTTTCAGATAAAAGTGCTCTCTGTGGCAGATTCGCCGCGAGATCACTTTTATCGGTGGCGGGAGAGACCTCCCCCTCTCCGCAGCGCTCCGGTGCCCTCCGCAGCTTAACGGAGCCGCTGGCAACGGTGGAGGTGACCGCGTCTGCTCCCGTCTGTGGTATGGAGCTGAGTGAGGGGAAGATGGCCCCCACCCGTCTCCATACCATTGCAGGGCAGAAGCGATGTCAAAACGTCACTTCCGCCCATAGCTCATAAAGAGACTTTTTTTTTTTCAAACAACATTTTTTTCTTTTTTTTTTTATTGCATTTTAGTGTAAATATGAGATCTTAGGTCTTTTTGACCTCAGATCTCATATTTAAGAGGTCCTGTCATGCTTTTTTTCTATTATAAGTGATGTTTACATTCCTTGTAATAGGAATTAAAGTGACACAATTTTTTTTATTAAAAGAACAGTGCAAAAAAAAAAAAAAAAAAGGTAAAATAAATAGGAATTTTTTTTTTTTAACGCGCCCCGTCGAGCTCGCGTGCAGAAGCGAACGCCTATGTGAGTAGCGGCCGCATATGAAAACGGTGTTCAAACCACACATGGTGAGGTATTGCCACGATCGGTAGAGTGAGAGCAATAATTCTAGCCTTAGACCTCCTCTGTAACTCAAAACATGCAACCTGTAGAATTTTTCTAAACGTCGCCTATGGAGATTTTTAAGGGTAAAAGTTTCTCGCCTTTCCACGAGCGGGAGCAACTTTGAAGCGTGACATGTTGGGTATCAATTTACTAGGCGTAACATCATCTTTCACAATATAAAAAAAACTGGGCTAACTTTACTGTTGTCTTATTTTTTAATTCAAAAAAGTGTATTTTTTCCAAAAAATAGTGCGCTTGTAAGAGCACTGCGCAAAAGCGGTGTGACAAAAAGTATTGCAACAACCTTCATTTTATTCTAAAAAAAAGTATATAATGTTTAGGGGTTCTAAGCAATTTTCTAGCAAAAAAAATTATTTTAACTTGTAAACAACAAGTCTGTAAAATAGGCCCAGTCTTAAAGTGGTTAAAAATCATGCAAATTAAACACATTGTCAATAAATATCTACCATTACTTTTATTTGTAAATTCTGTTTATTATTATTTTTTTTTTTATAGAACAATGTACAAAATAGAGCCTCTGGGCATTCCCCGGCTCACTTATACAATACAAAAGAACGAAAAAGCAAAAGATAAAAACAAACAAACACGATCAGTCACTAAAAAAACAGCTAGTGCTAACCATGACCTTTAACTGTTCAACCCGCTTGATGGGAGGAGTAATAGTATGATGATATGTATGTCACACATAGTCTTTTCCGGATGATAAAGGAGTCGGAGGGAGCATAGTATGGTCTAAGTCATGGGTTACCCCAAGTGATTATTTAGGAACTTTCAAGCAAAATCAATATGACCCAAACCATACGGCAGATGGCATCCACCTACTAAATGTAGTATAATTACTATGTGGCATTAGTTGAATCGGACTCTATCCAAACATTTCAAACTTTGTTATAATTAGCTACACAACCCCTGGAAAGGTACGCTGCTTTATATAGGGGCATTGCTGAATTTACCAAAGCTTTCCAGAAGTTTAAGAGGGGACCCTCCGATTGTTTCCATTTCAGAAGTATTGCTTTTCTGGCGTAAAAAAGGAATAAGCCTATGAGGCTTTTAGTTGCTCGGCGGTGCGCCAAAGTGCTTACCAGGCCCGGCAAACATACCGAGATGGTCTGTGGAATGGGGATTGTTAGTAAAGTAGTTGTAAAGCGGACAAAATCACCCCAGAAAGACTATAGTTTAGGGCAGGAACACATCGTGTGCTGAAAGTCCGCTACACCAACATCACACTTCCAACAGTGAGGATATGCCCCTGGGTAGATTCTTTTTAATCTTTGTGGCGTTGGGTAAGCCCGGTGAACTAGTTTGAATTGTTTTAGGCGGTCTTTGACTGCTACCAACTGTAAAAATGGATATTCCTATATATCTTCCTACCATTACTCCTTAATGATCAGATGTGTGCTCAGGTACTAGATGGGGGGTGTAAACATAGTAGCAAGGAAAGCGAAATTTTTGGGCTTTCTTTCGTTTTTTTACATCGAGGGACCATTCTACGCAGTCTCTCACTTGGCTCCACTGTAAGGGCATTTTTAGATGTGGTTCTCGTGATTGTTCTCGTTGTCCTCACATGCTGTGTGGTGATATAGTACACTCTACGATTGACGACAAAGTTTATAATATTGATAAATTTTACAACTGTAACACAAGTAATGTGATACATGTCGTCACCTGTGGAGCGTGCTCTATTCAGTATATGGGGAGGACTACTCACAGGCTCAGGGACAGGTTCTGGGAGTATTTGTGATTCATGTCGTCACCTGTGGAGCGTGCTCCATTCAGTATGTGGGAAGGACTACTCGCAGGTTCAGGGACAGGTTCTGGGAGTATTTGTGATTCATGTCGTCACCTGTGGAGTGTGCTCCATTCAGTATGTGGGAAGGACTACTCGCAGGTTCAGGGACAGGTTCTGGGAGTATTTGTGATTCATGTCATCACCTGTGGAGTGTGGTCCATTCAGTATGTGGGAAGGACTAATCGCAGGCTCAGGGACAGGTTCCAGGAGCATTTGTGATACATGTCATCACCTGTGGAGCATGCTCCATTCAGTATGTGGGAAGGACTAATCGCAGGCTCAGGGACAGGTTCCAGGAGCATTTGTGATACATGTCATCACCTGTGGAGCATGCTCCATTCAGTATATGGGGAGGACTATTCGCAGGCTCAGGGACAGGTTCTGGGAGTGTTTGTTATACATGTCGTCACCTGTGGAGCGTGCTCTATTCAGTATATGGGGAGGACTACTCGCAGGCTCAGGGACAGATTCTGGGAGTGTTTGTGATACGTGTCATCACCTGTGGAGCGTGGTCCATTCAGCATGTGGGAAGGACTACTCGCAGGCTCAGGGACAGATTCTGGGAGTATTTGTGATACATGTCATCACCTGTGGAGCGTGCTCCATTCAGTATATGGGGAGGACTACTCGCAGGCTCAGGGACAGGTTCTGGGAGCATTTGTGATACATGTCATCACCTGTGGAGCGTGCTCCATTCAGTATATGGGAAGGACTACTCGCAGGCTCAGGGACAGGTTCTGGGAGCATTTGTGATACATGTCATCACCTGTGGAGCGTGCTCCATTCAGTATATGGGGAGGACTACTCACAGGCTCAGGGACAGGTTCCGGGAGCATTTGGCGGACATAAGAGGACTAAAATCAACAAATGTCGCTCGCCATTTTAATTCCATGCACAAAGGGGACATGTCTCTAGTACAGGTACAAGTGATTGTAAGGGTTAAAGCTACTACATGGAAATTGGATGAGCTAGGGCGGATGACTTATGTGAGCCCATATTGGGTATTTGTATAAAGGAATGGGGCAAGTTGGATTGAGGTATTAGGGGAAGAGGGAAACATGGATTTAGGGTGGAATAGGTGAGAGGCGTTTTGTGCAATCCTCCGGAGATCCACCCCTTGATTTTAAATTTAATTTGTTCATTATAAATTCTTTAGGTGCACAGGGATAATAATATTGGAAATTTATAAGTGGGATATGGGTTGAGTCACGCTAAGGAGTATTATAAATTTTTTTTTTGCGGGGTAAAAGATTCACGGAATTGGGGCAGATCTGGGGTGGACACCTCATCTCTAGATCCATTTCTAAATCTAATTGAATTAAATGACACTTTTTGGGTTATCTGTTTAAAGGATTGGGTTAAGTGGGATTGAGGTATCAGAGGAAAAGGGAAACGCGGAATAAGATTGGAACGGGAGGGAGGCGTTTTGTGCGATCTCCCGGACATACACCCCTAAAATTTCAATTTCAAACTTAATTAGTTAATTATACAGTTTTTAGTTGCACAGGGATACTAATATTGGAGTTCTACACGTGGGATGTGGGAGAGTCACATCAAGGGGTATTATTATTATAAATTTATTTATTTATTATTTTTTTAATCTCGTCCCCCTCACCTCGTATGAAAGTTGAATATAAGGAATAGGGAACCTCAGAAAAAGAATTATATGTCCATCTAAAGGAAATGCAATACTGTATGATTTATATACATTAGGAATGTTATGTGTTATGTATCATGTATTTTGTTTTTGTTGTGTGATGTATATGGTTGTATTTCTGTACGTTGAGATTTTTGAATGTTATGTACTATGCGTGTTTACTTTTTTTTTTTAAATCAATAAAAAATAATTGAAAACAGAAAGGGTTAAAGCTCCTCAAAGAGGAGGAGATGTGTTTGGCCTCCTCTTTAAGAAAGAAGTATTTTGGATATTTAAGTTGCGGAGTAGGATACCGAGGGGGGGGGGGGTTGAATTATGAGTGGGATGTCACAAATTATTACGAAAGTTGAGGTGACATTATACCACTCGTTCGGGACTCCCCCCGGGGTTATGTAATGCAACTTTTCTATTTCATACAACTAGGTCCTCATATACTTGCACATTCTTTTTCCTATTTTTGTTCGTTGTTCAGTTTTCTTTTCTTCCTTCTTTCTTGTTTTTAATATAAATTTTTTGGTCGTTTTGATATATTCCAGCGGGTAACATGTACAGTCATTCAAGTCTTTTGATAATTTTTTTGATAATATTCATCACATAAGTATCAGTATGTGATTTGCAATGCCGGTGCATAAATTTTCCTTGTGCGTCGGTTACATTGCCACTGGTCCGTGAACATATCTACATACAATTTTTTTTAATGTTTTATTGATTATTAAAATGTTTGTTTCTAATCACGTATGGTCCGTGTACCAATGGCAAATTTCACAGAAATGAAAAGAATGTTCTTTGTATACTGTTTTTAAACATATGTATTGTATGTCTTCTATGGCTTTTGCATGGTTCATTGCAAGAACCCTAGAGGAGGGATAATCAGCATAATCAAGCATCCACTGGGTTCAGCTGAGCATTTACTATTTAATGTTACATTCAGTGGTGCATTTTGGATTATGATTAAGCGAACTTGATTCGTGAAACGCATCAATCTCTGCTGGTCCATGTCTGTATCGTTGTTACCTTGATGTTTTAACTTGGAATAAACTACACTATTTTCTTCTACACTTTGGAGTGCGGTCAATATGTTGTTCTCCAGACCACGGACTGGACCTGCACCCAATTAGTAGAGGAGGGGTTGCTATCACCTGGAGCGGCACAACCTTTCTCTTCTAACAGACTTTTACCGCCCCACAACCACTAACCACAAATACACCCACCAGCCAATTTATTAGCTACACCTTGTTCATATCGGGTTGGACCCCCTTTGGCCTTCAGAACTGCCTTCATTCTTCATGGCATAGATTCAACAAGGTGTTGGAAACATTCCTCAGAGATTTTGGTCCATAGTGACATGATAGCCTCACGCAGTTGCTGCAGATTTGTCGGTTGCACATCCATGATGTGAATCTCCTGTTCCACCACATCCCAAAGGTGCTCTATTGGATTGAGATCTGGTGACTATGGAAGGCCATTGGAGTAATGTGACCTCATTGTCATGCTCAAGAAACCAGTGGTGAGATGATTTGAGCTTTGTGACATGGAGCATTATCCTGCTGGAAGGAGCCATCAGAAGATGGGTAATATTGTAGTCATAAAGGGATGGACATGGTCAGCAAGAATACTCAGGTAGGTCGTGGTGTTTAAACGATGCTCAATTGGTAATAAGGGGCTCAAAGTGTGCCAAGAAAATACCCCCCCCCCCCCCACACCATTACACCACCACCAGCCTGAACTGTTGATACAAGGCAGGATGGATCCATGATTACATGTTGTTTACACCAAATTCTGACCCAACCATCTGAATGTCGCAGCTGAAATTGAGACTCATCAGACCAGGCAACGTTTTTTCCAATCTTCTATTGTTCAATTTTGGTGAGCCTGTGCGAATTGTAACCTCAGTTTGTTGTTCTTAGCTGACAGGAGTGGCATCCGGTGTGGTCTTCTGCTGCTGTAACTCATCTGCTTCAAGGTTCGATGTGTTGTGTGCTCAGAGATGTTATTCTGCATACCTTGGTTGTAACGAGTGGTTATTTGAGTTACTTGAGTTATTATTTGGTGTGGTTATTTGGTTATTTGTGTCTTTGAGTTATTTGAGTGATTATTTGAGTGTTTCTATCATCTCGATCCAGTCCACACAACTGCCGCTCACTGGATATTTTCTCTTTTTCGGACCATTCTCTGTAAACCCGAGAGATGGTTGTGCGTGAGAGTGGTTGTAAACCCATCACAACCACTTTAACCCACAGGTAAGCCTAGATTAAGGCTTACCTGTAGGTGCAAGAAATATCTCCCAAACATAAAAGGTTTAGGAGATATTTGCAGAAATAGCGGCACCGATGTCTACGGCGCATGCGCACTGAGCGTGCCATTTCTAACGGCGATCATGACGTCATTGCGGCTCCGGCCAGTCACATCGCCGCGAAGTCACTCCGGGATAGATGGCAGCGTCGGAGGAGGCGAACGAGGGCGGATGAGGGGGCTTTGATCTCAGGTAAGTAATTCATAATGAGCTAGTATGCTATGCATACTAGTTCATTATGCCTTTGTCTTGCAGGGTGTATTTTTTTTTTTCTGAGGCTTTACTTCCTCTTGAAAATCCCAGTGGATCAGCAGTTTTTGTAACTACTCAGTCCAGCCCGTCTGGCACCAACAACCATGCCACGTTCTACGTCACTTAAATCCCCTTTTCTTCCCCATTCTGATGCTCGGTTTGAACTTTAGCAAGTCATCTTCACCACGTCTAGATGCCTAAATGCATTGATTGCTGCCATGTGATTGGCTGATTAGCAGTTTGTGCTACCAAGCAATTGAACAGGTGTACCTAATAAAGTGGCCGTTGAGTGTATATCTAATGGTAGGTCTACTTTTAGAACTGTGATTTTTGGATTTCATGATTACAAAACAATCCGTTTCGATAATTTATCAATGTTGGTAACAATGCCGTAGTGATTTGGATTAGACGTTGTTACAGTAGTACCGTCCTTAGGACTATGGACAGCTCAGATCCATTAGCAGCGATCGTATTCATTACTCACAATACGGGTGAAGCTTCTGTTTTGTGTTTGTATGCGGAATAACACGTCTTGTTTTCAGCGGCCCCCGGGGCATATAACACATTATTGTGGGGGCCTCATTAGATATTCACCATGCCGGTGTGAGAGACATATGCCTTTTCTCTATAGGAACATTGGAGGCTGCCACATGCTTTCAAGTTGGCCTTGTATGGAAATAACCGAGGAGCAAGTGCAAGATCTCCCAAGAACCTGCAGACCCCAAACAGCTTGAACACCATGCGGCTGCCTTCAGCCATTGGTCACAGTTTATTAGCAACCTATAAACTTCTCATCTGCTCCGGGGGACAAGATGTTAATGAGACTTGTTAGAGCTGTCACCTGTCCGCATCACGCGCAACCACCGCCATCATGACAATAACCTAACTAAATATTTGTAATCTGGCCTTTCAAGTGCTAAGCAGGCCTTTCGCTCTTCTCAAACAATGGCCTTCAGTGAATAAAGGGACATTAGCACGTATTGTCTGTCGGGGGCGCCCCGCTGAACTCTGTGCATTCAAGAGAAACTATAGTGTGTGTTAAGGAAGAGCACGTTTTCAGCTCTTTGGAGATCGACCTGAAATGAAAGCGAATTTAAGCCCAAGAACAAAAATTCATTGATAGTATTGCAGCTTACCAGCCCTCAGATGTGGTGGCTGCATTTGTTTTCTTTTTTTCATACTTTTTTTTACTTTATTTTAACCTGGCATTAAAGTGGATGTAAACCTCAGACATGAAATATGTACAAAGCATATCCCTTTATAAAACAAACAAACCGCGCTAAAAATGAGTCCAATCAATATAGGTGAAAAACGATTCAATTAAGTCCACATGGCATAATAGATCCTCCTAAATGGTGAATAGAGGACAAACTTATGGGATATTCTGCTTACCAGAACGTAAGCGAGGTTCAGCAGGTGGCTTTAAACCCAGCCTGGGCCTTTCAGTGTGCTCCAAGGGGGGTAGGATCCAACAGACTTACATGGCGGACCGAATCCACATAGGTGTAGAAAAACATACAAAAAACATAGCGTAATACTGACAAAAAAATATATATATAATTCCCTAAATAGGAGTGCTCATACAAAAAAACATTTAAAGGATCGTGAGACCCCCAAATGTATGACAAACCAGGGGCGTGGAGTCAAAAAAGGGAAAGTGACATGCAACATGCAAAGAAATGTGATGTCTTAAATCAAAAACTATATCTGTATCTAATTACCAGAAAAAAATATAAAGGAGGCGAGTACAGATCCAAAAGAAGGTATAGATAAACACCCGGTGCTCAGATATGGGGGGCCGCTTACCAGATGGTAAACTTGTGAAGGTATAACAACGGTAGGCTAATAGCCCAGGTAAACCCAAAATGAAATCCTGACCAGAATTGAAGGGGTTCCTGCTCACCAGAAGATCAGTTAAAAGGAGCCAAAAACGAAATGGTGGTGGCGTCACCGCGATCTCGTCCCAGCAGACTCCTCACAAGCTCCGATCGAAAAGTGTTTAGTTTTTCAGTTGGGATTGTAGCAATTTATAGTTTGTACTTGTCTCAGTCCAGAGCACTAAGTGTAATTTCTGTCTGCTGCTTAGTTCCTCTGCTATGAATCACATCTGACAAGTTTTCCTGACACCAAGAGAAAAAAAGGGGAGGGATTTGCAGCACTCAGCCTGTGATTGACAGCTTCAGCTCTGTCCCTGTGTGCTGTTTTGAAGGGTGGTGGTGGGGGTCCAATCATCTCCTAGAACTCTCCTCAGTGAGCGCTGCAAAGTGTGACTTAAAGCGGAGTTCCACCCAAAAATGGAACTTTCGCTGTCCAGATTCCTCCCCCCCACTACGGTGTCACATTTGGTAGCTTTTGGTGGGGGGGGGGGGAATGGGAGCGGATACTTGTCTAATCCAGGTATTTGCTCCCACGGCGAAAAGACCACAGCAGTACCCGCAGCGATCTAAGCCATGTCCGGCCCCTCTTCTGTCTCCCCCCAAACACACAGGTCCCAGAAGACAGCAGGGACCACTCAGAAGGCGCAGTATGACTCGCGCATGCGCAGTAGGGGACCGGGCTGTGAAGCCGCAAGTCTTCACTTCCTGAATCCCTTACTTTTCCACCAAATTTTTTTTTAAATCAGCAGCTACAAATACTGCAGCTGCTAACTTTTAAAATATGGACACTTACTTGTCCAGGGCGCCCGCGGTGTCCTCACCCGAAGCCGATCTGTCCCTAAGCTCTCAGGTGGAGGCGCCGCCATCTTCGGAAAGGGAATCAGGAATCAGGGAAAGGAATCATCTTCGGTAAGGGAATCAGGAAGTGAAGCCTTGCAGCATCACAGCCTTGTTCCCCACTGCGCATGCGTGAGTCACGCTGCGAGTCCTTACTGGTCCCTGCTGTCTTCTGGGACCTGTGTGTCTACCAGAAGACAGCGGGGGGGGGGGGGGGGGGCGGAGGAGGGGCCGGACATGGCGTAGATTGCCGCGGAGCCTGCGGTGATCTATGCCAGGAAGTGGGAGCAAATACCTTATACAGGTATCTGCTTCTTCCTCCCCCCTGAAAGGTGCCAAATGTGACACCGGAGGGGGGGGGGAGACTGTAAAAGCGGAAGTTCCATTTTTAGGTGGAACTCCACTTTAAGATGCCGGCAGGGCCGATCCTAGGGTCACCGGCGCCTGGGTGCAAAAATATTTCTGGCGCCCCCACATGGGCGTGGTCATCTTTACCAACTCCTCCCCTTTACAAATGTTTCTATGGCAACGACTCAAACACAGAGATGCTCCCCTAAGAAGTCTTTGTTACCCTAGGATCCTCCCATGATCTTTTACCAATAAAAAAAATACAGGAAGAGAGAGTACACTAATGAGACCTGGAGGGGAGTCTCTCTGATGCACACAGAGAGGGCTTCTGTTAGAGAGTCTGTTAGAAAAAGCCCCCAGACATAGTACAGGAGATGGTCAGAGACTGCAATCATGGTACAGGAGATGATCAGAGACTGCAGACATACTACAGGAGATGGTCAGAGACTGCAGACATACTACAGGAGATGGTCAGAGACTGCAGACATACTACAGGAGATGATCAGAGACTGCAGACATAATACAAGAGATGATCAGAGACTGCAGACATAGTACAGGAGATGGTCAGAGACTGCAGATATTGTACAGGAGATGGTCAGAGACTGCAGACATAATACAAGAGATGATCAGAGACTGCAGGCATAGTACAGGAGATGGTCAGAGACTGCAGACATGATACAGGAGATGGTCAGAGACTGCAGACATACTACAGGAGATGATCAGAGACTGCAGACATAATACAAGAGATGATCAGAGACTGCAGACATAATACAAGAGATGATCAGAGACTGCAGACATAGTACAGGAGATGGTCAGAGACTGCAGATATTGTACAGGAGATGGTCAGAGACTGCAGACATAATACAAGAGATGATCAGAGACTGCAGGCATAGTACAGGAGATGGTCAGAGACTGCAGACATGATACAGGAGATGGTCAGAGACTGTAGTTATGATACAAGAGACAGTCAGAGACTGCAATCATAGAAAAGGAGATGGTCAGAGACTGCAATCATAGAACAGGAGATGGTCAGAGACTGCAGACATAGTACAGGAGATGGTCAGAGACTGCAGACATAGTACAGGAGATGATCAGAGACTGCAGACATACTACAGGAGATGGTCAGAGACTGCAGACATACTACATGAGATGGTCAGAGACTGCAGACATACTACAGGAGATGATCAGAGACTGCAGACATAGTACAGGAGATGGTCAGAGACTGCAGACATAGTACAGGAGATGGTCAGAGACTGCAGACATAGTACAGGAGATGATCAGAGACTGCAGACATACTACAGGAGATGGTCAGAGACTGCAGACATACTACAGGAGATGATCAGAGACTGCAGACATAATACAAGAGATGATCAGAGACTGCAGACATAGTACAGGAGATGGTCAGAGACTGCAGATATTGTACAGGAGATGGTCAGAGACTGCAGACATAATACAAGAGATGATCAGAGACTGCAGGCATAGTACAGGAGATGGTCAGAGACTGCAGACATGATACAGGAGATGGTCAGAGACTGCAGACATACTACAGGAGATGATCAGAGACTGCAGACATAATACAAGAGATGATCAGAGACTGCAGACATAATACAAGAGATGATCAGAGACTGCAGACATAGTACAGGAGATGGTCAGAGACTGCAGATATTGTACAGGAGATGGTCAGAGACTGCAGACATAATACAAGAGATGATCAGAGACTGCAGGCATAGTACAGGAGATGGTCAGAGACTGCAGACATGATACAGGAGATGGTCAGAGACTGTAGTTATGATACAAGAGACAGTCAGAGACTGCAATCATAGTACAGGAGATGGTCAGAGACTGCAATCATAGAACAGGAGATGGTCAGAGACTGCAGACATAGTACAGGAGATGGTCAGAGACTGCAGACATAGTACAGGAGATGGTCAGAGACTGCAGACATAGTACAGGAGATGGTCAGAGACTGCAGACATAGTACAGGAGATGGTCAGAGACTGCAGACATAGTACAGGAGATGGTCAGAGACTGCAGACATAGTACAGGAGATGGTCAGAGACTGCAGACATAGTACAGGAGATGGTCAGAGACTGCAGACATAGTACAGGAGATGGTCAGAGACTGCAGACATAGTACAGGAGATGGTCAGAGACTGCAGACATAGTACAGGAGATGGTCAGAGACTGCAGACATAGTACAGGAGATGGTCAGAGACTGCAGACATAGTACAGGAGATGATCAGAGACTGCAGACATAGTACAGGAGATGGTCAGAGACTGCAGACATACTACAGGCGATGGTCAGAGACTGCAGACATACTACAGGCGATGGTCAGACTGCAGACATAGCACAGGAGATAGCCAGAGACTGCAGAAATACTACAGGAGATGGTCAGAGACTGCAGACATAATACAGGAGATGATCAGAGACTGCAGACATAGTACAGGAGATGCTCAGAGATTGCAGACATAATACAGGAGATGGTCAGAGACTGCAGACATGTTACAAGAGATGGTCAGAGACTGCAGTTCCTATGGACATTAGTACATAATGGCCGATCGGCCCTCTCACCTGACCCAGAGATACAGCAACGGTTCCTCTGATCAGGAGTCAGCTCACTCTGAATTGCCCATGGTGACTCCGCTGGGTAGCACCCAGATCTGTATTCCTGCAATGACTCCATTCCCTTCTCTGCCAGGGATGGCGCTAGGCTGTGTGGCTTTCCCTTTGGTGGTGCAGGGCAGCGGGGTTCTCTCTCTGATGGTGTTCCCTCAGCACTGTCCTTTCCCTCTGGAGTCCTGGGTGTACTTCCCTGAAAGCTTTCCCGGCTCCTGGCTCTCTCTCTCTTTCCCATTCAGCTGAGCATGCTGTGTGAGCTGCAGTTTCCGTGTTACAGTGGGGCTGCCAGTCCTCGGGACTATATGTCCCACAATCCTCTTCTCTGCTCCTTTTTCTATTCTGTTTCCTCCCTGGTTGATATGAAGGCGGGGGAAGAAACATAGTGGGCAGCTGTGCTGGCCAGCACCGCTCACTAGTACAGCAGCACGCAGGAGGAGAGGGAGGGGGGAAAGGAGAGGGAGGGGGGAAAGGAGAGCCCGCAGCTGCATTGGCTTCACTAGGGTTGGGGTCACCCCCCCTTCCACCAACTATAGTTGCCCCTCAGTACAGACCCCCCTCCACTACATATAGACCCCCCTCCGGCAGTGCAGAACCCGCACTAAGAATAAACCCCTCCCTCAGTACAGACCTTACTCAGTACAGATCCTCCCCAGGTAACCCCCCTCCATTAGTACAGACCCCCCCAGGACAGATCTCCCTCTCCATTAGTACAGACCCCCACAGGACAAACCACCCCTCCATTAGTACAGACCCCCCACAGGACAAACCACCCCTCCATTAGTACTGACCCCCCAGGACAGACCCCTCCATTAGTACAGACCCCCCCTCCATTAGTACAGACCCCCCCTCCATTAGTACAGACCCCCCCTCCATTAGTACAGACCCCCCCCTCCATTAGTACAGACCCCCCCCTCCATTAGTACAGACCCCCCTCCATTAGTACAGACCCCCAGGACAGACCCCCTCTCCATTAGTACAGACCCCCCCTCCATTAGTACAGACCCCCCCATTAGTACAGACCCCCCTCCATTAGTACAGACCCCCCAGGACAGACCCCCCGTCCGTTAGTACAGACCCCCCCTCAGGACAAACCTCCCCCCTCCATTAGTACAGACCTCCCGACAAACCACCCCCCCATTAGTACAGACCCCCCTCAGGACAAACTACCCCCTTCCATTAGTACAACCCCCCCACACAAACCACCCCCCTCCATTAGTACAGACCCCCCATAAACCACCTCCCCCATTAGTACAGACCCTCCCTCAGGACAAACCTCCCCGCTCCATTAGTACAGACCTAGTACAGATTAGTACAAACTACTAATTTAGTACAGACTCCCCCCACAAACCCCCCCTCCTCTATTAGTACAGACACTCCCCCCACAAACCCCCCCTCCTCTATTAGTACAGACTCCCCCCCCACAAACCCCCCCTCCTCTATTAGTACAGACTCCCCCCCCACAAACCCCCCCTCCTCTATTAGTACAGACTCCCCCCCACAAACCCCCCCCCTCTCCTCTATTAGTAGCACTAATAGAGGAGGGGGGTTGTGGGGGGAGTCTGTACTAATAGAGGAGGGGGGGTTGTGGGGGGGAGTCTTTACTAATAGAGGAGGGGGGGTTGTGGGGGGAGTCTGTACCAATAGAGGAGGGGGGGAGTCTGTACTAATTTAGTACAGACTCCCCCCCCCACAAACCCCCCTCCTCTATTAGTACAGACTCCCCCCACAAACCCCCCCTCCTCTATTAGTACAGACACTCCCCCCACAAACCCCCCCTCCTCTATTAGTACAGACTCCCCCCCCCCACAAACCCCCCCTCCTCTATTAGTACAGACTCCCCCCCCACAAACCCCCCCTCCTCTATTAGTACAGACTCCCCCCCCACAAACCCCCCCTCCTCTATTAGTACAGACTCCCCCCCACAAACCCCCCCCTCCTCTATTAGTACAGACTCCCCGAGTCCCCCCACAGACCCCCCCCCAGGACAAACCCCACCCGGGCGTGCAGCCGCGCCACCCGGGTGGAGAAGATTGTGACGGAGAGGAGAAAAATAAATGACAGCAGTCAGGTACTGTACGCCGCGCCGCGCAGCACGGACCGCCCCGCCCCCCCAATGACGTCACTGCGCGGGTCTCTCTCCGAACAGAGAGAGCCGCTCCGATCTCCTCTGACAGGAGGATGGAGCGGGCGGGGACGGACTTAAGCAGGAAACACAGCGGCGGCGGAGAGAGCGGCCTGTGGACACCAAGAAGAGGAGGAGGAGGGAGAGGAGCACTCTGGCGCTTGAGCGCCCCCACCTCTGTGGCGCCTGGGTGAACTGCACCCCGTGCACCCGCCTAGGATCGGCCCTGGATGCCGGTGACTGCACCCAGAGCCAAGGGACGGGTCGGCTTCGGGTGAGAACATCATGGGCGCCCTGGACAGGTAAGTGTCCTTATTTTAAAAGTCAGTAGCTGCAGTATTTGTAGCTGCTGACATTTAATTTATTTTTTTTATTGAGCTCCCACACTCACTTAAAAATTTAAAAAATTTAAAAAATCAAATAAAATTATTGAACAATTATAAAAAAAAATAATATGTGGCTGCTGCTAACACACTTTGTGTTCTCACATATGTACAAATCAAAAACTTTAAAGATTTGTGCTGCGTTGCCCTGCCAAGTATTATATCACAATTGCTTATTACTATAATCCAGTGGTTGACAAACTGCGGCCCGCGGGAAAGATGTGGCCCTTTGCCTGCCTTCATCCGGCCCCTGGAGCACTGTTTCTCCCACTGATATGAGACACTATTACTTCCACTGACATCAACGATAGATCACTACTTCATTCACTGACTCTAATGCCCCGTACACACGGTCGGATTCTCCGACGGAAAATGTGTGATAGGACCTTGTTGTCGGAAATTCCGACCGTGTGTGGGCTCCATCACACATTTTCCATCGGATTTTCCGACACACAAAGTTTGAGAGCAGGATATAAAATTTTCCGACAACAAAATCCGTTGTCGGAATTTCCGATCGTGTGTACACAAATCTGAAGCACAAAGGGCCACGCATGCTCAGAATAAATAAAGAGATGAAAGCTATTGGCCACTGCCCCGTTTATAGTCCCGACGTACGTGTTTTACGTCACCGCGTTCAGAATGATCGGATTTTCCGACAACTTTGTGTGACCGTGTGTATGCAAGACAAGTTTGAGCCAACATCCGTCAGAAAAAATCCTAGGATTTTGTTGTCGGAATGTCCGACCATGTGTACGGGGCATTACAAAGGGAAACTATTCCTTCCACTGACACCAATGACGGGGCACCATTTCTCCCACTGACCAGTGGTGGCCTGTCCATTAGGGGCGCCGGAGCGCCACCCCCTCTATCCACGGCCGCTACTTTGACAAGACACCGCCACCCCCTATTCATGCGTCCGGCCCCTTTCAGGACGCCAGGCGCCTGAATTACAGGGGCAGGGGTGCTTTTTTGAACCACCTAATTATAGACAGAGGCTCTAATAGGCTTCAAAATAGGGTGGGCTCATGGTGCAGAGAATTGCGCCAGGAGCCCACCCAGGAGTTACAACAGTGAATGAATATTCGCTATTGAAACACCGATCCTCAATCTGGCCAATCAAAACCAGGTCTGAGACCCATTTTCCGATTGGCCGAAAAGAGAAGAGTCCCAATTGGCCGCTGAGGAGGATGGAGGAATTGGAAGCCACCGCAATGCCCGTGGAGAGCAGGGGAAGGGATAGCCATCGCCGCAGAGCAAGGAAAGCCGCCGGTGAAGCCCAGGAGAAGCGCTGCCCACCATAGATGGAGTAAGTGCACCAGACCCACCCAACCGCCGACCGAACGGCAGGGGGGGGGTTTACTGTTTGCCGCCCCCCCAAAAAAAATTGCCGCCACTGAAATCAACGATGGGACACCATTCCTCCCACTGACAACAATGGGGCACTACTCCTCCTCCCACTGACCACCAAGCCTGGGACTTGTCTACTCCCACTGATGCTAAGGAAATTTCTACTTTCACTGACTACAGTCCGGTCACCCTAAAGTCTGAATGACAGTAAACTGGCCCTTTTCTTAGAAAGTTTGGAGACCCCTTTAATCATTTAAAGTGTTACTAAACCCAGGACCCTGCATTCACCATATCTGGTCTCCTACAGTACACAGAACATGGAAATTCAATTATTTTAGTAAATATAAACTTCTAAATACCTTTTCTCATCAGCAGATAGGACAATCTTATGACTTTAATCAGTGTCTGGTTAAAGTGGTAGTAAACACTGTACTACCACTTGTACCCACAGGCAAACCTGTAGTAAGGCAGCGGTCACCAACCTTTTTGCAGGCACGGGGGGGGGGGGGGGGGTAAGAAATTTTTCGCAGGGCAATTTGTGTAGTGGCTGGTGTTGTCGCTTCAATCATCATGGCACCATGGTTGATATGGTGTCAGGGTGATTGAAGTGCATTATTTCTAATGTTATATTGTAATATATAATGAAGTGGTTCAACAGTGCAATCCAGTTCTGGGAGGGCGTCTATTGACATCCTCCCAAAACCGTGCTCACTGCGGTGCACACCCAGCTCGCTCTATAACACAGCTGATCACAGATTGGGGTTAAGAGCCAATAACAGCAGCTCTTTACCACGTGACCAGCTGTGTCCAATCACAACTGATCGTGATGTAAACACACTTGCCGGTTATCGGCATTCCTTTCCTTACACTGAAAAAAGTGGCCAGTAGGCAAGCGGTTAAACCTGCAGGGGGTCCAGCTTTTTCATTTTAAAAAAATGACTTTACTAACGCTTTAGGCCTGGGTCACATCTATGCGGGTTTACAGTGCATGTTTGCGCAGGCATGGCAGACCATTCGTTTGAATGGGCTGCTGTGCCTGCATTTTTAGAAAAACGCAGCAGCTTTTACACTTTGCGATTTCCCTGCAGTTCAATTTTAGATGTGATCCCAGTTCCAGGGGGGGAGACTGGAACAAGCTTTTACTCCAACGTGAGGCACGCTGGATTGCGGAACTAGGGGCTACTTTGCCCCCCCGGGCCTCAATACCCACCTTAGTTATTGTCCCATTTTTAGAGGGGACCTCCTCAGACTTCTGTGAAAAAGAATGATATAGTGATCTCGCTGAGTTAGTGAGTGTGTTTTTTGACTATATGCACCATCTGGGAGGAATGCTTATTAATTCAGTATATTGTCTACAACTTGTGAATTTTCTGAATACCTATATTGTTTACCTAATATTATCACTATTATGTCAAATTTACTGCTATTTCTTTAATATCTGTGGTTGTCATCTTGATGCACATGTTCACTCTATGTATGTGGAATATTGTCTCTGGTATTTGCATGCCTACCTATGACCTGCATACTCTGACCTTATACCTGACCTTATACTCTGCATAATCCAGTATCTTTTTATTATTTTATAATCAAAAACTGAACATACATTGCATACAGACATACATGATAACAATCATAAAAAATACACAACCAAAACAAAACAAAAAAAAAAGAGAAAAACAAAAGTAACAATAAGAATAAAAAAATAATCTAAACCAATCTTCCCTCTCTACATTCTTTCCCATATTTTATGTATCTCTTCCCATATCGGACTCAAGAACATCAAACCATCTCTTCCAGATATTCTCAAATTTCCCTGGGCAACCTCTATGTAAAAAAATATATTTTTCTTTTATCATACTTTCCTTTATTTGTAGTCTCCATTCCGTTATTGTTGGAGGAAATGTTGATATCCACTTTTGTGCTATTAACTTACGAGCCTGAAACAGACTCCTTAATATTGCTATATAATCAAAATCCTTAATCCTAGATTCCGCTATCATATTTAACAGGCAAATGCCTGGATCTATCGGTAGTTTTTAGCTAACATTAAAGTATTGTCAGAAACCATGAATCAGACTAAGACAGAAGTACAGGTAAATCTCACTTGTTTAATAATAATAAAAAAGGTAAACAGAGTAAACATAGTCAAAACATAGCCAGAGTTCAGAAACCAAGCCAAAATGTCAGGGAGCGAGAGATGAGCGTAGTAGAACAGCATGCAGGATCTGGAGCCAGAAGGAATGTCAGTCAAGCAAGTCTTTAACAGGAACACAGGAGAGCGTCTCTAGAGATGTGACCAAGGCGAAGGCAGAGATCATCTGGGCCGGACGGCTTAAGTAAGCAGGACTGACGAGTAGGGTATCATCAACAGGTGAGTCACTGTGGAGAGATAGGAGCTGGAAATTAGCCAACAGCTGAGCGGCCAGCTCAGAGAAGGAAGGGCTGAGCCAAGCCCTGACAAGTATTTAATGTTTTGCAAGGTTGTTTTTTTCCGCCAGATAAGTTCTCGAAAAAGAGATTCCACCTTCCTAAACCAATATGTTATAATCCAAATAGGGGAGTTGTGAAAAATATAAAGTAGTTGTGGGGTCCAGATAATTTGAATCACTGTCAATGGAAGTTTACACCAACTCTGACATTTATTCGTAAATTTAAGCAGTAGTGGTTTAAGATTCAAATCAATATAATCCTTTACATTCCGGGTTATCTCAACCCCCAGTTATTTAACTGTATGCTTAATTTGTATTTGAGAGGCTTCGTCTGATAAAGGGGTTTCCAAATCATCTAATGGCAGCAATATTGATTTCTCCCAATTGATTGGATAACCCGAGAGTTTCCCAAATGTAGAAATAAGTCCCATGAGTTCTACTAATGAGTTTGAGGTATCCCCCAGGAAAATAAGAGCATCATCTGCATATAGAGCTATTATATCCTCCCTACCTAGGTGACGAAACCCAACTATCCCTTCTGATTGCCTGATGGCAATAGCCAAAGGCTCTACTGCCAAAGCAAACAATAATGGGGATAAGGGGCATCCCTGTCTAGTCCCTCTAGACAATGAAAAAAATGGAGATAGGAACCATGAATGCCAACATGTACTGTGACATACTGAGGCAGAGCATGAACCCCTCCCTTTGGAGACTGGGCCGCAGGGCAATATTCCAACAGGATAATGACCCCAAACACACCTCCAAGACGACCACTGCCTTGCTAAAGAAGCTGAGGGTAAAGGTGATGGACTGGCCAAGCATGTCTTCAGACCTAAACCCTTTTGAGCATCTGTGGGACATCCTCAAACGGAAGGTGGAGGAGCGCAAGGTCTCTAACATCCACCATATCCGTGATGTTGTCATGGAGGAGTGGAAGAGGACTCCAGTGGCAACCTGCGAAGCTCTGGTGAACTCCATGCCCAAGAGGGTTAAAGTGGTTGTAAACCCACAAAATAAAAAACCTGCAAGACAAGGGCATAATGAGCTAGTATGCATAGCATACTAGCTCATTATGAAATACTCACCTTAGATCGGAGCCCCCGCAGCAGTCCCAGTACACAGCTCTGGCCGGCGATATCACTCCCGGAGTTACTTCCGGGTATCACAGGCTCTGGCGCTATGATTGGCCGGAGCCTGTGATGATGTCACTCCCATGCATGCGCATGATAACGCCAAGCTAGCTGAAGCAACGGCACGAATGAGCCATTGCTTCAATGTGCATGTACTGATGACATTGGCACATGCTGATACAGGGGATATCTCCTACACCATGCAGGTTTAGGAGATATCAGGGGTAGCTACAGGTAAGCCTTATTATAAAGTGAATTGTAAGGGTTTACAACCATTTTGAGGCAGTGCTGGAAAATAATGGTGACCACACAAAATATTGACACTTTGGGCCCAATTTGGACATTTTCACTTAGGGGTGTACTCAGTTTTGTTGCCAGCGGTTTAGACATTAATGGCTGTGTGTTGAGTGATTTTGAGGTGACAGCAAATTTACACTGTTATACAAGCTGTACACTCATTACTTTACATTGTAGCAAAGTGTCATTTCTTCAGTGTTGTCACATGAAAAGATAGAATAAAATATTTGCAAAAACGTGAGGGGTGTACTCACTGAGAGATACTGTAGCTAGTTCTCTCTGCTCCTTCCCTTTCATACGTTTATATTCCATTAACTGCTTGCTGACCAGTCGCCGCAGTTTTACTACGGTATAATGGCACGACTGGGCGAAATGACGTTACCTTGCGTCGCTTTGCCTTTTGGCCACTAGGGGCGCACGCTGATTCATAATCGCTTGTGACAGAGCGAGAATCGGGATCTGGGTGTGTAAACACACAAATTCCGGTTCTTTCAGGGGAAAGGAGACAGATTGTGTGTTCATTCAAAGTATGAACACCAATCTCTTCCCCTAGTCAGTCCCATCCCTCCCACAGTTAGTACACAGAGAGGGAGCACATTTAACCCCTTGAGCGCCCCCTATTGTTAACCCCTTCCCTGCCAGTGACATTTATACAGTAATCAGTGCATTTTTATAGCTCTGATAGCTGTATAAATGTCGATGGTCCCAAAAATGTGTCAAAAGTGTCCCATTTGTCTGCCGCAATATCGCAGTCCTGATAAAAATCGCAGATCACCGCCATTACTAGTAAAAAAAATATAATAATAAAAATGCCATAAATCTTTCCCCTATTTTGTAGACGCTATAACTTTTGCGCAAACCAATCAATATACACTTATTGCGATTTTTGTTTACCAAAAATATGTAGAAAAATACATATCGGCCTAAACTGAGTTGTTTTAGTTTTTTTGAAAAAAAATGTGGGATATTTATTATAGCAAAAAGTAAAAGATATTGGGGATTATTTACAAAAGGCAAATCCATTTTGCACTATAAGTGCCCTGAAAGTGCAGTCGCCGTAGATCTGAGGGGGAGATCTGAAATGAGGGGAAGCTCTGCTGATTTTATTATCCAATCATGTGCAAGCTTTAGGCCCCTTTCACACTTATACGACTTGACAAGTCATTCTCCATGATTTTCAATGACTACCATTCATATTGGCACGACTTTAAGTCGTGCCGACTTGAAAGTAGTCCCTGCACTACTTTGGTCCAACTTCTATGCGAGTTGTACTCCATAGACCTCAATGTTAAACCCTGAAGTAGCATGCAAGTCGTGCCTGATTAATATAGACACGACTTCAGTACGACTTTGTAAGCACAAGCCTGGCTCGCTGATCGGGAAAGGAAAACTTTTCTTTCCTTTCCCGATGAGCGACAGGCAGTGCTGACAGCTGTCTGGTATGAATCCAGAGGGGGAACGCCGCGCCAAGTTTTAAATAAAAAAAACGGCGTGGGTCCCCCCCCAGGGGCATACCAGGCCCTTAGGTCTGGTATGGATCTAAGGGGAACCCCCTACGCCGAAAAATCGGCGTTGGGTCCCCCCCAAAATCCATACCAGACACTTATCCGAGCACGCAGCCCGGCCGGTCAGAAATGGGGGTGGGGACGAGCGAGCGCCCCCCCCCCCTCATGGACCGTACCAGGCCGCATGCCCTCAACATGGGGGGGTGGGTGCTTTAGGGCATGGGGGGCACCCTGCCGGGCCCCCCTACCCCAAAGCACCTTGTCCCCATGTTGATGAGGACAAGGGCCTCTTCCCGACAACCCTGGCCGTTGGTTGTCGGGGTCTGCGGGCGGGGGGCTTATCGGAATCCGGGAGCCCCCTTTAATAAGGGAGCCCCCAGATCCCGGCCCCCCACCCTATGTGAATGAGTATGGGGTACATGGTACCCCTACCCATTCACCTAGGGAAAAAAGAGTCAATAAAAAACACAGTACACAGGTTTTTAAAATAATTTATTAGGCAGCTCCATGATCTTCTTCCGACTTGGGGGGTCTCTCCACCGTCTCCTCCCGGTGTCCGCATCTTCTGCCGGCTCCTCCGCTATCTTCTGCAGCTCAATTGCTAGCGGTGGTCCGGACTTCTGCCTTCTGCCTTCTTCTTTTCTTCCAGAGATGTTGACACGACGCTCTCTCCAGCTGGAATGGTCTCTGAACGCTCCGCAACGGACTTATATAGGCGGTGACCCCGCCCCCTTATGAGGTCACTGTCCCGGGGCATGCTGGGACTGTGCCGTCATAAGGGGGCGTGGTCATCACCCAGTAAAACGTCACAGTCCCAGCATGCCCAGGGACTGTGACGGCATAAGGGGGCGGGGTCACCGCCTATATAAGTCCGTTGCGGAGCGCACAGAGACCATTCTGGCTGCAGAGAGCGTCGTGTCAACATCTTTGGAAGAGAAGAGGGAAGAAGACGATCCAGAGGTCCGGACCACCGCTGGCAAAAGAGCGCCAGAAGATAGCGGTGGAGCCGGCAGAAGATGCGGACACCGGGAGAAGACGCCGTAGAGACCCCCGAAGTCGGAAGAGGACCCCCGCAGTCGGAAGATCACGGAGCTGCCTAATAAATTATTTTAAAAACCTGTGTACTGTGTTTTTTATTGACGCTTTTTTCCCTAGGTGAATGGGTAGGGGTACCATGTACCCCATACTTATTCACATAGGGTGGGGGGCCGGGATCTGGGGGGCCCCCTTATTAAAGGGGGCTCCCAGATTCCGATAAGCCCCCCGCCCGCAGACCCTGACAACCAACGGCCAGGGTTGTCGGGAAGAGGCCCTTGTCCTCATCAACATGGGGACAAGGTGCTTTGGGGTGGGGGGCCGCAAAGCACCCACCCCCCATGTTGAGGGCATGCGGCCTGGTACGGTCCAGGAGGGGGGGGGGGACGCTAGCTCGTCCCCACCCCCATTCCTGACCGGCCGGGCTGCGTGCTCGGATAAGGGTCTGGTATGGATTTTGGGGGAACCCCCACGCCAATTTTTCGGCGTAGGGGGTTCCCCTTGCAATCCATACCAGACCTAAGGGCCTGGTATGCCCCTGGGGGGGGAACCCACGCCAGTTTTTTTATTTAAAACTTGGCGTGGAGTTCCCCCTTATGATTCATACCAACTACTGTATGTTTTCATTTGTTAATGCCAAAAAACGTGGCAAAGTAGTACTGCTCCCAAATCGCAGTAAAATCGCGGCAAAATCGCGGTAAAATCGTGCGACTTTGAAGTCGTATAAGTGTGAAAGGGGCCTAAATTAGGTTTTTTGTTTTCCTTGCATGTCCCCCTTTAGATCTACAGTGACTGCACTCCCAAGTGCACTTGTTGTGCAAAGTGGATTTGCCTTTCGTAAATAACCCCCATTGTGTTTTTTTTCAAAACTGTCGCTCTTATTTTGTTTATAGCACAAACAAATAAAAACCGCAGGGGTGATCAAACACCACCAAAAGAAAGCTCTGTTTGTGGGGAAAAAGGGGCGTCACTTTTTTTAGAGTACAACGTCACACGACCGCACAATTGTCAGTTAAAGCGACGCAGTGCCGAATCGCAAAAAAAAAGGGCTGTTCATTGAGCAGCCAAATCTTTCGGGGCTGAAGTGGTTAATATTATATTATATATTTTGTCTAGTGGGGATTTTCAATATATCCATCTGGGATATCTTTCCTTTTATCTTTTTGGCTCCAACAACCCCCCCACAGGCCGCTCAGAGTTTGACAGGAACTCCACATGCTATTCCTTCCCCCCGGTTTGGGTGACAAATGTTTCTGTGAGATTTAAGGTGATATATAATGAATTCATTTGTTATTATTATCATTAATAATAATTTAAAAAAAATAATAATTTCCTGTGTGTTTGTTACTCTGCCCTCCCTAGAGGTAAAAATGTCATTGTATTACTATATATTGGGTGTAGAAAAGATTCACCTACCTTTAAAATAATCACATTTTGTTGCTTTGCAGCCTGAAATGAAGACAGGAACAGTTTTTTTTTTTATCCAGCTGTATTTACTCAGTGCAACTTATAATATCCAAGTGAAAGATATAACACCAACATATCATGGAAAAAACACATACTGTATACGAGAGTGAAAGGAGCTGCACACCCCAAAAAAATGAAAACATGCAAAGATTCCCCTTGGGGTTTTTTAGCAGCAAAGTACACGAAATGTATATTTGTAAAAAACTGATTATTTTATTCAATGAAAAGGATTCAAATATACAAAGAGTTTAAAATATGAACTCTGGTTGATGACATAAAAAACAGGGTAACCAAAATTGAAGGTGACGTTATACATCATAGGAACAATGTGTTACAAATTACGCAACACCATAGGATGCATAAGAATACCGCAATGCATTTCGACCCCTACATTCGTGGTCTTTGGGGGGGTTTAATGTTCTAGAAAATACATCATAAAAAGTTTTTACCATTTATACTTTACATTTTGGCGACATACAATAAGAGTAGAAAACGACTTCATGTGTACTATCATATATAAGCCATACATTGCTTCCTATCTATGATGATATATTTACCCTTTAAATGATGGACCATTCGTAACCAGAGGTTTAAAAACGGTTGCATTCAGGTGATCCTGGACCTCCTCGTACCTCCTCAGTGTCCCTCCCAGGTGAGCCCCCAAACCATAGGGCTTGCAAGGAGCCACGTACTTTGACCCCAGGAAGGGAGGGAGTAGGGGAAAGGGGCACCTGCAATTTGTAATTAGGAGGTCAGAATAAGTAAACAGAAATCATTTTTATAAAAGTGCTTGGTGTTACTCCTACCTGGCTAAGGGTCCCACTTGATATGATAAATAATTGTCTATTTCAGTAATGTTTAGTTAACCGCTTGCCGACCAGCTGTCGTCATTATACTGCGGTAGGTCGGCATGATCCCGCGAGCTGTCATAGCTATATGTCGGCTCCTTTAAGCAGGATAGCAGGCGCGCATGCCCACTGCACTGCGGGGGTGCTGATGCTCGTGGCCGATGGTCGCGATGACCGCCGGCCACGAGAAGCAGAACAGGGACGTGTGTGTGTAAACACACAAATCCCTGTTCTGTTAGGAGAGACAAATCGTGAGTTACTAATAGCTAGGAATCACGATCTGTCATCTCCTCTAGGTCAGTCCCCTCCCCCTACAGTTAGAAACACACACGGGGAACACAGTTAACCCCTTGATTGGCCCCTGGTGTTAACCCCTTCCCTGCCAGTTACATTTTTACATCAATCAGTGCATGTTTATAGCACTGATAGCTGTATAAATGCCAATGGTCCCAAAAATGTGTCAAAAGTGTCCAATGTGTCCGCCATAATGTCGCAGTCCCGATAAAAATCGCAGATCGCCGCCATTACTGGTAAAAAAAAAATAATAATAAAAATGCTATAAATCTATTCCCTATTTTGTAGATGCTATAACTTTTGTGAAAACCAATCAATATACACTTATTGTCATTTTTTTACCAAAAATATGTAGAAGAATACATATCAGCCTAAACTGAGAAAAAAAATAGCTTTTTTTTAAAAAAAAATGGGGATTTTTTTCAAAATTGACGCTCTTTTGTTGTTTATAGCGCAAAAAATAAAAAACGCAGAGATGATCAAATACCACCAAAAGAAAGCTCTATTTATGGGAAAGAAATAACATCAATTTTGTTTGGGTACAACGTCGCACGACTGCACAATTGTCAGTTAAATTGACGCAGTGCAGAATCGCAAAAAATGGCCTGGTCATTCAGCAGCCAAATCTTCCAGGGCTGAAGTGGTTAAATACTTCTTATGTGTTTTTTTAGAAAAAATAAACTTTTTGGATTTGCCCATGGGTTAGATGATAAACCCATGGAATCAGATGATATGTTATACTATCATAAGGTAGTACTGAGTATTTCCAGGGGGGCGGACTTTTTAGGCTTTTTAAGAAACAGTGGAGAAGATATAGCAGTATAAAAAAATATAAATTTATTGAAAAATACAATATCTAAAAAACAATGACAATTGTAACATATAGCATCTATGATTATTGTGCAGTGAGCCCTTGTATGTCTACGCGTTTCATCGTTAGGCTTCCTCAGGACACGGCCAAGGTTCACAGATGAGACAGAGAAGGGAATATGTCTCTCTTAAATTAGAATGCAAAATCATGCAAGTCACGGTAGAATGAGAAAGTTCAATCAGGAGTAACAAAGTATATTAGATATATCTAAATATCTCAGCAGGGGCATGTAAACAATATTCCTAATTAAGGGAGCAGCCATTAGAGGGAGGAGGGCCAACACCGGATGCACCACTTAGATCCTGGATTTACTATCAGCAATGCTGAAGGCTCAATACAATCCCATCGCTGCATATTCAGGATACAAATAATCCAGCGTGCCCCTGGGAGACAGCAATACACTGCACACGTGCGCAGTGCCGCAGTGCGGCGGTGCATGCGCCTGCTATCCCACTTAAACAAGGCCGCAGTATAAGGACGGTGGCTGGTGGGCAAGTAGTTACATTTTTTACATTTTTGGATGAAGTTTCACTGTAAACTGGTTTTATTCGCAGATATGCCTAGATAAAGGTAATCTGTAGAGTTGGACTACTGTGAAAAATATCAGATGCAAGATGTGTTAATACCGGTCTACTCAGGCAGTGGACAAGGCTGCCATTCACCATTATGTTGACATGAGCAGAAAATCTGCTTGAGCCATAGTACCCAGTTCTATGACCACACAGCATCTTTGGAGGGGAAACTGCGCAGATCCCCCACCAGCTGACAAAGCGCCCCCTTTACTTCAGCAGGTGTCCCACAGCCCTGCCAGCAGTAAGTCAATAAGACACATTTATTACCTTTCATCTTTGTATATGGCTCATTGTGCCCCTCGCTCCGGTCAGTGAAAGGCAGAAGGATGATTGCTGAACGTCTATCTGCCCCTTTCTCTTATTCATGAAGCTGCCTGGGCATTTGTGCTGTTTGTCCTCACTATGTCTTACTTTCCTGTGACACTTCTGCCCATTCATTTGGCAAACGTGCCACCGGATGGTCAGATGCAGATCGTGGAAATTACTTCAGAGACACTTTTGTTTTCTTCTTTTCCCCCCCTTGACGTTCTCAGCCATGTGTCCCGATGAAAGAAGCCATTTTATGAGTTTGGATCCAAAGTGCCCAGCAGCCAGGAAAGTCCCCTCGGCTCTTTTTAGGTTGACAGAGGAATGGAGGGGATGCTGCCAAGTCCCCACGCCCACAACAGAGGGCATTATTGTGCTTTGAATTAGCAGCGGGCCTACAAGCAAATTGTCCCTTATTCAGAAATTTTGCTCTGTGGAGCACTGACAACGTTTTTGTACTTTTCTGAGCAACCTTTGTGCTTTCCAGCTGCTGTGGAGCTACAAATCCCAGCAGGTCTTGTCAACCATTGCCTGGGACTTGGAGCTACTTAGCAAGTGTAACTAAATCTTGACAAAACCTGTTCTGCCTGCTAATGCATACTGCATAGTCACCAGCTTTCCTTATTTAGGAGGGACGGAACCTTGTCTGGACCTACAGTATATCCACGTCCCCCTTTCTTTCACAGTTGACTGTTTTTTAAAGATCTGATGTAATTCTGTATTTAAAATTATATATATATATATATATATATATATATATATATATATATATATATATATATATATATATCACACACACACAGTACTGTACAAAAGTTTTAGGCAGGTGTGAAAAAAAATTTGTAAATTAAGAATGCTTTCAGAAATAGAAGTGTTAATAGTTTACGTTTTATCGATTAACAAAATGGAAAAGTAAATGAAGAGAAACCCAAATCAAACCAATATTTGGTGTGAACACCCTTCTACATCCTCGAAAAACTAGAGGTTAGTTCTCAGAGATTTTTGGAACAACCTACCGGCCGAGTTCCTTCAAAAATTGTGTGCAAGTGTACCTAGAAGAATTGATGCTGCTTTGAAAGCAAAGGTAGTTAGTAGTTACACCAAATATTGATTTCATTTGGATTTCTCTTCTCTTCATTTAATTTCCATTTTGTTAATTGATAAGAAAAAATAAACAATTTTTCACTTCTATTTCTGAAAGCATTCTTTATTTACAACATTTTTTCACACATGCCTAATGCCCCGTACACACGGTCGGACATTGATCGGACATTCCGACAACAAAATCCTAGGATTTTTTCCGACGGATGTTGGCTCAAACTTGTCTTGCATACACACAGTCACACAAAGTTGTCGTTCGGTGACGTAAAACACGTACGTCGGGACTATAAACGGGGCAGTAGCCAATAGCTTTCATCTCTTTATTTATTCTGAGCATGCCTGGCACTTTGTGCGTCGGATTTGTGTACACGGATTTTGTTGTCGGAAGATTTTATAGCCTGCTCTCAAACTTTGTGTGTCGGAAAATCCGATGGAAAATGTGTGATGGAGCCTACACACGGTCAGAATTTCCGACAACAAGGTCCTATCACACATTTTCCGTCGTAAAATCCGACCATGTGTACGGGGCATAAGACTTTTGCAAGCCATGTTGAGCACCAGTCCTCTTCCCTGTTGCCTTTAGTTTTTTTCTTAATTATTGGGTAACTGTACACCTATCTTTATTTCCATCTGTCCTGTGTCATCCAGTAGCAAGTGGGCTCCTCTTTCTCCTTTTCTGTTCTCTGGCAGTGGATAATCCTGAATGACGCTCATGTATGGTTGCCACCTCATCCCCTTAAAACTGAACACATATTAATTACACAGGTTCTGTGGCTGATTAAGGTGGTATTTAAACTCACTTGGTGCCTTATCTGCATTTAACTAGCCTCAGAACCTATGTAATTCAAAGGTGGTAGGGTTTAAGGGGATGAGGTGGCAATTCTACGCTCATGTTGTAGGCAGGTGCAAATTGCATTTAATGTTGTTGATCTGTAAGCTGCTGCTGGTATTGTTGGGGTTAACTTGGTGTGGTGTGTCTGCTATTTGGCCTGTTAAGGTTCCCACAGCTGGGGTATTTAAGTCTGAGGGGGTAGGTCTTCTGGAGCTCTTTTTGGGAGACTGGCCATGGGAAGGAGAAGGACCATACATGGAGAGATGTAGTGTTGCACTAAATCCATGTGATGTGATCATGGGGGCTCTGATGTGATAATGGGACTGTGATATGAACTGGGGGACTCTGATGTGAACATGGGCTCTCCGATGTGGATGTAGAGGGCTCTAATGTGATAATGGGACTTTGATATGAACTGGAGGACTCTGCTGTGATAGTGAAGGGCTCTAATGTGAACGTGGAAGACTCTGACGTGAACGCTGGGCATTCTGATGTGAATGTGCGGTGCTATGATGTGAAGGGTGGGTTTAGGGTTGCCATCTCCTTCCTTTAAACCCGAACACATAGTAATTACACGGGTTCTGAGGCTAATTTAATGCTGATAAGGCACCAAGTGAGTTGAATTACCACCTTAATCAGCCAGAGAACCTGTGTAATTAATATGTGTTCGGTTTTAAGGGGATGAGGTGGCAACCCTAGTTGGGTTCCTGACATGAAAATAGTTGCATCTTGCTGCCTGGTTGATAAATTGGCACTGATTATTTAAAGTGTAGTACGTGTCTATTAGACATGTTTTTTAGGAGGGGGGGGGGGGTGTTAAAAAAATTTACACATGTTAGTGGCAAGATTGTGGAATGGCTCTCCCTTTTTTTGGGCCAGGGGGCCCAACTTATGAAAGAAAGAAAAGAGGGCGCACCAGCCTTGTGCATTATTCTTTGGTATGCTTTATTAAAAAAAAATTAGATTAAAAAATTCTCACAAGCATGTGAAAGAAAACAGCAATATAAAAGCCTTTAGATGATGGCAATTGGTCTGATGACAATAGTCTCCAGGTGATAAAGGAGAGGACATGAGGACCACTGCTGGTTGACGCGTTTCAAAGGGATGCCTTCTCTCTAGGCTCTGAGGAAGAAGGCATCCCTTCAAAACGCATCAGCCAGCAGTGGTCCTCATGTCCTCTCCTTTATCACCTGGAGACTATTGTCATCAGACCAATTGCCATCATCTAAAGGCTTTTATATTGCTGTTTTCTTTCACATGCTTGTAGTTTTTAATTACGGTACATTTTTTAAAATAAAACATACCAAAGGATAATGCACAATGCTGGTGCGCCCTCTTTTCTTTTTTTCTTTTTTGACTGCTAGGACCCCTATCCTGGAGGGCAGCAAGGCCTGAGACGTTATCCATTACAAACTATAGACCACCTGATTAACACATTTGTGCGCAAGAGTATTTGTCAACTTATGTTCTTGCACACAGGCCAACTGCCTTCAGAAAATGTCCCTGATCACAGAATACTTGTACATAAAATTCTCTTAGACTTTAAGACAGTCAAAGGCTGTAGTCATGTCTGTGTAGCTTCGAGGATTTCAGTCGAAAGTCTGAATGTGGCAGCCAATGAAAGTTCTCGCTCTGTTTGACTCTGGAATGGGCTGTCTTACACATTAGTTTATGAATGGGAAATTGAGAGGAACATGCAGTCAAGTGACTGGTTAACACAATAGCTTGCCCGTCTGCATCCTGCTGAATTCCAAAGCTAGAGCCCTGAAAAAAAAAAAAATGTTTCTCTAGGCATCGCTGAGCTCACTGGCAAAGTTCTGGCTGAGGACTATGCAGATCTGCAGGATTATACAGAGCAGAGAGAAGATGATAAGACATTGCCCCAGTGACCTGTCAAGTGGAAAGAGCCAAGAGCTTGGTGCTGTGTGTCGGCATCCAACCTCCCTTCTGAACATCGGTGAAGGAAAAGACAAGCTGGTGTCCGCTTTTGCCACGCACAGGTGTGGACGACACAGCAGAGACCTAAAAGAGGAGCAGCAGCAATTGAGGAAGAAAATAAACAGCCGGGAGAGGAAGAGGATGCAAGATCTTAACGTGGCGATGGATGCCCTAAGAGAAGTCATCATGCCATACTCTGCCACCCACTGCCAGAGCTCACCGGGTAGGAAGTTGTCCAAGATTGCCACCCTCTTGCTGGCCAGGAATTACATACTGCTTCTTGGAAGTTCCCTTCAAGAATTACGTAGAATCATCGGGGACATGAGTGGCCCAGCGCCCAGGTTGCTTCTCGCTGGTCTGCCACTCTTTGCAGCTCCAGGGTCTGTGTTCCTGGCACCTGGCACTGGCAGCAACGGAGAGACTCAGTGCTCAGGCAAGATGCACTCCTTGTCGGTAGAGGAGCAGCCATGCTCGGCCTTCACCATCCCAGGAGGGAGCAGCGTCTGTGCCTGTTCCATCTGCAGGTTCACTCACTTCGTTCCCACCAACCTCAACATGAAAGCTGTACAGCTGCCCAAATAGTCAAAAACCCATGAAGGCCAAGACTTTTGAAGGACTATCAATGGACATTGAAGATGGACCAATAATCCCCACAAACTCTGCCAAGTCTGCAACCAAATCAACAAAGATCATCACTGCCTGCGATAATCTGATAATAAAGAATGGGTAGTAAGAGCAGCTATAGTGGTGAGATTAGCAATAGTAATCTTATACACAAAAGGATCACTCTTGGAGTGGGAAGTACCGTAGATCTTAGAGCTTGAAGCCTCAGTAGGCACTGCAAGAACAGACAGTCCTCAGACATGCTGCCAGAGCTGGTTATAGATCTCTTCAGTTATCTCATGTGTTTGTTACCCTAGCAATTCTTGATTTATGTCAAAAAATGTGATATATGTGATAAATAAGGTGACCTGTCACATGTAACTGCGGTGTTATTTATATATATATATATATATATATATATATATATATATATATATATATTTTATATATATATATATATATATATATATATATATATATATATATATATTTTATATATGTATGTATATATATATATATATATATATATATATATATATATATATATATATATATATATATATATACATAGCAGCCAGTGACCCTGTTGAATGTGATTTTATTTTTTTAATTCATGCTGTCATTACTGAGCATTCTACTGTTAAGAACTGCCCATTCAAGAGCCTTTGATTTCAATCTCCTACACTTTTATTAGAAAGTTCTGCAGTGTTGAAGTTGCTCTATGTCTAGTTTTGCAGATAAATTATTGTCCTATTTCCACATATGACTAGCAAACCAGCACCATGACCATCAAAAAGACAATCACCTTTACCTTTAACTGGTTATTTTATTAGCAGAGAGCTGTGACCTAACCTATGTAATAATATCTGGTGCTCATTGCTACCTTTTACTCTTATTTCTACCGTTCTATTTCCACTACCTATTCTTATGTAGCTTTGAGCTGCCTATACTGACAGTTGCTATTTGAAACACAAGTCTGAAGTTGATAAAAAGGCTCCATTCACACTTGTGCGACTCCAAAGTAGCACGACTTTGGACTGCAGCTTTGATGCAACTTTGAATGTGCACGACTTGGATGAGACTTTGGCAATGACCAATGATAATGGACAAATGTTGCACAACTGTCTCATGTAAAACATTCAGATGTGACTTTTGAGGGTTAGAAAGTCAGACCAAAGTAGTGCATAAACCACTTTGAAGTTACTGTGACTTTAAGTCGCATAGATATGAACGTTACTCATTGGAAAACATAGGGGGTGCCTTAAAAAAAATTGCATCAATCTTTACTTTTATACGGAATACAAGAACTATTTTTGGTTTAAATGTTTAAAAGTCAGAATGCTGCAGGACTGCCGTACAGACCTTAAAGGGCACCTGTACTGAAGATATATGCAGGCTGCCATGTCTTCTCTGGCAGTCATGGTTTGGTTCAGCATTTCTATGTCAATGGCTCTGAACAAATTGGCAGAATTTCCTGATTTGCATGCATGTTCCAGGTTAGTGTCTCAAAGTAAGGGGAAAAAAATCACTGCATTCCTCTTAATAGAGGGCAAATTGAGCAGCTAGTCAAAACTGATATAGATACCAAACCATAAAATTACACACACACACACACACACACACACACATACAAGGGTTCTTCAAAAAGTTTCCACACTTTTTTAACTATATTAAATATAAAAAAAGTGTATAAACTTATTGGAGATCCTATATACTTTATATATACAGTGTGTGTGTGTGTATATATATATATATATATACAGGCATACCCCACTTTTAAGTACACAATGGGGTTTATTTACTAAAGCTGGAAAGTGCGAAATCAGGCTCACTTCTACATAGAAACCAATAAGCTTCCAAGTTTTATTACCAAAGCTTAATTGAACAAACTGGGGTTAGAAGCTCATTGGTTTCTATGCAGAAGTGAGCCTGATTGTGTACTTTCCAGCTTTAGTAAATAAACCCCATTGTGTACCTAAAAGTGGGGTATGCCTGTATATATATATATATATAATTTTTTTTTTCCTTTTTTTTTTTATACAATAGTTTATTAAAGTGTTAAAGTCAGAGACAGACAAGCAATTTAGCATTTTCAGAAAGAGGTCAGTAACAGCAGCTTAGTATGAGTTTTCCTTTAAACAGATGACTTAATGGTAAAATAATATCAGTATTAATGAATTAATATCAATTTAGTGTTGGAACCTCTGTTAGGTTATATTGCTGTCTTTGTCCTTTCTTCTTGGGAGGTTCTTTATCTAGATTTGTCCTGGTGATCAATGTCATTGGGGATGTGAGTGACAGAAAATACAAAATCTAGAGTTGTCACCAGAACAGGAAGAAAGGGGAAATCCTCTAACAGGGACACATGTTCTGGTGACAGCTGTCTAAGAAAGGGTCACTTTGCAGAAAATGAAAGCATTCCTATTCCCCAGAATGGACAAAAACGAAATGACCTGACAATGGTTTCAAACATCCCCTACTCCATAAAATGAAAAAAAAAAAAAAGTGTGGGGGGGGGGGGGGGGGGGGAAGTTGCCACCTCATCCCTTTAAACCCGAACACATATTAATTATACAGGTTCTGTGGCTGATAAAGGTGGTGATTAACTCACTTGTTGCCTTATCTGCATTTAGTTAGCCTCGGAACCTGTGTAATTCATATGTGTTCGTGTTTAAAGGGATGAGGTGGCAACCCTAGCAGTAGACCAAATCTGCATATACTGTATGTACTTATCTAATGCTGCATTCATAAAAGGCATGCCTCGCTGTTTGCTAGCAGTTATTATATGACAAAGCTGCCAGTGTAATTTAAAGGGGGCTTCCACCATCACCACCATCAAATTACTTTTAGCGACTGGCGACTGTTTTTCCTTCCTGGATGCACCTTTTCTATCTTGTTGAATCCTGTAGCAGCATTTTCATACCATGACACTTACCTGCGGATGTAGCTCTGAGATGTAATAGGACAGCTGGACCAGCACTGCTGTTCTCTGAAGTATTTAAACTTCTACATATATTAGGCCATCCATAAAACAAATATTAATATTTCCTACAGATTAGAATGAAAAGTTTACACTAATGAAGGCAGAAAAATATAGTTACATAACAGACAGTTTGACTTATATTGTAGAAGTAAAATAAATTCAAGGCATAAAACAGCACATGGCTGGGATGTAACATATTTAGATGTGTTTTAGAATGTACTGATTTTTTTTAATATGCTATTAGGTATTTCATATTTTGATAGTAATGAAATAAATGCAATTTTTTTTTAGATGAACATTTCTTTTCTGTGTCATTTAATAATAAAAATGAACATACTTTATGTCAAAATGATCAAGTACAATACACATGTGTGCTTTACCCTCCCTGGCGGTATGAATATGTCAGATTTTTGACGCTCAAAGCGGTACAATTGTTTTGCATGGAAATTTATTTTTTTTATATTGTAGGTCTGTAATTCTTAGGAATAACACACTTAAATCTGTCCAAACAAGAGTCTAGTAGACATCCCGGGTATGATAAAGTTTGAAACACGAAATCATAAATTATAATATAATAAATAAGTATAACAAATAATAATATAATAATAATAAAAATTATTCAATAATGTAATTAAATCAAAAACACAGAAATTTGCTCAGTTGCAGAATTGTCGCTGTCATTACTTTCAGTGTTTGATGATGAATTTCCCCACAAATCACTATCGCTCAATTCTGCAAGCGATTCTAATTTATTATCACTGTTTTCTAGCTGGTCTAAAACCACTTTTGATGCAAAGGGACAGTTTTTAGTTGTTATGGACAATCTCCAGTTTCCAGGCAGAAAGAACAGTATTTATAATATACTATATAATATATAGTATATATTATATATAACTGCATGCAGGGCACTGGACAAACCACTAGGGACAAAAGGGATGGGACATAATTTGATACAGTAATGGAATCTGTAGAATTACAGTATACTGTATGTGTTATGTGTTTTTCTCTTTTTGAATTTGGCGCCATGCTCCGTCCCCTGTGCTCGCAGGGAACAGAGCCCGGCACTGTGATGAATCGAGCAGAGGACGGCTCGCACACACAGCGGGAGGACATCGCAGGATCCTGGGGACAAGGTAAGCAACTTTGCTTGGATCCTGCGATGTGATACCGAGTGTGGCTTGGGGTTACCGCTTTTGGTACTGAAAATTCACCCCGAGCCATACTCAGGAATACCGCTAAGGAGGTTAAAGTGGGGTTCCACCCAAAAAAACAAAAATACCTGAAAAATTCTAAAAAAAAAACCAAAAAAACATTTGGATATATTTTTTTTTTTTTACTTACCTTTAAATGCCTGTTGCTAGGTGGTCCCTCGTAGTCTGCCTCTTCCTTTGCCTGGGCTGGTGACATCACTTCCCCCTCGGCACAGGAAGGGCTCGGCTCTGCTCCCTCCCTCCTGTCAATCATCTGGGACCCATTACAGGTCCCAGGTGATTGAGCGGCCAATCACGGTGCGCGGCGCCGCTCGCGCATGCGCAGTGGGTGCCAGGCTGTGAAGCCACAGCCCGGCGCCCACAGTTGAAATGCCGCCGCCGACGAGCGGAGGGGGGGGGGGATGAGCGGGGCTTCGATCCCCCGCATCGCTGGACCCAGGGACAGGTAAGTGTCCAATTAAAAGTCAGCAGCTGCAGTATTTGTAGCTGCTGACTTTTAATTTTTTTTTTTTTTAATGGACCCCCTGGGTGGAACTCCTCTTTAAGGAATGTCAGCATTTTTAATAGAATCAGTAAATTTGGAATGACTTTTTATATCCAGATAGCACATTATTTCCTAGACATGTCCTGTCCTCCTAAAAATGACTTGTAAACTCAATCAGGTGTAGCTAATCACCTTCTCCACGGCACACAAAACCATTTGACTTTGAACTGTGATCAGCTGTGGTCATTTTGATGAGCTCAGCATGAAAAAGATAGATAGATCGATAGATAGATCGATAGATAGATAGATAGATAGATAGATAGATAGATAGATAGATAGATAGATAGATAGATAGATAGATAGATAATGGGATGTGTATATATATACAGTGGGGACGGAAAGTATTCAGACCCCCTTAAATTTTTCACTCTTTGTTATATTGCAGCCATTTGCTAAAATTATTTAAGTTCATTTTTTTCCTCGTTAATGTACACACAGCACCCCATATTGACAGAAAAACACAGAATTGTTGACATTTTTGCAGATTTATTAAAAAAGAAAAACTGAAATATCACATGGTCCTAAGTATTCAGACCCTTTGCTCAGTATTTAGTAGAAGCACCCTTTTGATCTAATACAGCCATGAGTCTTTTTGGGAAAGATGCAACAGGTTTTTCACACCTGGATTTTGGGATCCTCTGCCATTCCTCATTGCAGATCCTCTCCAGTTTTTCTGTCAATATGGGGTGCTGTGTGTACATTAATGAGGAAAAAAATGAACTTAAATGACTTTAGCAAATGGCTGCAATATAAACAGAGTGAAAAATTTAGATAGATAGATCCATACCTCCCAACAGTCCCGGATTGGGCGGGACTTTCCCGCTTTGACACCTTTGTCCCGCTATCCCGCCATACAGGTGATTTGTCCCGCATAATGCTGTTAACTACAAGCTAATTTTTCTCTCAATAGGACCTGCAGCAGTGTGCACATCCTGTACAGCCAGGGATTGGCTAGTAAGTCAGCTGGATGTGCACTGTGCAGCCCCAATGAGAGACTTCACCTGTCAAAAAGAGAGTGTGATGTCGGCTAGGGGCGGGACTGCTATCCAGACCCGCCCCTCTGTCAAACCAGTGCATAGCGAAAGAGCCAGTGACACCACACCGGCATTCATAGATTGCTGGCCAGGATCAGCTGTCTATTCCTCTCCCCCAGAGTTTTTTCAGCCTCCATTAGCCCTGCACTCACAGGCAGCTCCCCACTTTCACCTAAATACAGAAGCCTGGCTTCTGCAGTTGAAAGTGAAAGTAACAGCTCAGCTCGGCTCCTTCAACAGGCTCTCTGCTCTGCAGTCTGCACTAAAGTCGGGACAAAAGTCTGACTGCAGCGTGTTCGAGGAGGGAGGAGGGGGGTGAGCTGCCCCCTAATCCTTATCTCCTTCCTGCTCCAGGAGTCGAAGATACCCAGTGCACTAAAAGGAGAAGGAAGCTGTGGCTGCACTGGATAGAAGACATCTACAGAAAGGTGCTACTTTTACAAAAGTGTGTGTGGTGTGTGTTATGTGTGTGTGTTATGCATGTGTGTGTGTGTGTTATGCATGTGTGTGTGTGTGTGGTGTGGTGTGTGTTATATGTGTGTGTTATGGTGTGTGTTATGTGTGTGTGTGTGTGGTGTGTTATATGTGTGTGTTATGTGTGTGGTGTGTGTTATATGTGTGTGGGGGGGGGAGGGGGCGGGTTCAGATGTTATAGTTGAGGAGAAGGGCAACAGTGACATGTGGATGGATGACTGCACTCTGTACCTAGCGCTCTTGAACCCTTGCACTCTGTACGCAACGCACTCCAGAACCATGCACTGTGCCAGCACTCTGTACATAACACATGCCAATACCCTGCACTCTATATGTAACTCCAGAACCCTGCACCCTGTGCATAACACACCCCAGAACCCTGCACTCTGTATCTAGCCTTATCCTGAACCCTGCACTCTGTACATAACGCACTTCTGAATCCTTCCACACTTTGTGTAATGCACACTTCCATAGTTTATGCAAAATCATTTGTAATGGAAGCTTTTTATTCTTATTTTTTTAAATGACTTTGCTGGGGTTTTTGTATGCATCAGTGAGAATCTTTCTTTTTGCCGCAGTGCACGTAGCGCGCGGTCAGTCGCTTCCTCCCATAAGTGTCCCTCTTTCTGAAGTTCAAAAGTTGGGAGGTATGTAGATCCCCTACCCACCTCTTAGCACCGTGCCTTGGTTCCACCTCCTAGTACCATTCCATTTAGAGGGGTGTTTTTTTGTGGTGTAAGTAATTTGTTAATGATAACAAGAAAAGCAGTAACATAGATCCACTGCAACCAGCAAGTATAGATCCCTGCAGCAACAAGAGACCCCCCCAGAAACAACAATATACCTTCACCCAACAACAGTAGTCCAAGTATAATTTTGTGGTGTTAAGTAATCTGCAGTCAACATGATAGATCCCCTCCAGCAACAATAGACCCCCCCCCCCCCAAAAAAAACAATAAATCTCCCAGCATCCTGCATTAGTAGACCCCTCTCTTACCAGTAGATCCCTCCCAGCAACCAATAAACCCCCAGCAACAATTGATCTCCCCAAGGGACATTAGATTCCCACTGAAAAAAAGCGATAGATAGATAGATAGATAGATAGATAGATAGATAGATAGATAGATAGATAGATAGATAGATAGATAGATAGATAGATAGATAGATAGATAGATAGATAGATAGGTAGATAGATAATGGGATGTGTATATATATACAGTGGGGACGGAAAGTATTCAGACCCCCTTAAATTTTTCACTCTTTGTTATATTGCAGCCATTTGCTAAAATTATTTAAGTTCATTTTTTTCCTCGTTAATGTACACACTGCACCCCATATTGACAGAAAAACACAGAATTGTTGACATTTTTGCAGATTTATTAAAAAAGAAAAACTGAAATATCACATGGTCCTAAGTATTTAGACCCTTTGCTCAGTATTTAGTAGAAGCACCCTTTTGATCTAATACAGCCATGAGTCTTTTTGGGAAAGATGCAACAGGTTTTTCACACCTGGATTTTGGGATCCTCTGCCATTCCTCCTTGCAGATCCTCTCCAGTTTTTCTGCCAATATGGGGTGCTGTGTGTACATTAATGAGGAAAAAAATGAACTTAAATGACTTTAGCAAATGGCCGCAATATAAACAGAGTGAAAAATTTAAGGGGGTCTGAATACTTTCCGTCCCCACTGTATATATTTCTTTTATTTAAATGTTTCCAAGCAGATAAATAGATCCAGATAGATGAATAGATAGATAGATCTAAAAACAAATAATAAAAATAGTACATATAAACCAGACAGGCAGACATATACTACAAACAGCGCTAATTGTTGAGCAAAGATAATTAAATAAAATCATGCGGCCAACAACGCATAGAAACAATCAAGCAGAGAGGTAGAGAGTCTGTGAAGTGCTCAGAAAAAGTCCTTCAGTGACAATGCAGTCGTAACTCAGTGTGCGCCTTCCACCGGTCAGCAAATTTTCACCCTGTGTTGACACTCTCCCCCTAGGGGATCGAACTCACCAGATCTATTAGTTTTAAAAGCCTTCAAGAAAAGGATCTTCCAACACCACTCTCTCAATACCGCTCCTGGGGGTTCAGGAGGGGGGCCACAGCTCCAAACAGATAAAAGCCTCACAGCGGGCTCTCCCGCTGTGAGGCTTTTATCTGTTTGGAGCTGTGGCCCCCCTCCTGAACCCCCAGGAGCGGTATTGAGAGAGTGGTGTTGGAAGATCCTTTTCTTGAAGGCTTTTAAAACTAATAGATCTGGTGAGTTCGATCCCCTAGGGGGAGAGTGTCAACACAGGGTGAAAATTTGCTGACCGGTGGAAGGCGCACACTGAGTTACGACTGCATTGTCACTGAAGGACTTTTTCTGAGCACTTCACAGACTCTCTACCTCTCTGCTTGATTGTTTCTATGCGTTGTTGGCCGCATGATTTTATTTAATTATCTTTGCTCAACAATTAGCGCTGTTTGTAGTATATGTCTGCCTGTCTGGTTTATATGTACTATTTTTATTATTTGTTTTTAGTCTTATGATGATTTTTTAAACGGCTGCTGTCTTTTGGATAACTCTACATAGTTACTGAGTGTTATCATCCCCCTTAGTCTCTAGTTTTGCTCTCTTTTAACATCAATTGATCTGTCTGGCGCTGAGTGGTGTGCTGCAGGCCCGAGCAGACCTTTCCTTGAGATAGATAGATCTATTGATATATTATGACAATGAAGTAAGCCATATGTCCATCTTCCCCTAAGACCCCTTTCACACTGAGGCGTTTTTAAGACGCTACAGCGCTAAAAATAGCGCCTGAAAAGCGCCTTAAAAAAGCCTCAGCTGCAAACCCAGTGTGAAAGCCTGAGTGCTTTCACACTGGAGCGCTGCGCTGGCAGGGCGTCACAAAAAGTCCTGCCAGCAGCTTCTTTGCAGCGGTGTAGGAGCGCTGAATACCCCGCTCCTCCACCGATCCTGCCCATTTAAAACAATGGGGCAGTGCACCCATAACGCTGGCAAAGCGGCATTTTGCGGGCGGGTTTAACCCTTTTTTGGCCGCTAGCGGGGGTTAAAACTGCCCCGCTAGCGGCCGAATAGTGCCGCTAAAACGACACCCGGGGCCGTTCAGTGTGAAAGGGGTCTAAAAGAGGCTGCACACCGGTACAAGGGTCGGGATTTAACTATGTGCTGCCATCTATTTTAGGTGACTGGTCCTGCATTAGTCAAGTATTTTTCCATTGCACACACATGCATTTTACGATAGTTATATCAACTCAGTGTAATAACTTCATTATACATGTACTGTAAACTGTCTAAAAACTTTAACAATCCATGTAAGAGCACTTGAACAGTCTTGGCAATAACCATGCTGTGTTTATAATATGCTAATGTTTATATCCGCACCTAAAGGCCTCAGCATTGGCCTGTATTGAGAGAAAACAACACCAATCGACCTATCCCTGAAAAAAAAAAACCTTAAAGCGGAGGTCCACTCCATCTGTCTCCTACCCCCCCCCCCCCCCTCCAGTGCCACATTTGGCACTTTTCAGGGTGGAGGGGGGAACAGGGAACGGGTACCTGTTTATCTGCCAGGTTCCCTTACCAGGAATGGCGGCGGCTGCACCCAACAGCCAATCCAAAGATCGGCTGGGGTGCCGACATCGCGGGCTCCCTGAACAGGTAAGTGTTGGGGTGAAAAGAGATAAAAAAGTGTGGCGCTAGTGAACGGTGATATAGAGATTACTAGTCAGGTAATGGTAATCATTAAAGAGAACAGATACCAATTACAGTGTGGATTTGTGAAACCAAAAGCAATTGTTTGTTTTCGGGGGACATCCAAAAGGGTGTATAAAAAATAAATAAATAAAGTAATAATGGAAAGCTTGGGTGTGTGGGGGAGTGAAATGCTCGATAACAACCTGTAGGGTGGCTAAGAAACAATCATGTATACACAACCATATTTCAAAGTGACATTGCAGAAGGATAGATAAATAATAACATAAGGTATCTTAGTATGCTAAGTATACAGCTCCACGCAAAAATACTGTTCATTGGGGTTGAAACCAAAAGGGGGGGCGTCAGAGTCCCTATAAAGGGATATGTATAAATGGATGGACAATGTTAATTGGAGGACGGATGGAGTACTCCTAAATAAGTCCCACAGAAATCTGGACGTAAGCCGTCTTCCTATGGGATGATTACAGATCCTTAAGTGCGGGAAGGTTCTTGGCTCATGTGGATGGTCCCAACATCGAGAAAGAAAAGACAAAAGAATGCCCTTACCGGATCTGGTGGACTCACAGGCCGTTGGCGGTGAGTCAATCGGGCTTGTACCGTCAAGCGGTATGGAGTGGAGATCTGTGCGAAGACTGGTGCGGAATCTCGTCAGACGTTCTCGGATGGTGTGCCAGGATGGGATCCAAGGCCCCCAGGATTCGGTTGCGGTCGCCGAATGACCGTTTCCTCAAAAGCCAGCCACGTGAGCCAATAGGCAAAGAAAGGAAAAAGAAAAAAGCTTCCACATAGTGTGAATCCTTAATGGTAAAAAGCGTTGCAGCACTTTATTAGGGAGTATACTTCCAAAGATTTACAAATGAGGGCGGTAAAAACTCGGCTCAGAGTAAAATTTGCATCAAACAGCATAAAAATGGTATAAAATAGCGCAGTGGATCATGGTGGGGTGGGGTACCTGTTTATCTGCCAGGTTCCCTTACCAGGAATGGCGGCGGCTGCACCCAACAGCCAATCCAAAGATCAGCTGGGGTGCCGACATCGCGGGCTCCCTGAACAGGTAAGTGTTGGGGTGGACCTCCCCTTTAAGCTTGCAATTACCAGTTGTGAATTTAAAGGAAAAACTCCACTTTTGCTAAATAAGGGGAAATACATATCCAGTTTCCTGACCAGCTGGCTCACTGATTTCCCAGAAGTGTGCACAGAACTTGAAGTCAACTAAGGCTGGCCATACACTATACAATTTTCTTATTCAATTTTCTTTAGATTTACATTCAACTACGTAGTGCAAGGGCCTGCCTGACTGTAAACACATTGAAAGCGTTTAGGCTTGACCACATATTATATGATTTTAGTAAATCTAAAGGAAAATTGAATAAGAAAATTGTATAATGTATGTACAGACATCCCCTGCAATAGGTGTTTCATTTTTGGCAAGACATTTTCAAATGCTCAGCCACTCATAAATGAATGCAGAGAAATAAGAATTTGCTGACACAGCACTGAGACTGATCAGGTGGTTCTCATTGAGACATTCCCTCTCATTTGGTAAATAATTTAATAACAAAGCAAACAATCCATTAGGTTCTTGCAATGCAGTTTGCTTAAAATGGAACTTCAATCTTGCTATGAACAGGCTTCACCTCCCCAGCGCTCCTAATATTTTGCATACATAGATGCACCCCTCGGGGCTCTGACTGGCATCTGCGCATGCGCAGGGGGGTTTCCCACACACATACAAAGACAGGGAAAGACTCGGACATCTCTGTTTGCAGTCTTTGCTTGTGCGTGGGAAACTCTGTGGATGCGCTGATGGCCAGGAAAATCGGCACATGCGCTGAGGTGCCGCAGGGCTCTCTCGGGGTCAGGGAGAAACTTTTTAAGGCCCCGGCTCCCAGGCTTGGCACACATTTGTGAGTTGGTAGAGTAGAGACAGGTACCCCGCCTAGTAGGGACAGAACTAGCGGCAGGAAAAAGTTCCCAATGAAGAGCGAAAGCTTAGGGCTCGCAACTTCTCTGGGCATCTGCCTGTCTGGGCACAAGATGGCCAGGCCCCATTCTTCCCCTCTCTACAGATGCTGACAGTGGTTGAAGGAAAGAAAATGTCATCGTCTATGGCCTGCCTTAAAGTAACATTAAAGTGATTGTAAAGTTTTGTTTTTTTAATTAACAAACATGTCATACTTACCTCCACTGTGCAGTTAGTTTTACACAGAGTGGCTTCAATCATCATCTTCTGGGGTCCCCCGGCGGCGCTGGAAGCTCCTCCTCGCATTGTATAACCCCCCTAGTGCAGTGATGGTGAACCTTGGCACTCCAGATGTTTTGAAACTACATTTCCCATGATGCTCAACTACACTTCAGAGTGCAAGAGCATCATGGGAAATGTAGTTCCAAAACATCTGGGGTGCCAAGGTTCGCCATCACTGCCCTAGGAGAAGCGCTCTCCCAGGGGGGTTACCTTGCGAGCGCGCTCCCGAGTCCAGCGTTTGCATCCATAGACACAGAATGCCGGACTCGGCCTCTCTCCCTGGCGCCCGAGTCAATGGATTGGATTGACAGCAGTGGAAGCCAATGGCTGCACTGCTATTAATCCTTCCAATCAAGAGCCAAGACAACAGGCAGAGGGGGAGAGAGCGTCTCCAGCATGGGAATTACAGGGCTCAGGTGAGTAAAGGGGGGGGGGTCAGTGACAGAAGTTTTTTCACCTTTATGCATAGGATGCATTAAGGTTGGCTCTCCTGGGTGAATCACCATCATTGTATGTCGGCCGCTTTAAGACCACTAGGACCAATGCGCGCGGCCAGCGCCCGTGATGTCCGCTGGCCACCCGCGATTGCTCCTGAGAGAGACAGAACGAGGATCTGTGTATGTAAATAGACAGATTCCCGTTCTGTCAGGGGAGGATAGACAGATCTGCTGCTCCTAGTGATTAGGAACAGCGATCTCTCTCCTCCTCCAGTCAGTCCCATCCCCCCACAGTTAGAAACACCTCCCTAGGGAACATATTTAACTCCTTGATCGCCCCCTAGTGTTAACCCCTTACCTGCCAGTGACATTTATACAGTAATCAGTGGCTATTTATAGCACTGATCACTGTATAAATGTCACTGGTCCCAAAAAAGTGTCAAAAGTGTCCGATCTGTCCACCGCAATGTTGCAGTCCCAGAAAAAATCACTGATCACCGCCATTACTAGTAAAAAAAAAAAAATAATAATAAAATTGCCATAATCTATCCCCTATTTTTTAGACGCTATAACTTTTTGCGCAAACCAATCAATATATGCTTATTGCGATTCCTTTTATGTTTTTTTTTATAGAGAAAAAAAAAAACCCAGCAGAGGTGATCAAATACCACCAAAAAATGCTCTATTTGTGGAAAAAAAAAGAACGTCAATCTTGTTTGGGTATAGCGTCGCACGACCGCGCAATTGTCAATTAAAGCGATGCAGTGCCGTATCACAAAAAATGGCCTGGTCATTAAGGGGGCAAATCCTTCCAGTTCTTAACCACTAGAGGACCAGCCACCACAGTTATACTGCGGCAGGTTGGCTCTTCTCGGCAAATCACAAAAGCTATACATCGGGCGCTTTAGGACCACCAGGGGGCGCGCGCAGCGCGACAATGGAGCCGATGCGCGTGCCCGCACCCGCGATCGCTCATGAGAGAGACAGAACAGAGATCTGTCAATGTAAACAGAAAGATGAGGGGTGAGGGGTGAGGAGACTGCTCTGCTGTTCATACTAGGTATGAACAACGATCGGTCTTCTCCCCCAGGCAGTTCCATCTCCCCACAGTTAGAATCACTCCCTAGGACACACATTTAACCCCTTGATCGCCCCCTAGTGTTAATCCCTTCCCTGCCAATGACATTTATACAGTAATCAGTGGCTATTTTTAGCTCTGATCGCTGTATAAATGACAATGGTCCCAAAAAAGTGTCAAAAGTGTCTGATCTGTCCACCGCAATGTTGCAGTCCCAATAAAAATCGCAGATCGCCGCCATTTCTAGAAAAAAAAATTATTAATAAAAATGCTATAAATATATCCACTATTTTGTAAACGCTATAACTTTTGCGCAAACCAATCAATATACGTTTATTGCATTTTTTTTACCAAAAATATGTAGAAGAATACATATCAGCCTAAACTGAGGGAGAAATGTGTTGTTTTATATTTTTGGGGGGGATATTTATTATAGCAAAAAAGTTTAAAAAAATAGCTTTTTTTTCAATATTGTCACTCTTTTTTTGTTTATAGCACAAAAAATAAAAACTGCCGAGGTGATCAAATACCACCAAAAGAAAGCTCTATTTGTGGGAAAAAAAGGACGTCAATTATGTTTGGGTACAACGTCGCACGACCGCTCAATCATTTAAAGCGATGCAGTGCCGTATCGCAAAAAATGGCCTGGTCATTAAAGATGCAAATCCTTCCGGGGCTGAAGTGGTTAAAGAGGAGTTCCATCCAGGGGGGCCGTCAAAAAAAAAAAAAATTAAAAGTCAGCAGCTACAAATACTGCAGCTGCTGACTTTTAATTGGACACTCACCTGTCCCTGGGTCCAGCGATGCGGGGGATCGAAGCCCCGCTCGTCCCCCCCCCTCCGCTCGTCGGCGCCGGCCTTTCAACTGTTGGCGCCGGGCTGTGGTTTCACAGCCTGGCACCCACTGCGCATGCGCGAGCGGCGCCACGCGCCGTGATTGGCCGCTCAATCACCTGGGACCTGTAATGGGTCCCAGATGATTGACAGGAGGGAGGGAGCAGAGCAGAGCCCTTCCTGTGCCGAGGAGGAAGTGATGTCACCAGCCCAGGCTAAGGAACAGGCAGACTACGAGGGACCACCTAGCAACAGGCATTTAGAGGTAAGTGAAAAAAAAAATATCCAAATTTTTTTTGTTTTTTTTTTTAGAATTTTTCCAGGTAGTTTTGTTTTTTGGGTGGAACCCCACTTTAAGTGGTTAAAATAACAAACATGTGATACCTGCTCTGTGCAAAGGTTTTGCACAGAGCAGCCCCAATCCTCTTTTTCTGGGGTCCCCCGCCAGAGCTCCTGGCACCCCCCTCTTTGGCGAGTGCCCCCATGGAAAGCCGATTTACTTATGCACATACGCATGTAAACGTTCAAAAAAGTGCAACTATGCATGTACAGCAAATTCAATCTAGTGGCTAGAAAAAAAAAAAGAATATTCTAGCCAATAGGGAACATGCACATGACTGTAAAAAAAAATGCAATTCATAGTATTTTTTTGTTTACATATCTGAATGCAGGTATATTATTTTCAATAAGGACATGTACCCAGGGGCATACATATACTCTGCGTTCAGATCAAAAGAGTGCATTCTGGGATCGATAACAGAGCAGTAGGAAAAAGAACTATAGGTTTACTCATTTAAAGGAATACGCATATTTACCCCTTTAAACACATGTAAACACAAACATTTTACTGATCACTTAAAAGGAATTTTTCTGCCATGAAAAACCATGCCTATCTGTTAACGTAAAGTGTTACTAAACCCAGGACCCTGCATTCACTATATCTGGTCTCCCACAGTACACAGAACATGGGAATGCAATTATTTTAGTAAATATAAACAGATAAATACCTTTTCTCATCAGCAGTATATAGCAGTCTTGTGCCTTGTATCAGTTCCTAGTAAAGCTTGTAGGAGGAGTTTTCATTCTCCCCTGGTCCTCTATCTGGACATGTCCGGACAGTGCTGATTGGCCCTATGCTGATCACATGCACTCTCCCAAGAAAAAAAAAAAAACTCTCTAGCAATACACACAAACTGAGCATGTGCAGCCCGTCCCCTGGCTCTGTAAATATCAGGTTATTTTTTGGAGACAGTGGAAGAAGAGGAGGATCAGAGAGACAGTATCAAACAGCCTTTATACACAATGCAGAGGATTAACCCCTTAGGTTCCACAGTGAGTATAGCAAGCATGCTTTACTGCATATACAGACTGATTTTACTGTTGTGGGTTTAGTAACACTTTAAATTCTTACGGCTGTGTACATGTAGCCCTAAAGTTGTTGTAAAAGCTGAAGGCTTTTTTTAATTTTTTTTTTACCTTAATGCATTCTATGCATTAAGGTATAGTGCTACCCCTGTAGGAGCCACTGATGAATATGGGTATCTCCCACCCTGCACAGCCAGGCACACAAATTTTTCCACACATGCTGGAGTCAGAAGTCAGTCCTTGCAGCTTTGTTTTTGTATTAGGAGATCTGAACTTGGACAGGGAAAGGGACATTATGAGATGCCCACTTGTTAAACATAGAATTATTCAGGGACACAACTATATACATCCAGTATATACACTTGTCTTCTACCTCCAGCACAATATTGCTTGTAGAACTACATCTCCCAGGACCAGCTAGCACTGAAAGGATGATCCAACACAGACTCAGTCAGATCCAGAGAAGATGCCCTTTACAGGCAGGGACCGCGGGCCCCTTTGGTAGTGTAGCAGAAAAAAGGTCTTAGTGCTAGCTGTCCTATTCCTGTGGCTACTGATCCCAGTACCACCTCATCAGGCACTGCCAGCCCACCTGGCTGCAGCTGCCCCTTTCACTAGCCCTCCTGGCTTCTTCTCCACAGTCCTCACAGACTGACTCTGTATTCATCCCAGAATGCTTGCACCCAGTCCCTTCGGGCATGCCTCTCAGCCTTCTGATTGTAAGGCTCGGTTCACACTGGGGCGACTTGTCAGGCGACCTAGTCGCCTGACAAGTCGCCTCCCGTTCTGTACAATGGAACCGTTCTAATAGGAGCGACGCAAGTCGCTCCGACTTAGAAAAAGGTTCCTGTACTTCTTTTGGGGCGACTTGAGGCGACTTGCATAGACTTCTATACAGAAGTCGTTTTGCAAGTCGCCGTGCATGTCGTGTGCAGGTCGCCTCGGTGAGGCGACCTGCAAGTCGTGCCGCCCCTGTGTGAACCGGCACTTACACTCACCAGCCCACGAGGCTGTCTTCCTCCCTTGAGATTTGACCGACCATGTTCTTCTTCTGTCCTCTCCTCTATCCCGTGCCTCCTTGTCAGGATCCCTCCGTGTGTCATGAAGAGGGGTCCTTTCCACACCCAAGCCCAGGCCTGAGTTCACACCCCCCACCCAGACTAGGGGGTTACTCTCAAAGGCCTCCAACAGCCTAATACTCCATCTCCATCTTCCACCCGAACTCCACATTGCCCCTGCTGGGCTGACCATGACTATTTAAGGGGGCCTGCCCCCTGCCAACCCATCTGTTGGGGATTGGTCAGCTCCTCTTCCCCTCCACTCCCATCCTTCTAGAACCTTCTGCATGTTTCTACAAATAGGGGAGAGGTCTCAGAGATGCTGCCTGTGAGTCTTACTAGCCCTCCCTGAGTCACTCAAAACTGACCCAGAAAAACACACAGGCTTGGCTGCCAGCCAAGCCTGACAATTTACTTACTCTTTACACAAAAACCTAACTCTAGCACTCTAGCAATGCTAGAGGTTGCTACAAAGGATAAAAAAAAAACTTCTGAATGCAGCTTCTCTGCCTACCCCTACACTTACCTGAGCCTGATTTCGATCCAGCACTGTGTCCGAGTACAGCAGCTCTCTCCTCATTGGACATGAATGTAACAGCAGCAGCAGAAGTTGCAGCAATTGGCTTCTGCTGCTGTCAATCACAGCCTGTGAGGAGAGAACAGGGGTGGGGCCAAGCCGCACTGTGTTTTTCAATGGACACACAGAGCCTGGCTCGGGAGTGAGCCCGCACGAGCTGCCCCCCTAGCAAATGGCTTGCTATGGAGCATTCAGAAGGGGGGGAGCACTAGCGGGGGACCCCAGAAGAGGCAGATCGGGGCCATTGCACAGAACAGGCAAGTATAACATGTTTGTTGTTAAAAAAAAAAAAAGTGATTCTTTAAAGCAGGGGTCTCCAAACTGTGACCCAGGGGCCAGGTGCGGCCCTTTACTCGCCTTTATCTGGCCCTTGGGGTACTATTTATCCCCCTGATATAAGACACTATTCTGCGAACTGACACCAACAATGGGGCATATTTTCTGCCCACTGACACTAACAATGGGGCATATTTTCTGGTCACTGACACCAACAATGGGGCATATTTTCTGCCCACTGACACCAACAATGGGGCATATTTTCTACCCACTGACACCAACAATGGGGCTTATTTTCTGCCCACTGACACCAACAATTGGGCATATTTTCTGACACTGACACCAACAATGGGGCCTATTTCTCAAATACCAAAGATACTTCCACTGATGCCAGAAAAATTATATTCCTGCTGGCCACAACCCCCATCCCCCCCCCCCCCCCCCCAGGGTCTGAAGCAAGTAAAGTGGCCCTCTGTTTACAAAGTTTGGAGACCCTTGCTTTAAAGTCACTTTAATATGAGTTTTTACACACATACGTATGCTTTTAAACACAATATGCTTGTAAACGCACATAAACGCATGCAATTATGTGCCAAAACAAGCATTTTTTGCACTGGATCTTCCGGCCAGAAAGATTTAGCATAGATAGGAATAATTTAATAGCCCCACGAGCATGAGGTCTTTTATTTTCTCAATCACACATTTTTGGGATAGATCGGTCAATATTTAGTTGTTGAGATAACGTAATGTGCCCAAGAAATAAAAGAAAAGATCAGCAGTGGCGGAGCAGACACAACACATGAGAGCGGCGGTGAAAGCCGGGTCTGTCCGGACGCACAGCTGGTGATGAGGTCTTCGGATCCTGGATGTGAGTGGTGAGGTCATTGCACTGAGGCAAAGCATGACATAATATGCACACAAACACAAGATTTAACTCTTTGTAATGCTGATGTTATATCACAGACAAGCATGCCAATCAAATTGGGATGAGCATCTATGTCTGTGCAGCTCCTGCATCCCTATACACCTACATTGCATGTAAGCTGCGAAACACAGCCCAATCATGGAGTACGGGCTTCCTCACCCATGTGAATGAGGTCTTACACTGCTGTGTCTCCCAATTAGGAGCATGTAGGGCCAGATTTAGACTTTGGGGGGGGGGGGGGGGGGGCAGGGTATTTCAGGTTTGGGGGGCCCTCATACACAGGGTTAGTTTATGTATGACACAACATCATTCTCGAGGTCACACGTGCAAACACAAATGCAGTTAGAGCACTCTATATGTGGTTTGCTTGAGCCACCAAAATTTTAAAAAAATTATATAATATACCAATCCAGAGTAAAAACTTTTACAGATGATGGCAGGCAAAATATTACTGTCCAAGATACATTTAATAAAATAAAGTATTTTTCTATTACTGTATACAGTGGAACTTTGGATTATGAGCATAATCAGTTCCAGGAGAATGCTTGTAATCCAAAGCACTTGCATATCAAAGCGAGTTTCCCCATAGAAGTCAATGGAAACGAAGATAGTTTTTTCCGCATTGACTTCTATTACATGCAATACCGCATGTGGCCAGAGGTAGGGGGGGCGCCGGAGAGCCTCGGAAATACTCGGGGACAGGTCGGAATGCCTCGGAAACATTTGGGAAAGGAGTATTTCCGAGTTTTTCTGAGTATTTTCGAACGGCTCCGAGCAGCTCCAAACCGTTCCGAGTGTCCCCGGCGCCGCCGCACCTCTGCCCAAATGTGGTACTGCAGCGCCCATTAGCTTGAAATCTGCTCGTTTTGCAAGACAACACTCGCAAACCGAGTCAGAATTTTAAAAAAAAGTTGCTCGTCTTTCAAAACGCTCATTAACCAAGGTTCCACTGTATTTTATATTATTTTAATATTATTTATTTTTTATTATTTTATTAAAAAAATTATATATTTTATATTCTTTTTGTATAGAGGGGAGCCCTTTCTGTCGGGGGGGGGGGGTCTCTTTTTGACCCCTTATAAATGAATGGACCCAGCAGCAGGACTGAGGAGCGAGACTACACGGGTACCCCTATGGTAAGCGGCTTTCCGTGGGGGCACTCGATGAAGAGGAGGAGCCAGGAGCGCCGGCGGGAGACCCCAGAAGGGGAGGATCGGAGCAGCTCTGTGCAAAACCATTACGCAAAGCAGGTAAGTATAGACATGTTTGTTATTTTTTTATTTATTTTTAAATTGCGGGGTTTACAATCACTTTAAGGTGAGCATTGACGAACAAACACCATGTAGACTGAGCCTTATCCCCATCCCCCTTTCCAGAGTATCACTGCTACCAGGCTGCAATTCACTTTAATTAACTCTCCTGTACCCAGGCACAGGCTTGGTAACCTCTGCAGCCAGAGTCTGCTCCTGCTGCTATGGAAGATGGACCGCTCACAAAGAGAGTGCCAACAACAACTCCTTCCTGCAAGAGGCTATCCCACTTATCTCAGGCACACGTTCAACGACAGGCTGCTTGGTGAACCTCCATTACCCTAGATAACCACCTGCTTGCACTCCACACTGCGTTAGCTCTTACGGAACTGTCCCCACACCCCAAGTACTCAGTGACCCGAAGAATGGAAGGGTGCCGGTTACTTTGCATTACACCCCTTTGAATAACTTCAGGCCAGGCAGGAACAAGGTTTCAAAACTTTACTTGAAAAAGTGCAAAAGGCATTACAAAGTCCAATATTCAGAGACATAATTCTTCTTTAAAGCAGTAGTAAACCGCCGAAAAAAACAAAAACAAAAAAAAAACTGCAAGACAATAGCATAATGTGCTAGTATGCATCGCATACTAGCACATTATGAAATACTTACCTTAGAACAAGGCTCCCGCAGCTCGCCTGGTCACCACAGAGGGGGCTGACGCGGGAGTCCTTCTTTCCTGCAGGGTCTGGCACAAGCCGCCGGACCTTCAGCGCACATGCACGGCTGACGTCAGTGGCTACATGAAAGGTGAATATCTCCTAAACCGTTTAGGTTTAGGAGATATTAATTTTACCTACAGGTAAACCTTATTATAGGCTTACCTGTAGGTAAAAATGACCAAGCAGACAATTCAACCGCTTTAAATCCCTAACTTAGGCTGTGTGCTGCCCTGACATACCTGCGAAGGTAGTGTCAATTAGGCATGTGCAATTCGTTTCGTTCCGAATTCGTTTTTTAACGAATTTCGACAAATTCGTTAATTCGGTAATATCCGAATTAACGAAAACCCGTTTAACGATTTTTTGCCGAATATTCGTAAATTCGATAAAATTGGACATTCGTAAATTCGGGCATTCGTACATTCGTGCATTCGCAATTTAAGAATGTACATTCGTACATTAGTAAATTAGTGAATTCGTAAATTTGTAAATTCGAAAATTCGGAAATCTGAAATAATAGTTAACTAATAATGAATGAATGAATGTACGAATGAACGAATGTTCGAATTTACGAATGTACGAATGAACGCATTTACGAATTTACGAATAAACGAATTTACGAATCGCAATCCTAACGAATGACCCGAAAAACGAAAAAAATAATAAACTAATGAAACGAAAATGAACGAATTTTTTGGCTGTGCACATGTCTAGTGTCCATGAAATTGCTGAGTCCATCAGAGGCATTCTCCAGCACCTGGTGTGTTCGGGGCGAACCCCAAGTTCTGATGACTTTACATCCAGGTAGTAATTAGCGTCATCCTTCTACTCCTCACCGGTGTTGTTCTCCGTCTCACTCCTTTACGGGCCCTGGACCCCTTTAGGTCTTCTCTGGCCTCAAAATCCAACTCTCAGTACCTGACCACTGTCCCTCTTATACATCACAGGATCAGTGGGTTGGACCCAGGGAAAAACCCAACCAAAAGATCAAAAGACCAAAGAACCGGGAAAGCATGAACCCTTATGGGGCGTACACACGGTCGGACTTTTCAACTATAAAAGTCCGACAGCCTGTCCGACAGACTTTTGATGGACTTTTGGCGGACTTGCGGCAGACTTTCTTACGAACGGACTTGCCTACATACGATCACACAAAAGTCCGATGGATTCGTACGTGATGACGTACACCGGACTAAAATAAGGAAGTTGATAGCCAGTAGCCAATAGCTGCCCTAGCGTTGGTTTTTGTCCGTCGGACTAGCACACAGACGAGCGGATTTCTGGGTCCGGCGTAGTTACGACGTAAAGATTTGAAGCATGTTTCAAATCTAAAGTCCGTCGGATTTGAGGCTGAAAAAGTCCGCCGAAAGTCCGGAGAAGCCCACACACGATCGGATTGTCAGCCAGCTTTAGTCCGTCGGCGTCCGTCGGACTTTTGTAGACGAAAAGTCCGGCCGTGTGTACGCCCCAATACCCTTCTGTCCAGTACAGCACCTAACTAGCTATTTTCAACCTGCTTACACACCTAAAGTCGAGTTGATAGGCAGCAGTGCCAAGCTCATTCAATTCAAAGGGGCCCCACCTTAACACTTGGCTCGCGGTTGTGGCAAATTAGTCCCATTCTAAATTCACATTCGGCAAAAAAAGGAAAAAGCAGGCATTCAGGAGATGGAAGGATCAACGCCTAAATGTTTGACAATGGCTGCTCAGCTGCACCCTCAGAAGTGATCCACCATGGATTACGTGAATTTTATATAAGACGGAGCTTTTGTTTGGTGGTATTTAATAAGCACTGTGTGTGTGTTTTTTACTATATGAAGATAAAATGATCAAAACATTTGAATAAAAAAAGTTTCCCTTACTTTCTAGTAAAATTCCAGGACAGTACGAAAACTCCCCAAAATGATCTCTTTTTGAAAAGTGGACACCCCAAGGTGATCTCATTAAAATGCTGGTATTGAGATGGATAAGAAAAAAAAAAAGCTTTAAAAGTTGCCCACTGAAGCAAATTGCAAGTTCCCAGCGGGGACAGCAACAAAAGCCCCCAAAGTTTCTAACCTTTCTCCAATCTATCCACCTGCCCTCCAGAAGATTTACCCCCCTTCATGCCACCCAGGCCATTTTTTTTACCTTTTGGCACTGCGTTACTTTAACTGACAATTGCGCTGTCAGGCAATGCTGTACTCAAACTTTATATAATTTTTTTTCTACAAATAGAGCTTTCTTTTGGTGGTATTTGATCACCACTGGGTTTTTGGTGCTAAAAAAATAGCATGTATTTTTAAAAAACGTTTCTTTCACAAAAAATTCTTTTTTTTTTTTACTTTCTGCAATAAATCATATCCAATAAAAAATTTTTTTAAAAAAATCAAATTTCTTCATAAATTTAGGCCAATATTTATTCTGCTACATGTATTTGGTAAAAAAAAATCCCAATAAGCGTATATTGAATGGTTTACGTGAATGGTATAGCATCTACAAACTATGGTATATATACTGGAATTTTTATTTATTTACAGTATTTTATACTAGTAATGGCGGCGATCTGCAACTTATAGAGGGACTACAATATTGTGGCGGATAATATGACACTAAGTGACACCCTTGTGGGAACCAGTGACACTAATACAATGATCAGTGCTAAAAATATACACTGTCGCTGTACTGACACTGGCTGGGAATGGGTTAAACATCTAGGGCGATCATAGGGTTAAATGTGTGCCTAACCAGTGTTTATGTGTTTACTATGAGGAGCTTTCACTGAGGAATGTAACGGTTTTTATTCCCTGCTTTGCAGTGAAGCAAAACCCGCCCCATCCCCGCTGATAGGACAGAGCTCTGCATTGTTTACATGTGTTCACGAAACGCGTTGGGTAATTAGGATGCATTCTTGTACCCATTTTGAACGAATGTTATGGAAAACAGTATTTGACTGTGTAGCAATGTGGTCTACAGTCGCAAAGTACGTCAATGCTCCGGTGTCTTTATGCATGTATGTCCCTCAGGGTCCAGTACTACCCTGTTTCCCCGAAAATAAGACCTAGCGTGATTGTCGGTGATGGCTGCAATATAAGCCCTACCCCCCAAATAAGCCCTAGTTAAAGTCCTTGTAGGTCTTATTTTCAGGGTAGGGCTTATTTTTGGGGAAACAGGGTAGGGCTTATTTGGGGGGTAGGGATTATATTGCAGCCATCACTGACAATCACGCTAGGTCTTATTTTCGGGGAAACAGGGTATTAAATGACATCATATTTGTGAGTCCAGTTAAAAGAACTATGGGATGGGTAATTCATCAGACTGATAACTGTTCTGCCTGTTCATGCATCTGGACCACATATCTAAGAGATCTTTGCTACCATTGGAAGGATTGCTGGGAGGGGCTATAAAAGAAGACAGAGACCCGCCCGTCGCTCTCTTTCTCCTGGGCCCAATACAAGATTGACCTCTCTTTGCTGGTAGAGTGAGGTTGGGGCCTACTATGAGGTCTAACATCTGCCCACCTGTGCCAGAAGGGCCTAGCTCCGTGGGTTGCTATTCTTTTGCTGAGCTGGCACTGTTAGCCCAAAGCTCAGCAAATTTATTCTTTCCTTGTTGTGTACCTTTCCAGTTGATTCAAGTAAATACTCTCAGAATCTAAATACACAGAGTTGTCTGATTCATTACTTTGCAGCGGTACCAACATGTCTGAACCCAGAGCGCCAAGTGGGTTGGAATGTTCATAAGGTCATGGCAGGGCAGATGAGCAGGTAATTCCAAGCAGTCCCCTAGGGGGCAGTGCTACAACTCCAATACTTTGTGCACAACATTACAAATCTGTTCTCGATTTGACACCTGTTTGTAGCTAGTGTAGATCTTGTATGGATCAATACATCTGTTTTATTCCATCAATACTAGCGTCGCACCTTATTTAAAGTCCCACGGGCAAAATTGCTGTATTTCTCTGTCCTGTCTTCCTCCTCGCCGATCAGCCAATGGATGACCGCCGTCACTCGTTGATCTGCTTGTACTGTGTCTAATCATGGCACAGCCAGCGCGAGCACGCCCTCCCTACCCTAAAGTGCCGGATTCTGTATTAGGTACATGATCCGGCACAGTAGAGTCGTACTCATACGTGACGTGGTCAACAAGTGGCTATCCAAAATGATAATAGTTTTTTGTTTTAGATATACTTTAACTGCTTGCCGACCAGCCGCCGCAGTTTTACTACGGCAGAACGCCTGGGCGAAACATTGTTACCTTACGTCGATTCGCCTTTTGGCCACTAGGGGCGCACGCCCGCAGTGTGTGCCCAACCCCATTGCGAGTGCCCGGCGGGCGCGATGACCGCTGGGCTCCCGCGATCACTCGTGACAGAGCGAGAACCGGGATCTGTGTGTGTAAACACGGTTCTTTCAGGGCAGCGGAGACAGATCGTGTGTTCATACTATGTATCAACACTGATCTCTCTCTACTCCTAGACAGTCCATTCCCCTCACAGTTAGAAACACACATAGGGAACACAGTAAACTCCTTGATTGCCCCCTAGTCTTAACCCCTTCCCTGCCAGTGACATTTAGACTTGATTCACATCTATGCATGTTGCTTTTGAGCGTTTTTGGAGTTTTTTTTGTGATGCTTGCCACGTTTTTGAGCAGCGTTTTTGTAGCGTTTTTGCAGCGTTTTGCGGGGTTTTTTTTACAGTTTTTTTTAGACTGTATACAGTCTTAAAAAAAAAACAAAAAAAAAAAAAAACGCCAAAACGCACCAAAAACGCTGTAAAAACGCTGCAAAAACGCTTCACTTGCGTTTTTGATGCTGGTTCATTGAATTCTATTACATGCAAAACGCTGCATTTTGCATGAAAAAAAGTCCCTGACCCTTTCCAAAAAATGCAGAGGTACAAAATAGCATTGATGTGAACATGTTCCATAGGAACCCATGTTAAAAAATTCCCATGCATTTCTGCAAAATGCAAAATGCATCAAAAAACGCGCTAGTGTGAATGGAGCCTTACACAGTAATCAGTGCATTTTTATAGCATTGATCACTGTATAATTGTCAATGGTTTCAAAAATGTGTCAAAGGTGTCCGATGTGTCTGCCATAATGTTGCAGTCCCGATAAAAATTGCAGATCACCGCCATTACTAGTAAAAAAAAATAATAATAATAAAAATGCCATAAATCTTTCCCCTATTTTGTAGACGATGTAACTTTTGCACAAATCAATCAATATACGCTTATTGCGATTTTTATTACCAAAAATATGTAGAATACATATCGGCCTAAACTGAGGAAAAAAATTTTTTTTTTGATAAAAAATGTGGGATATTTATTATAGCAAAAAGTAAAAGATATTGGGGGTTATTTACGCAAGGCAAATACACTTTGCACTACAAGTGCACACTACAAGTGCAAAGTGCACTTGAAATTGCTTGGAAGTGCAGTCGCTGTAGATCCGAGGGGGACATGCAAGGAAAATAAAAAAAACTGAATTTTAGCTTGCACATGATTGGATAATAAAATCAGCAGAGCTTCCCCTCATTTCAGATCTACCCCTCAGATTTACAGCGACTGCACTTCCAAGTGCACTTTCAGTGCAATTTCAAGTGCACTTTGAACTTGTAGTTTTCACTTATAGTGCAAAGTGGATTTGCCTTTCGTAACTAACCCCCATTGTGTTTTTTTCAAAATTGTCGCTCTTCTTTTGTTTATAGCGCAAAAAATAAAAACTGCAGAGGCGATCAAATACCGCCAAAAGAAAGCTCTATTTGTGGGGGGAAAAAAGGACGTCAATTTTGTTTGGGTGCAGTGTCACACAACTGCGCAATTGTCAGTTAAAGCGATACAGTGCCGAATCGCAAAATATGGCCTGGTCATTGAGCAGCCAAATCTTCCGGGGCTGAAGTGGTTAATCCACACAGATGATAGACCTTGGATGCTCAAACCCAACCCATGACCACATATAATATGACCAGAAAGGGTCTGCAGAACATTGAATCTTACTGTTCTACCCTCTAGGTTTGGTAGTCATTTCTCTTTTTATTATTATTGGTTAAAGATAAAAAAAATACTTGCCCATTTCTTTTTTATTATTTTTACGAAGACAAAAAGTTATTCAATATTGCATCTAGTTACGTATTGTTTTGTAGGAATGTTTGGTGGTCCATCAGAATTTTCTGCCCTGTATCCACACCTGGTTCCTTTCTCCTAGATACAATTGGTCGCTGCTCATTGATAATGGACCCATTGATGAGCATTCACTGCAGACAAGTTTTACCGAGTCATAAAGATGACACACAATAGAGAGGGACACAATAGAGACTTGTTAACAATCGACTGTTGACTGGAGACCGATAGGAATCTGTCACAATACCAGAAAAGTCTTCTGTGCTGGAAACATTCAAAGCTGGCAGATTAACCCTTTATCTGCCCGTATATTATATATCAGTTAATTCCCTGAGGTTCAATAGTATTCTGTAGTATGCACTTGTGTTTCTAACTTGTAAGCTCCGAGGGTATCATCTGAAGTTTAATCTGCTTAGATTTTGCCTCCCCACTCATCAATTGGCTAATGATATTTTTAAAATACAATCCTATCTGCTTTCATTTCATACCTTATTTTAAGTCCAGTTATGTCATCACTGGGTCTCTGTGCTTCTTTATGCAATGCAGGGAGATCATGACTGTTGGGAGGGGCTGGCAGGGTTTACATCGCTTTCTGAAAACATCACAGCCCCCTGTTTCAGTACTCTACTACAGAGCTCTCAGCCCTGGCACAAGACGTGGGCGGGCTCTTGGGAGGAGTCATGCAAATATCAAAGTGCCTTGATAGCTGGATGTCAGTCTGGAGGAGTGGGCGGTCCTAGTTAGACTGTATTTGCATGCAGACCACCCTAGGTAACGCCCACATGCAGTGGCGGCTGCTGCTAAACATTTTTGGGGGGGTGGCAAACAAACCCTTCCAGGTCCGCAATCACCCCACAAACGGAGCATTACACTCCGTCACCACCCAAATCCATTCACCAATGAGAGCTTTCATTAGGCATGTCCTAGGATTCTGCCCAGCCAATCAGCGAGGAGAAGGAGAGTGGGTAGGGTTCTGGGCACAGTGCTCTGCGCCCCGTGGACGACACTTTACCAGCCAATTAGAGTCTCAGGCTCTAATCAGGTGCTTGTAAAAAAATGACAGGCTTCATAATGACATAAAAACGCAAGCTAGGGGGGGGGGGGTGCCCCTGCGCCCCTTATGAACCACCCGCCACTGCCCACATGTAATGCTGACCCTTGTTGATGAAAAGAACTGAAATCCAATAAACGAAAGGGGCGGGCCAAGAAAGGCTGGAGAGGAAAAAGGGTTGGATGATGCTGGACAATTTCCAACTAGGAAATGAGGCAGTTTGCAGCTTCTAAAGCACACAGAGGCTATAACCATCAGCAGCCCACCAGCAGCACACAATATCGCGTGGTGAAAGAAAAGAAAATTGTACCATCTATGTCTTGACTTAGTCAGGGAACCCCAACCAACATCTACATTATTGTTCTACACAGGGGCGTACATACAGAGATCATAGGGGTCACCATTGTGACCTAGACCCATGCTCCAGGGGGCCCGTGCGGCCCCCCCTGTACACCTGGATAGGAGGGCAGCGGGGCTGGCGGCGTGTAGAGGAACTGATCCCTCCATGTAGTCGCTGAATGCCCGTTTCTCCTCTTCTCCCCTCCGCAGACATTCAGCGGCTGCAGAAGGGAAATGGAGGGCATTGGTTCCTCTACATGCCGCTCTCACCGCCTCCCTATCCCTGTCCTGCTGCCCCGGGGGCCCTTGTGTGCTTCTCTGACCCCCCGCAGCATTGCTGGTTTTCCCTCCTCCCCTCTACCGCTGACTGCTGGGACTGTTTAGAACCCTGATATCTCACCAAAACCCCCCAACAGAGGTCCTAAAAATATGTAAAAAATAAAATTGTAAAATAAATAAATAAATAAAATAAAAAGGTAAAAAAAATAAAAATAAAACGAAAATAAAAAACACTTTTCCTTTGTGACCCTGGAACCACCAGAGTCACAAAGATCACACTTGTGACTGGGCTCTGGCATTCCACCACTGTAGAGGGGACCCCAAGACGGCAGGAAGGTGGCCTGCTGTGGGACCATAATAAAGAGTCTCACAATGGGAGTAAAGGGCCCTGGTCAGGGGCCCTTGATGGTTTCTTGCATCGGGACCCTGAAAAGTCTAGTTACACCACTGGTTCTACAGTTCAGAGAATGTAACAAAGGTGCATCAAGTTGGTGCTTAGCAAAATATGTGGCAAAGCATCGCCAACAGCTACCAATAATCAATTTCCTTGTAGGACAAAACAGACTGCATTGTGTTTTTCTTTCACCTTAGAATTTTACAGAAATTGAAAATCTTGTTTGCTTGCTATGTGCAACAATTACATTTTTTTTATTTGCTTTTTTTTTTTATTTCCAGATTTTATAAATCAGTTCTTATATAAAACATGTCTGGTATTGCATGACCTAACAATTGCCAATGGCACAGGTAGGGTGAACATCTAGGTGTCAGCTTGGCTGGCAGAAATATATAGCAGTCACCCTGGTGAACCATCCTGGACAATCAGTTCTTCCTGCATCAGTTTGCATTAACATATGATCATTACACTATGTACTGTATTTTAAAACTGCAGGGTTGGCCAAAAATATACTTCGTAGGCACCTTAAAGCGGAGTTCTTGCCGAAATATGACTAATTAAATAAAATAGTACAGCCATACGAAGCTGACCAAGATTTTCCATAGACGCCAATGTTAAATGTTATGGAAGCAGTGCCATGCCAAGCTGACCAAGATTTTCTATAGATGCTAATGTTAAATGTTACGGGAGCCGTGCCATGCCAAGCTGACCAAAAGTTACCATAGACGCCAATGTTAAATGTTATGGGAGCAGTGCCATGCCAAGCTGACCAAGATCTCCCAAGAGCCAATGCAAACCTGGAAATGGCGTTCGGTGCCGAGGCCCCTAGAGGAGGAAGTGAAATATATAAAAAAACGATGTTCAAACCACACATTTGAAGTATCGCCGTGATCGTTAGAGACTGAGAGCAAAAATTCTAGCCCTAGACCTCCTCTGTAACTCAAAACATGCAACCTGTAGAATTTTTTAAATGCTACCTATGGAGAGTTTGTCGCCATTCCACGAGTGGGTGTAACTTTGAAGCATGACATGTTGGGTATCAATTTACTCCGAGTAACATTATCTTTCACAACATAAAAAAAATGGGCTAACTTTACTGATGTCTTATTTTTTTAATTCAAAAAATGAATTTTTTCCAAAAAAAGTGCGCTTGTAAGACCACTGAGCAAATACGGTGTAACAAAAAGTATTGCAACGACCCCCATTTTATTCTCTAGGGTGCTAGAAAAAAAAATATATACAATGTTTGGGGGTTCTAAGTAATTTTCTAGCAAAAAAAAATGTTTTTTACTTGTAAACACCAAATCTCAGAAAGAGGCTTGGTCCTTAACTGGTATTTTGGACACTGTCCTGCAAGATCCAAGACACTTGGCAGCGGTAGCGCAGGTACTGGAGACCCCTATGTTCCAGCTACCGGCACTGCAGTCGTGACTGTCGGGCAAAGTGAACTCCTGCCCAACAGTCCCAATATAGTCCCATCAGTAGAGGCGGGAGTATGTGTTCAGGTGAGTGGACACTTATTTAATTTTGTTCGCACTGACACCAACAATTGGCGCTTATTTTTCTCACACTGACACCAACAATTGACATTTATTTTTTCCCACTGACACCAAAGATTTAAAGACCAATATTTCACTAATGACATGGATTGTCAATAATCTTTTCTATACTAACACCAACAATTTGAGATTTATTTTGCTCCCACTGGCACCAAAAATGTGGGGTTCTTTTATTCCACTGGCATCAAAAATGGTATTTAAAAATGAATATTTATATTTTAACATCCAACTGACACTAACCACTGGCACTTATTTTTCTGATACTGACACCGATTGGCATTTATTTTTTCCTACTGACAACAAAGATGGGGATTATTTTTTTTATCCCACCGAAACCAATGATTAGCACTTATTGTAATATCCCACTGACACCATTAACCACTTCAGCCCCGGAAGATTTGGCTGCTCAATGACCAAGCCATTTTTTGCAAAACGACACTGCGTCGATTTAACTCACAATTGCGCGGTTGTGCGATATTGTACCCAAACAAAATTGACATCCTTTTTTTCCCCACAAATAGAGCTTTCTTTTGGTGGTATTTGATCATCTCTGTGGTTTTTATTTTTTGCGCTATAAACAAAAAAAGAGCGACAATTTAGAAAAAACACAAGTTTGTACTTTTTGCTATAATAAATATCCCCAATTTTTATTTTATTTTTTAACCACTTCCCGCCCGCCCTATGGCGGATTGACGTCCGGGAAGTGGTTCTGTTATCCTGACTGGACGTCATATGACGTCCAGCAGGATAACATGCCGCAGCGCGACCCCGGGGGCGCGCATCGCGGCGAACGGTGGATCGGTGTGTCAGTCTGACACACCGCTACACCGATCTTGGTAAAGAGCCTCCGGCGGAGGCTCTTTACCACGTGATCAGCCGTGTCCAATCACGGCTGATCATGCTGTCAATAGGAAGAGCCGTTGATCGGCTCTTCCTCACTCGCGTCTGACAGACGCGAGTAGAGGAGAGCCGATCGGCGGCTCTCCTGGCAGGGGGGGTCTGCGCTAATTGTTTATCAGCGCAGCCCCCCCGCAGATCACCACACTGGACCACCAGGGATCGCCACTAGGACCACCAGGGAAGGGGCAACATGTGGATGGCCAGGTATGTACCCCATGGCCATCCACATGTGCCCAGTGTGCCAAATATGTGCCAATCAGTGCCCACAAATGGGCACTGATTGGCACCATTATGTTGCAGTGATGCCCAGCAATGCCACCCTTAGGGGCATCACTGCAAACAAGCAGTGTGATCAGTGCCACCCATCAGTGTCCATTCGTGCCACCTGTCAGTGCCCATCCGTGCCCACCAGTGCCCATCTATCAGTGCCCATCCGTGCCCATCTGTGCCAACTATCAGTGCCACCTATGAGTGCCCATCAATGCCACCTATGAGTGCCCATCAATGCCACCTATGAGTGCCCATCAGTGCCGCCTATAAGTGCCCATCCGTGCCACCTATGAGTGCCCATCAGTGCCGCATACCAGGGCCACCTATCAGTGCCCATCAGTGCCACCTATCAGTGCCCATCAGTGCCGCCTATCAGTGCCCATCATCAGTGCCCGTCAGTGCCACCTCATCAGTGCCACCTCATCGGTGCCCATCAGTGCCACCGTATCAGTGCCCGTCAGTGCAGCCATATCAGTGCCCGTCATTGAAGAATAAAACGTACTTATTTAAAAAAAGTTTTAACAGAAACAAAGAAAAACTTGTTTTTTTTCAAAATTTTCTGTCTTTTTTTATTTGTTGCGCAAAAAATAAAAACCGCAGAGGTGATCAAATACCACCAAAAGAAAGCTCTATTTGTGGGAACAAAATGATAAAAAATTTGTTTGGGTACAGTGTAGCATGACCGCGCAATTGTCATTCAAATTGCAACAGAGCTGAAAGCTGAAAATTGGCCTGGGCGGGAAGGTGTCTAAGTGCCTGGTATTGAAGTGGTTAAACTAATTTTTTCCTCAGTTTAGGCCAATATGTGTTCTACATATTTTTGGTAATAAAAATCGCAATAAGCGTATATTGATTGGTTTGCGCAAAAGTTAGAGTATCTACAAAATAAGGGAAAGATTTATTGATTCATGGCATTTTTATTATTATTATTATTTTTTTAATAGTAATGGCGGTGATCAGCGGTTTTTATTGGGACTGCGACATTATGGCGGACAGATCGGACACTTTTGACACATTTTTGGGACCACTGAAAATTATACAGTGATCCGTGCTATAAAAATGCACTGATTACTGTGTAAATGTCACTGGCAGGGAAAAGGTTAACATTAGGGGGCGATCAAGGGGTTAACTGTGTTCCCTAGTGTGTGTTCTAACTGTAGGGGGATGGGAGTGACTGGCGGAAATGACAGATTGTGGTTCCTAGCTAATAGGAACTCACGATCTGTCTCTCCTCTCCTCACAGAACAGGGATTTGTGTGTTTACACACACACACGTCCCTGTTCTGCCTCTCGTGCTCGTGGTCGCACGTGGCCGGCGGTCATAGAAACTGAGCTGTAATAAAGTTTTTTAAAGAGTGATGTCATCAGTGTGTGGGATGGAAGAGCAAACAAAGGTGAGAAAGGAAAGGAGAAAGGAGAATGCAAAGAGTCAAAGGAGGTCGGGAAGAAGAGGAGGGGTATCCAAAAGAGGGGTCTGAACCCACAAGGCGATATTATCAAAAAAGAGGGCAATCACCAATTGGTCAGCAGCTGCCTGTACTCATCTGTATAGGTATAGTCAATCCAGTAGAACCATGTAGCAGTGTATTTAGCATTAATATCCTTAAGAGAGCTCATGATACTCTCCATCTCCCTGATGTTCTCCATCCGTTTTATCCACTGTGAAATTGTAGGGGATGAGGCGGATTTCCACCTTGCCAAAATGCACAATCATGCTGCGTTAACAAGATGTCTGAGTGTAGAATTTAGGTAAGCCTTAGTGGGTATGGAGTTATGATGTAATAGGTAGCACCCTGGCAATTTTTGGAACCCTGTACAGTAAAACCTTGGTTTGAGAGTAACTTGGTTTGAGGGCGTTTTGCAAGACAAGCAAAAGTTTTAAATACATTTTGACTTGATATACAAGCGATGTCTTGATATACAAGTAGCTTCATATCACAACTGAGTATAAAAGAGAAGAGAGATGCCTCCAACTGTAGCAATATGGTTACATTTTATGAAGGTACAACATTTCGAAACATATTGCTAAACTTAGAGGCGCCTCTCTTCTCTTTTATACTCTGTAGCTCCTGCTGGAGTTTGCTTCTAATCCCCTTGTGGAGGCTTCCATTTGTGGATGGACACTTTATGGTTGCACAACCTGGTCACATTGCTATAATGTTTTTATATGGACTATACACTGAAGGACCTATGAATAAATGGTTGTGGAACGAATCATCTGAGTTTCTATTATTTCTTATGAGGAAATTTGCTTTGATATACAAGTGCTTTGGATTACAAGCATGTTTCTGGAACGAATTATGCTCGCAATCCAAGGTTTTACCGTACTTGGATTTTAATACGGAATGTACACTATATTACCAAAAGTATTGGGACACGTACCTTTACACGCACATACACTTTAATGGCATCCCAGTCTTAGTGCGTAGGGTTCAATATTGAGTTGGCCCACCCTTTGCAACTATAACAGCTTCAACTCTTCTGGGAAGGCTGTCCACAAGGTTTAGGAGTGTGTCTATGGGAATGTTTGACCATTCTAATTTATCTAATTTATCCCAGAGGTGTTCTATCGGGTTGAGGTCAGGACAGTCAAGTTCCTCCACCCCAAACTCGCTCATCCATGTCTTTATGGACCTTGCTTTGTGCACTGGTCCAAAACATTTGGTGGAGAGGGGATTATGGTGTGGGGTTGTCTTTCAGGGGTTGGGCTTGACCCCTTAGTTCCAGTGAAGGGAACTCTTAGCATACCAAGACATTTTGGACAATTTCAAGCTCCCAACTTTGTGGGAACAGTTTGGGGATGGGCCCCTGTTCCAACATGACTGCGCACCAGTGCACAAAGCAAAGTCCATAAAGACATGGATGAGTGATTTTGGGGGGTGGAACTTGACTTGCCTGCACAGAGTCCTGATCGCAACCGATACAACACATTTGGGAGGAAATAGAGCAGAGACTGCGAGCCAGGCCTTCTCGTCCAACATCAGTGCCTGACCTCACAAATGCTCTTCTGGAAGAACGGTCAAACATTCCCATAGACACACTCCTAAACCTTGTGGACAGCCTTCCCAGAAGAATTGAAGCTGTTATAGCTGCAAAGGGTGGGCCAACTCAATATTCAACCCTACGGACTAAGGATGCCATTCAAGTTCATGTATGTGTAAAGGCAGGTGTCCCAATACTTTTTTAATATAGTGTATATTATCCCCCTGACACCAATGATAAAGAGCTTATATACCAAAGATATGAAACTGACATCAGCGATGTGGCTTATTTTATTTCTCCAACACCATGATCAGGGTTCATATTTTTTTAACAGTTACGTTTTTATTTATCTCCAACGGAGAAAAGTTTCAGTACAAACATAATCAGGGTTCATATTTACTCCCACTTTCTCTTCAGTGTACCCCAGCCCCCCCCCCCCCCACCCCACATTCCCACTGAAAAAAAGCCCTAGATAGATAGATAGATAATGGGATGTGTATATATATATATACATATACAGTGGGGATGGAAAGTATTCAGACCCCCTTAAATTTTTCACTCTTTGTTATATTGCAGCCATTTGCTAAAATCATTTAAGTTCATTTTTTTTCCTCATTAATGTACACACAGCACCCCATATTGACAGAAAAACACAGAATTGTTGACATTTTTGCAGATTTATTAAAAAAGAAAAACTGAAATATCACATGGCCCTAAATATTCAGACCCTTTGCTCAGTATTTAGTAGAAGCACCCTTTTGATCTAATATAGCCATGAGTCTTTTTGGGAAAGATGCAACAAGTTTTTCACACCTGGATTTGGGGATCCTCTGCCATTCCTCCTTGCAGATCCTCTCCAGTTCTGTCAGGTTGGATGGTAAACGTTGGTGGACGGCCATTTTTAGGTCTCTCCAGAGATGCTCAATTGGCTTTAAGTCAGGGCTCTGGCTGGGCGATTCAAGAACAGTCACTGAGTTGTTGTGAAGCCACTCCTTTGTTATTTTAGCTGTGTGCTTAGGGTCATTGTCTTGTTGGAAGGTAAACCTTCAGCCCAGCCTGAGGTCCTGAGCACTCTGGAGAAGGTTTTCATCCAGGATATCCCTGTACTTGTCCGCATTCATCTTTCCCTCAATTGCAACCAGTCGTCCTGTCCCTGCAGCTGAAAAACACCCCCACAGCATGATGCTGCCACCACCATGCTTCAATATTGGGACTGTATTGGACAGGTGATGAGCCGTGCCTGGTTTTCTCCACACATACCGCTTAGAATTAAGGCCAAAAAGTTCTATCTTGGTCTCATCAGACCAGAGACTCTTATTTCTCACCATCTTGGAGTCCTTCAGGTGTTTCTTAGCAAACTCCATGCAGGCTTTCATGTGTCTTGCACTGAGGAAAGGCTTCCGTCGGGCCACTCTGCCATAAAGCCCCGACTGGTGGAGGGCTGCAGTGATGGTTGACTTTCTACAATTTTCTCCCATCTCATGACTGCGTCTATGAAGCTCAGCCACAGTGATCTTTGGGTTCTTCTTTACCTGTCTCACCAAGGCTCTTCTCCCCCGATAGCTCAGTTTGGCCGGACGACCAGCTCTAGGAAGGGTACTGGTCGTGCCAAACGTCTTCCATTTAAGGATTATGGAGGCCACTGTGCTCTTAGGAACCTTAAGTGCGGCAGAAATGTAACCTTGGCCAGATCTGTGCCTTGCCACAATTCTGTCTCTGAGCTCTTCAGTCAGTTCCTTTGACCTCATGTTTCTCATTTGCTCTGACATGCACTGTGAGCTGTAAGGTCTTATATAGACAGGTGTGTGGCTTTCCTAATCAAGTCCAATCAGTATAATCAAACACAGCTGGACTCAAATGAAGGTTTAGAACCATCTCAAGGATGATCAGAAGAAATGGACAGCACCTGAGAGGTGTATATTGGTGTATTGCTCCTCCATTCATTGTCCAGCTACAGGGTGGGGATGAAGGTGTGGGGGTGGATCTCCCAGGAAAATAACAAAAAAAATGCTGAAAAAAGAAAACTAATGCAGCCACCACATCTAAGAATTGGTAAGCTGCATAATATTAAATGTTTTGCTTTTGATTTTAATACCACTTAAAGCTGAGTTCCAATTAAAAAAAAAAAAAAAGTCAGCAGCTATAAATAAACAGCTGCTGACTTTTAATAATCGGACACTTACCTGTCCCAGGGTCCAGCAATGCGGGGGAACGAAGCCCCGCTTCTCTCCCCCTCCTCTCTGTTGCGCCGGCATTGTCACTGTGGGCGCTCGGCTGTGGCTCCACAGCCGGGCACGCACTGCGCAGGTGACGTGTCCCAGATGATTGCTGAGAGGGAGGAAAAAGAGGAGAGCTCTAAAAAGAGGGTTTCCGCTCCCCCCCGCCCCAAAAAAAATGACATGCCAAATGTGGCATGTCAGGAGGTCACCTTCCCTAAAGCGGAAGTTCCATTTTTGGGTGGATCTCCGCTTTAAGTATATTTTATGCAAGCTATTAACAAATGAAAGCCCCCTTTGTGTAGACATTCAAAGGCCCTGAGACTGCCACTGGGCACCACCATCTTGGATGTGATATCAGCAGCCCCTGCAGAATCAGAGTTGTCACTCAAATGACCCTCCATCCTATTCCCCATCTGCTACATATAGTAAATGGTTATGTTGGACTGTCCCAGGGTGTTACAGGTGTAGGTGTCTCTCCAAGGTCTTCTGCTGAGTACCGTGTCCTGGTGGTTACAGAGAACAGAGTGGTAACATGACCACTGTTGTGCTGAACACTGAGGAACTCAGTGGAGAAGACTCACTTTTTCTTAAGGTTGGTCTAACCCTCCCTCTTCGAAATTCCTAACTCACCTTACTAACTCGGATGACTTTAAATCTTTCTTATAACTACACAGGCCAACTATTGCAATCACAATATATCCCATAGGGACACACCTGTCCTTTTTTGACAGACTGCAAAAACTGTTCTTATAGGTCGTATTATATCTTATATCACTGCTAGAAAAAAAGGAACCCAGTAGAGGACTTACTTGTCCTCTGCACTGGGCTCCGGCCACCATCTTTAAGTAGCACAGATGCCACTATTGGTACTGAATTCCCATGAGATTTGGCAGCCTAACATTATGCTGGATAGAAGCAGAACTCATATTAAACCCATGTTCAGCCTATACCTGGGGAAATTCTCGGTAGCAGCCAGTTCATGGCAGGAGTGGTGGTTCTGTATCAGAGAGTCAGTCAGTGATAGATTCTCTTTGTTGCACCTGCTATGCCACCTACACAGCTGTGTCTCACTGGCCCTAGGTGTGGGGCAAGACCCCTGCATAACTGAATCTGATGCCAGGTACTAGGCCTCAGGGGGGAGTTTTATGTGTGACACTTGCCCAGACCAAAGGTCAGAAAAAGGGAATTTGTGACTGATGTGCAGAATCGGGCAGTGCGAGTGAATTTTCAAGTCAGGTTCCCTGCAAAGCTGTAGGTGGAACTAGGGCTGGAGAATTGGATTAACAACTCCAACCACCAGGGGTCAGTCCTTGGTAACCGTTTCTAAGAGGAGGGTGCTGGGAGGGGCAGAGCAGCTGGGGCTGCACAGCCTGTAAGAAGACATCTTGAAGAAGGGAGGGCTATGACATGCAAGGAGGGAGAGAGCTGTGCTAGGGAATTAATTGTCTAGTACTGAAGTAGTTGATTTTGCTAGCAAATTTAAAGGAGTTAAACTAGTTGTTAAACTAGTTGTTTTCTTATGGTTTCGTGATGGTGGTTATGTTTTTGGGGTTTTTCGAGATGTACAAAGAGAGATCACAAAAACACTTGTAGGTGAAATCAAGCTGTACATAACATTTAATTAACAAATGACAAATAAAAGATAACAAATGCAATAATATTGGAAAATGTAACAAGAATACTTAGCTATAGATGCTTTTCCACCAAGGAGTCCCCTGTTTCCAGGTTTGGCAAAGATGATCAAACCAGAGGCTTGCATAATGTAGCTCTGGGACGAGACTCACTATTACAAGTTTTAGCTGTAGTATATACAGGACTAGTGAGTAGGTAACAAGCAACGGTAACTGGAAAATGATATCACTTTTCAAGAGAGCTAACATACATTCCTGAAAGGAAATTAATGGACTTGGTCATATGGTCCGTTTACAATGACAAATTTCAATTTCATTAGATCAGTTTGGGTAGAACCATCCTTGTGCCCTTATATGGCCTCTTAGACAGGTTTTGCGGGCATTTTTATACATTAGTAAGCCACAATCAAGGAATTATTAATTTCTCCATCACTAGTGCATATTTTTTTTTTTTTTATAGAAAGGAAAAACACTGAATGTAAGCATTTATAAATGCTTGGTTTTTCTATGCATTTTTAAGTTGGTGACATGGTCTTTTTAAACGTCACTTCTACATACATTAGGAAATGCAAACATTTCCCATGCAGCTTACTTACTGTATCACTCTGAGCAATGCTATCCCAGTGAAGGGTGAGTCTTCACAAACATTTTCTTTATGGCCCCGTAATGTGCCTTCAAGGGAATAGAACAACTTGATAGTCTAATTTTAAGATCCTTCTAACAAGTAACTTTCTGCAACTGCGCTCCAAATTATATTTTAATCTTTAATTTATCAAGAAAAAAATATGGACAGAAGGAAACAATTCACTATAAAATTGCACTCCCTCATTAGTCTGTAAATAAGGAGCCACCAGGCAGAGGACCTCGTCCTTGTCACTTGAGAATAAATCTTCAATCTCACTTAGCCTGGCTTCTCATGGCTGTTTTTTTTTTTTTTGAGTGTTTAAATCAGGCTTCTTAATCACTGAATCCCACATGGCTAATAGATTTTTTTGGTGTTTAGGAGGTCAGCTGACAATCTAATTGAACACCTTACAATACGTCCACATGGCCAGAAAATGTGGACAACTTGATAGGGTTGACCGAGCCAAAGAAGGCCGGCTAGAGCAGAGCATTAATGTATAGGGGGAGAATGACAGCAATCACCGCTCTTGTGAATGGCACACACAGACCCTGAAGATGAAGCAATTACCAGGCATTGGGGATTAATAGTTTACGTGTGAATGCCAAGCTGTGTATGCTCCGGACAGAATATGTTGTCGATAGAAAGCAACAAAAGACAGTTTCTTACTATTAAGTGAGATTAGAAGTAATGGGCTGATTTACTAACAAAAGCAGAATTAAATTCAGATGGTAACATCAAAGTGTACACATGCTCTTAGACCACCGCAAGAAATTTACATATAGCTGGCATGGCTTGGTCAGGGCCACAATAGGAGAAAGTTTTTTTGCTGGACTATTAATTTTCTGGTCAGGCAGTTTTTTTTTTTCCACTGTATTTATCTCAAAATTGCTTTCTGCTTAAACAGACCAAGCTTGATTTATTCATGAGAACTGTACCACTGGAACATCTACTGCTGCAGGTCAAACAGGAGATGAGGACTAAAACTAGAAATAGGGCAAACAGGTTTTTTTTAGTAGTTTTTTTTTTCAAAGAGTAGTAAACCTTAAATAAGTTTACTAATATTTTTGTGTGTGAAATGGTATCTAACAAATGGACATGATATTAAAAAGTGTTCAGCCTACAAAGAGTGTGAACTGTTGGTAAGCAGGTTAAGATTAAACTGCCGCGGCCGGGAGGTAAAGAGTTAACATTCTTCCTGGGTCTTTCTTGGCAGGCTTTCTTGGGTCTGACCCACTGGTCCTGTGTTGTATAAAAAGGGACAGGGGTCTGATCCAAGGGGAGACACACAGTAAAAGACATGATACCGTTTCTGGAGTCCTTCCATCCAGCTTACCGCCTATGGACAAAGAGTCGCCTACTGAGTAAGCAACTATTGAGAGCTACAAATTGCCAAAAGACTAGGGATGGGCGAATGGTTCAGCATGAGCATAAGTTCGGGACAAACTCTTGCTGTTCAGGTGTTCGGCAAACATCCGAACAAAAGGGTAGTTTGACCATTTGTTCAGCCCCCTCGAACCGACCACAATGCATTGCGGTACTGAACAGTGCATTGCAAGCCATTTTTGGCTGAAGCAGTGAAAGCTTCAGCCAATCAGGGCACAGAGCACTGTCACACTGTCAGAGTCATGATTGGACACTGTCATCATGACTTTATCCAATCATGGCTCATTCTCATTCCCGCCCCACAGTATAAAAGTATTCTTTCAATGGCAGCCATTTTCAGTGTGATTTTGGCGTGGAGAGAGATAGAACAGGGCTCTGTTCAGTGCTATTAGTTAGTTAGTGTGCTATACTGTGCTATTTTGCTTCAATTGTCAGTGTATAATATTAGTTTAGTGTCAGTCTAGGGATAGTGTGAGTGTAGTGAGGAGGACCATCATTCAGCTTTGCATAGTGTGCAGCTAGAGTAGGGACAGCTCAGATAGTTTCACTGTAGTGTAGTGAGACCGTGTCATTCATACATACATTTGTGTAGAGTAGGGACAGCTCAGATAGTTTCAGTGTAGTGTAGTGAGACCGTGTCAGTAACCTTTACATTAGTGTATAGCTAGAGTAGGGACAGTTAAGATAGCATCAGTGTAGTGAAGGTTGAGCACCGACTATTTGATTGCGTTACTGCCAGTTTAACGCCATTTACTTCTGTGTCCGTTCTTGCTAGTTTAACGCCATATAGTTCTGTGTGCGTTACTGCCAGTTTAACGCCATATAGTTTTTTGTGCGTTACTGCCAGTTTAACGCCATATAGTTTTGTGTGCGCTACTAACAGTTTAATGCCATTTACTTTTGTGTACGTTACTGCCAGTTTAACGCCATATAGTTTTGTGTGTGTGACTGCCAGTTTAACGCCATATAGTTCTGTGTGTGTTACTGCCAGTTTAACACCATATAGATTTGTGTGCGTTACTGCCAGTTTAACGCCATTTACTTCTGTGTGCATTACTGCCAGTTTAACACCATATAGTTCTGTGTGTGTTACTGCCAGTTTAACGCCATTTATTTCTGTGTGCGTTACTGGCAGTTTAACGCCATATAGTTTTCTGTGCGTTACTGCCAGTTTCTCGCCTATAATTTTTTGTGCATTGCTGCCAGTTTAACGCCATATAGTTTTTAGTGGGTTACTGCCAGTTTAACGCCATATAGTTCTGTGAGCGCTACTGCCAGTTTAATGCCATACAGTTCTGTGTGCGTTACTGCCAGTTTAAAGCCATATAGTTCTGTGCGTCACTGTACATTTTGCGCATTATATTGCAGTATATTATAGTGTATCTGTGGAGCGTGTCTGTGTAGTGTGAGTACTCAAATTAAAGTGCACCAAACACCTCTTTACATTTATTAAAGTGCATACACGTACAGATTTCCACTTCTTCTTTACATTTGCTTATAAGCACCACCCCCTCCCTCCCAATAATGTCTGAGAGAACAACAAGGAGAGGCAGACGTTCCCTTGGCACTGTAAGGGGGCCAGCAAAAAGTGTCCAGAGGAAAAGGTGGACGTGGTGGTCAGTCCTCAGGCAGAGTATCATTTCCTCTGTTTAGTGAGTTTGCCCATGCTATCCAGCCACAGCATGCAGAGGAGGTGGTGGACTGGCTTACTAAACCTTCCTCATCCTCTGTCACGCAAGCAGAGACAAGTGTGCAGTCCCCTGCAGTTGCCAGAGTGGATAAACCTGCCTCCTTGTCCACATCTATTCCTGCCATAGCTCCAACATCAGCCATGGAGGAGTCAGATGAGTTATTTGACCACAGCGTCAGCCACTTGCTCCTTGATGATGCCCAGCCATTACTGGATTCAGATGTTGGTTCTGAGGTTGAGGATGACAGCAACATGAGCCTAGAGAGAGGGGATAACACTGGTAGACAATTTGGCATTCATGTTCCCCCAACCGCAGCAAGTTGTCTCCAGTGATAATGATGTTGATGGTCAGGTGCATATCATTGCTATTTTTTACAGCAAGGCCGATTCTTGCTTTCATCAAGATGACCTCTATAGGGTTATGGTGGGAAGGTGCCACCGACACCCAAAGACTAATTTTTACGCCCCATTTTATCCTATTCAAAGTCAAAGTGACACCAGAATGTATCCAAAAAATGTCTAATCTTGTTCCCAGTGCACTATATTGTGGCCTCATCATACACACTGGCTCCCCAGCTGTTGCTGAGCAAAATAAAGGCAGCTTGCAGGGAAAATGTCGTTTTTTTTTGGCTTTATAAATGCAGTTATTGCTGCAGCAGATTCTAGACATGGTACAGATCTGCCACTTTACATGTACACTAGGGGGACAACCCCAGGCACTATATTGGAAGGAATTTTTCATTTTTATGCCTTCTCATTTTCAAAATCAAAAAATCACTGCTCATTTAAAAATGTCGTTTTTCCACAAACTTTTCTTTTATTGATACATGTCCCCCAGGGCAGGACCCGGACCCCTATAATCATTGTATGCCCAATTACTTGCATATAAGCCTTCAAAATGGGCACTTTTGATTTTTGACGTTCGGGGTCCTATTGACTTTAATGGGGTTCTTTATTCGGGTCCGAACTTTTGCAGTGTTCGAAAGGTCTGGTGCGAACCGAACAGGGGTCCGTTCGGTTAGTTAGTCTCCAGCCTGGGTCGGAAAGCACATTGGGGTAATAAGACAGTACTGCAGGAGTAACGTGGTGCGGAGTACAAGCAAGTAGTTACCAAGGGAAACAAAGGTTTCACAAGCAACCTGTCACAAGTGTGTACATGTGACAGGTGGGATAGACTCTTACAGGAGAATTTGTTTTCAGCACTCCCTCCATCTCCCATAGCAACAGGAGCAGATCTGCACCCAAGAGGTCCTCAACCTGTACACAGGTACGGGAGTGCAAGGGTTAAGGAAGTGCACACATGAAGCCTGCTCTAGGTGCACGGCGGGGCCCCATTCCATTACTGAGAGTGAGTTAGCAGAGATACGCTGGACAGGTGAAGAGGGCATCAGCTCAGTGTGTTCCTCCTAAATGCAACGGTGACCATGGTGGTGTTTATTAACATCGAGGGAGTTTGCCAAAGTTTAGTCACCTGCTCAGGTAAAGATACCCCATGTGCAGGCGAGTCTAGCTGAAAACCACTACATCAGTAAAACAGTTCAGAACACAAACAGCTACTTGTGATTATCCTCATGGACAGCGTCCCTCTCAATGAAGCCCAGGGTAGCTCTGGTAACACAGGCAAAAAGCTGGAGGGATCCAAGGCCTGAGGAATAAGTGCTACTCCACAGCACCTGCAGTACTCTAGTACCATTCGGGGAGGGTCTTATGGAGAAGCTGCATGCTATTAGGCTTTAGCCCAGCTATCCACACTCAAGTTCTGACTGTGGAGGGTCTCTTACCTGGTGCAGACAATTCATAAGGTCAATTGCGGCCTCCCTGAGTTCCTGAGGAGGACAACAGAAAAAAACTTCCATGTAAGTTTTTATGGTATCTTATAGAGATCACAGTACTTCCCCTGACAAAGCCTTAAAGAGGATCTTCACACTAATGACAAAAAAGTTAAAGTCAGCAGCTACAAATACTGTAACTGCGGCCTTTAAAATCAGGACTTTTACCTGTCTAAAGATCCAGCACCGCCCACCAGTTCTTCACGGGTCCTTGGCGCCGGCATCTTTAGCGTGGGAAGCCGGCTGTAACTTCCCTCAGCTTCATAGCCATCTTCCCACTGCACATCCGCGAGTCACGCTGCGCTTTGCAAATGGTCCTGCAGCCTTCTTTGTCCCAAGAGGCTGCCCTCAAGCTGCTACTGTGTTCTGACAGGACCCCCCCATCAGAACACACCGGTCAGCACTCTTAGCCATTGGCGGAGAGCACTGATTGGGAGCAAGTCAGCTGCTGGTTTTCCAGCATGCTTGTCCAATAGAAGCAGGCTGAATGGCTAGCATCTGTTGGACCAGCTGCCATACACAGGGGCCGAATGTCCAACAGTTTTCATTGAACCGGCCAATGTCGCCCGACATTTGGCCAGTGTGTACTAGGCTTAAAAGTAAAGAGTAATATGCTTTGTTCTGCCTGTAGCATCATCTCAGCCATGACATCATCTCAGCCTATGCAAAGTCACTTTACTGAGGTTCAAAGATTGATTTTTAATAATAGAAGATAAGGCTTTAAAAAAATGAATTCAACTATTGCTCTAAATTTATTCCAATGTCCACTTTAACAATAAAAGTAATTCAGATATTGTTTGACCAGTGGGAGATTTGTTCACCCATGGTCTGTATTCGTATACAATTATTACTTGTATGGGAAACAAAGTCAAGCCAATCAATAGCTTTCACATTAACGCTTCCTCAGGAGTTGTAATTTAGACACTGCAGAACATAAAGGACACAAGGTTCCAATCTTTATGCAAATTAATGGACAATCCATTTTGTTTCCAAAATGGTTTCCCTAAAGGGAACAATGTCAGTAGAACTTTCTATTTCCACTTGAATTTTGTATCCTTCGGTTGATGAATGGAAAGCTTCTATTATGTTGAAGTGGACATATGTTTGGGCAAAGTAAAGTTAAATATTGCACCAGATCAAAACGTGGTTAAACCCCCCTTTAGACCGATCTAATCATGGTAAGGGGGCTGTTGAAACGAGATTGGTAGGTGGAGCCCAATCTGGTTATCTTTAATCTGATGGGTTTACTTTCATCTCCGTATGCAGTTTCAAGTGGAAATGATTCCATCCAGTTGAAGGAGGACAGCTCCTGTGTCACTCTTGGAATCCCATCTCTTCAAGAATGGTGAGACCAATTTCAGTGCACAAAGACCTGGAGTGTCAATGTGAAAAGGTCACCAAATAACATCAACTGCAGATTAAAGCTTCAACTTTGAAGGATGCCAATAGCCCAGAAGATACTCATTTCACTTGTAGCAATACTATTTAGGGTGGTCTAAAGTTTCACAGGAGTGACAAGACCAAACACGTCCATTACATTACTCAGGCCAATTACCTTTTTTGACAGAGATATATATACACTCGTATAACTTTGCAGGAGTTTTTTTTTTAAATTATCAAGATTTTTATTTATGGAAAGGAAAACTAAACAAGGATATGGAAATGTTATTGGATTCTGTTCCCCACTCCTGTTTTCAATCTCATACACTCTGCTGTGTGCTCCAAGGGCTTTATACCCCAATGTTATGCCATGCCGCCACAATATTTTCTTAAGAACCACCCTTTATAAGTGACAGAGAAGTGGGAAAGGGATGTAGGACAGGCCATGGGAGTCCAATGGGAGGATGCCTTCCAATCTGTGTTGACTTGCTCTGTAAACGTGACCCAAAGGTGGACCCAATTAGCTATATTACTGCGTGTCTATTATATGACACACAGATTACATGAAATTGGGATTTTGCAGGAGCCCACGTGTACTAGATGTAAACAGGACCATGGGCATTTAATGCATCTTTTGTGGAGATACCTGAAATTGCACTCATATTGGAAGGGGGTGGTTGATATGCTTAATTTCCGTATTTCAGGTTATGGTTCCGCTAGACCCTAAAGGTTGCATTTTAAGTATTCTGGATGAACTCGATATGGAGGCATTTACTAAAGAGGTAATTATAAGAGCCCTTTTTCAGGTACGCAAGTTGATACTGGTTCACTGGAAATCTGGAGGACCCACCTACCCTAAGGCAATGGTCATCAACCCTGTCCTCAGGGCCCACTAACAGGCCAGGTTTGCAAGATAACTGAAATACATCACAGGTGATATTATTTGCTGCTCAGTGATTGCAGTATTCTAGTCTGCATCTCGGGGAGGTAATACATTAAACCTGGCCTGTTAGTGGGCCCTGAGGACAGGGTTGATGACCACTGCCCTAAGGGAATGGATAAAAAGCATTGGTGACACCTTGAAGTTGGAGAAACATATCTGTCTACATAAAGGGTGCCTGGGTAGACTTGAAAAGATATGGGTTGGATGTCCCCAGGCTAGCACCTGTGGACGTGACCATGGATAGGCTTTTAATGGATAATGCTGGCTGGGTAAAGAGTATCAGATATGGGTTTATTTCCTCTAAAGTTATTGTAAAGTCTTGTTTAAAAAAACAAAAAACAAAAAAACATGTTATATTTACCTACTCTGTATAGTGGTTTTGCACAGAGCAGCATGATCCTCCTCTTCTCGGGTCCCTAGTCGCTGCTCCTGGACCCTCCCTCCTGTCGGGTGCCTCCACAGAAAGCAGCATGCTATGGGGGCATCCGAGTTGAGTCACAGCTCCCTGTGCCCATTCAGGCACGGAGCCCCGACCTGGCACCGCCCCTCTCTCTTATGATTGGCAAAATGACTTTGATTGACAGTCCTGGGAGCCAATGGCGCCGCTGCTATGTCTCAGCCAATCTCAGCCAATAAGGAGGAGAGTCCAAAATGGCTAAGACACCCGTGGACATCACTGGAGAGAGAGGGACCTCAGGTAGGTATTAAGGGGGATGAAGTCTATTACACGCAAAATGCAACCTGCTGTGGGAAAGAAAAGTCCCTGACCCTATCCAAAATGCACTAAAAAACCCATAGGTGTGAACGTAGGGTGAAGCTGTATATAGTGTTATAGAACAAGATCATTTTCACAGACAGGCTTCAGTGAAACCAAATATCACCCCTATGAGTTTGAGATGTTTCTGAGATCATTCAGAATTCCTTGACAAGGGCACTTGATCTGCAGTTGCTCTCCCTTTGACCTACATTAGACCTGCTTCAATAGACTTGTATGAGACTGTAAAACCTGCTAGAAGTGAACAAAAGCCCATGGACCAGACCCTTATGGGCAGGGCCGCTGATAGAAATCATGGGGCCCCGTTCAGCCTACCTAACGGGCCCCCCTTCAGCCCCCCCCCCCCGGTCCCTCCTTCAGCCCCACCCCTATACAGAGAGGCTAGGGTATACAAAGAGGCTAGGGTATACATAAAGGCTAAATTGTGAGCGTGGCCAATTTAAAAATATGCGCCACACAGAGCTGGAAAATGGACGTGGTTTCAATTATGCTTAATTATTGGGCATGGCTTAAAGGGGTGTGATTAGAGTCTAAGATGACTGTGTGTAGGATGCAGATGATACGGCACTGCGTTCAAAACTGCACTGTCCAATTTCTCACAGTCAAACAGTTCTACATGAAAAAGAAGAAGATGCCATTTATGTCAGCTAAGCCCACTTTTAAAAAAAAGTTTTTTCTAAACTTTTAATGAGAAGTAATATTATGTCTAAGGGCCATTTCAGTCCATGCCTGCATCTGAATTGTGAAGGAATGTGCTGTGGATTCCTGTGCAATTCAACCTGCATGCAAAACGCACTGCTTTTGCGATCTGCAGCAGGTGTCAATAAAAAGTTAATGACACCTCAAACGCAGGTCGCAAACGTAGTGTGTTTGCCCTGCACCTGCCAGCCCTGGATCACCATGTGATTTGGTTGCAGTGCATGTTAAAAAGTAGTGCATACACTCCTTTGGTGCATTGCAATTTTAGCCCTTTGTGGGATTCAGCTCTAGGCATGGTGTGATCCAGTGATCTAAAAATTTAGATAGAAGTAATAAAAAGTGGGGTTTGCTGACATTGATGGCATCTCCTTTTTCACGTAGCACTTCTGTGAGAAATTGGGCAGTGCAGTTTAAAACCCAATTTCTCACAGTCATGACAGCTGTGCTACATGAAAAAGCAGACATTAGACTTTACATTGCAGTTAATGTGACCGGGCTAACCTGCAGTGCCCCGAGAATCTATATCCAATGCCACCATAATGCAGCTCATGTGTGCAAACCAGAAGAACCTGGGAGCGATCATCCTCAAAGCCGGCCACACCCCCTCCTGCCCACTCAAACTACAGGATCTCACAGTCAGGCTCCGCCTCTCTGCCTCTGAGATGTTTAGCCCAAAGTAAGTGCTCATTGGGGCCAGGCCGGGTACAACAGGGCTAGTTGTACTGGCTTATCAGCGGCCCTGCTTATGGGTCTTAGATATACAGCCATAGCCACTAAAGATGAGCCCGCGGTTCGAGACGAACGTAAGTTCCAATCGAACATAGGGTGTTCGTTTGTTCTAAAGAGAACCGAACACATAGGGCATTCGCGGGAAATTTGAGCGCTGCGGAACATCCCATAATCGCAGTGAATTTCTGTATAATGATTGGCCAAAGCATGCACCTGACCTGCATGCTTTGGCCAATCACAGCGCACTCTGCTGAGAGAGCCATAATCGGCCAAAGGCAGGGTTCCTTTGGCCAATCATGGCTCAGGGGGCTAAGTCCACGCCCCACACTATATAAGGCTGTTGCTTACACAGCGGTCGTATAGTGTAATGAATGAAGAGAGATTAGGCAGCTTAGTTAGTGGCGTGTAGGCAGTGTATTTATCGCCGTATAACACGCACAGGCGTATAATAAGCACATTAATTTTAAGACGGAAGTTTCAGGAAAACAACTTAAATTTTAAATAAGGAACTTTGAAGCAAAATAAGGGTAAGTGCCCATCTGCAGCTTCATCAGTCCACATCAATGCAGCCTCACCATTTCCATCAATACAGCAGCCTCACCATTGCCATCAATGCAGCAGCCTCACCATTGCCATCAATGCAGCAGCCTTACCATTGCCATCAATGCAGCAGCCTCACCATTGCCATCAATTCAGCAGCCTCACCATTGCCATCAATTCAGCAGCCTCACCATTGCCATCAGTGCAGCAGCCTCACCATTGCCATCAGTACAGCCTGATCAATGCCCATCTGCAACCTAGATGGAACAAGGAGGGGGCGGGACGAGCCCCCAACAGATTACATACAGTGAAAATCTCCTATTATAGACAGAACAGTGGTCCAATGGTGGCCCAGGAGACGGGACTTCCTATTACAGAGGCCGCCAAGTAAACAGGAGATTCTCACTGTATGTAATCTGACGGCGCTCGTCCCGCCCCCCTCCCTGTCCCCTCCAAGGCAGCTAATATTGAAGTATTAGCGTATAACACACACACGCGCTATTTGCACCCTATTTTCATGGTTAGTGAGTGAGTGTTATACGCCAATAAATACAGTATATACTGTACAGTATAGTATATACTGTATATATATATATATATATATATATATATATATATATATATATATATATATATATATATATATATATATATATATATATATATATACACAGGCCCGGACTGGGACAAAAAATAGGCCCGGGCATTTTAGACTGAGCAGCCAAATTTTCCATGGACCGGGGGGGGGGGGGGGGTGGGGGTGTCGGTCCTCCACGTTGTAATGTGCAGTAACACTGATATAAATATAAAGGGGACTGCACTGTAATGGTTACCCCCTTACATCAGAGTCCGCACTGAGCCCCCTTACATCAGATTCCGCACTGAGCCCCCTTACATCAGAGTCCGCACTGAGCCCCCTTACATCAGAGTCCGCACTGAGCCCCCTTACATCAGAGTCCGCACTGAGCCCCCTTACATCAGAGTCCGCACTGAGCCCCCTTACATCAGAGTCCGCACTGAGCCCCCTTACATCAGAGTCCGCACTGAGCCCCCTTACATCAGAGTCCGCACTGAGCCCCCTTACATCAGAGTCCGCACTGAGCCCCCTTACATCAGAGTCCGCACTGAGCCCCCTTACATCAGAGTCCGCACTGAGCCCCATTACATCAGAGTCCACACTGAGCCCCCTTACATCAGAGTCCGCACTGAGCCCCCTTACATCAGAGTCCGCACTGAGCCCCCTTACATCAGATTCCGCACTGAGCCCCCTTACATCAGAGTCCGCACTGAGCCCCCTTACATCAGAGTCCGCACTGAGCCCCCTTACGTCAGAGTCCGCACTGAGCCCCCTTACATCAGAGTCCGCACTGAGCCCCCTTACATCAGAGTCCGCACTGAGCCCCCTTACATCAGAGTCCGCACTGAGCCCCCTTACATCAGAGTCCGCACTGAGCCCCCTTACATCAGAGTCCGCACTGAGCCCCCTTACATCAGAGTCCACACTGAGCCCCCTTACATCAGAGTCCGCACTGAGCCCCCTTACATCAGAGTCCGCACTGAGCCCCCTTACATCAGAGTCCACACTGAGCCCCCTTACATCAGAGTCCACACTGAGCCCCCTTACATCAGAGTCCACACTGAGCCCCCTTACATCAGAGTCCGCACTGAGCCCCCTTACATCAGAGTCCGCACTGAGCCCCTTTACATCAGATTCCGCACTGAGCCCCCTTACATCAGAGTCCGCACTGACCCCCCTTACATCAGAGTCCGCACTGAGCCCCCTTACATCAGAGTCCGCACTGAGCCCCCTTACATCAGAGTCCACACTGAGCCCCCTTACATCAGAGTCCACACTGAGCCCCCTTACATCAGAGTCCACACTGAGCCCCCTTACATCAGAGTCCGCACTGAGCCCCCTTACATCAGAGTCCACACTGAGCCCCCTTACATCAGAGTCCGCACTGAGCCCCCTTACATCAGAGTCCGCACTGAGCCCCTTTTTCATCAGATTCCGCACTGAGCCCCCTTACATCAGATTCCACACTGAGCCCCCTTACATCAGAGTCCGCACTGAGCCCCCTTACATCAGAGTCCACACTGAGCCCCTTTACATCAGAGTCCGCACTGAGCCCCCTTACATCAGAGTCCGCACTGAGCCCCCTTACAGAGTCCACACTGAGCCCCCTTACATCAGAGTCCACACTGAGCCCCCTTACATCAGAGTCCGCACTGAGCCCCCTTACATCAGAGTCCGCACTGAGCCCCCTTACATCAGAGTCCGCACTGAGCCCCCTTACATCAGAGTCCACACTGAGCCCCCTTACATCAGAGTCCACACTGAGCCCCCTTACATCAGAGTCCACACTGAGCCCCCTTACATCAGAGTCCGCACTGAGCCCCCTTACATCAGAGTCCGCACTGAGCCCCCTTACATCAGAGTCCGCACTGAGCCCCCTTACATCAGAGTCCGCACTGAGCCCCCTTACATCAGAGTCCGCACTGAGCCCCCTTACATCAGAGTCCGCACTGAGCCCCCTTACATCAGAGTCCGCACTGAGCCCCCTTACATCAGAGTCCGCACTGAGCCCCCTTACATCAGAGTCCGCACTGAGCCCCTTTACATCAGATTCCGCACTGAGCCCCCTTACATCAGAGTCCGCACTGAGCCCCCTTACATCAGAGTCCGCACTGAGCCCCCTTACATCAGAGTCCGCACTGAGCCCCCTTACATCAGAGTCCGCACTGAGCCCCCTTACATCAGAGTCCGCACTGAGCCCCCTTACATCAGAGTCCGCACTGAGCCCCTTTACATCAGATTCCGCACTGAGCCCCCTTACATCAGAGTCCGCACTGACCCCCCTTACATCAGAGTCCGCACTGAGCCCCCTTACATCAGAGTCCGCACTGAGCCCCCTTACATCAGAGTCCACACTGAGCCCCCTTACATCAGAGTCCACACTGAGCCCCCTTACATCAGAGTCCACACTGAGCCCCCTTACATCAGAGTCCGCACTGAGCCCCCTTACATCAGAGTCCGCACTGAGCCCCTTTTTCATCAGATTCCGCACTGAGCCCCCTTACATCAGATTCCACACTGAGCCCCCTTACATCAGAGTCCGCACTGAGCCCCCTTACATCAGAGTCCACACTGAGCCCCTTTACATCAGAGTCCGCACTGAGCCCCCTTACATCAGAGTCCGCACTGAGCCCCCTTACAGAGTCCACACTGAGCCCCCTTACATCAGAGTCCACACTGAGCCCCCTTACATCAGAGTCCGCACTGAGCCCCCTTACATCAGAGTCCGCACTGAGCCCCCTTACATCAGAGTCCGCACTGAGCCCCCTTACATCAGAGTCCACACTGAGCCCCCTTACATCAGAGTCCACACTGAGCCCCCTTACATCAGAGTCCACACTGAGCCCCCTTACATCAGAGTCCGCACTGAGCCCCCTTACATCAGAGTCCGCACTGAGCCCCCTTACATCAGAGTCCGCACTGAGCCCCCTTACATCAGAGTCCGCACTGAGCCCCCTTACATCAGAGTCCGCACTGAGCCCCCTTACATCAGAGTCCGCACTGAGCCCCCTTACATCAGAGTCCGCACTGAGCCCCCTTACATCAGAGTCCGCACTGAGCCCCTTTACATCAGATTCCGCACTGAGCCCCCTTACATCAGAGTCCACACTGAGCCCCTTTTTCATCAGATTCCGCACTGAGCCCCCTTACATCAGATTCCGCACTGAGCCCCCTTACATCAGAGTCCGCACTGAGCCCCCTTACATCAGAGTCCACACTGAGCCCCTTTACATCAGAGTCCGCACTGAGCCCCCTTACATCAGAGTCCGCACTGAGCCCCCTTACAGAGTCCACACTGAGCCCCCTTACATCAGAGTCCACACTGAGCCCCCTTACATCAGAGTCCGCACTGAGCCCCCTTACATCAGAGTCCGCACTGAGCCCCTTTACATCAGATTCCGCACTGAGCCCCCTTACATCAGAGTCCGCACTGAGCCCCCTTACATCAGAGTCCGCACTGAGCCCCCTTACATCAGAGTCCACACTGAGCCCCCTTACATCAGATTCCGCACTGAGCCCCCTTACATCAGAGTCCGCACTGAGCCCCCTTACATCAGAGTCCGCACTGAGCCCCCTTACATCAGATTCCGCACTGAGCCCCCTTACATCAGAGTCCGCACTGAGCCCCCTTACATCAGAGTCCGCACTGAGCCCCCTTACATCAGAGTCCACACTGAGCCCCCTTACATCAGATTCCGCACTGAGCCCCCTTACATCAGAGTCCGCACTGAGCCCCATTACATCAGAGTCCACACTGAGCCCCCTTACATCAGAGTCCGCACTGAGCCCCATTACATCAGAATCTGCACTGAGCCCCCTTACATCAGAGTGCGCACTGAGCCCCATTACATCAGAATCTGCACTGAGCCCCCTTACATCAGAGTCCGCACTGAGCCCCATTACATCAGAGTCCGCAATCAGCCCCCTTACATCAGAGTCCGCACTGAGCCCCATTACATCAGAGTCCGCAATCAGCCCCCTTACATCAGAGTCCGCACTGAGCCCCCTTACATCAGAGTCCACACTGAGCCCCATTACATCAGAGTCCGCACTGAGCCCCCTTACATCAGAGTCCGCAATCAGCCCCCTTACATCAGAGTCCGCACTGAGCCCCATTACATCAGAGTCCGCAATCAGCCCCCTTACATCAGAGTCCGCACTGAGCCCCATTACATCAGAGTCCGCAATCAGCCCCCTTACATCAGAGTCCGCACTGAGCCCCATTACATCAGAGTCCGCACTGAGCCCCATTACATCAGAGTCCGCAATCAGCCCCCTTACATCAGAGTCCGCACTGAGCCCCATTACATCAGAGTCCGCACTGAGCCCCATTACATCAGAGTCCGCAATCAGCCCCCTTACATCAGAGTCCACACTGAGCCCCTTTACATCAAAGTCCACACTGAGCCCCATTACATCAGAGTCCACACTGAGCCCCCTTACATCAGAGTCCGCACTGAGCCCCCTTACATCAGAGTTCACACTGAGCCCCCTTACATCAGAGTCCACACTGAGCCCCCTTACATCAGAGTCCACACTGAGCCCCCTTACATCAGAGTCCGCACTGAGCCCCCTTACATCAGATTCCGCACTGAGCCCCCTTACATCAGAGTCCGCACTGAGCCCCCTTACATCAGAGTCCGCACTGAGCCCCCTTACATCAGAGTCCGCACTGAGCCCCCTTACATCAGAGTCCGCACTGAGCCCCCTTACATCAGAGTCCGCACTGAGCCCCCTTACATCAGAGTCCGCACTGAGCCCCCTTACATCAGAGTCCGCACTGAGCCCCCTTACATCAGAGTCCGCACTGAGCCCCCTTACATCAGAGTCCGCACTGAGCCCCATTACATCAGAGTCCACACTGAGCCCCCTTACATCAGATTCCGCACTGAGCCCCCTTACATCAGAGTCCGCACTGAGCCCCCTTACATCAGAGTCCGCACTGAGCCCCCTTACATCAGAGTCCGCACTGAGCCCCCTTACATCAGAGTCCGCACTGAGCCCCCTTACATCAGAGTCCGCACTGAGCCCCCTTACATCAGAGTCCGCACTGAGCCCCCTTACATCAGAGTCCGCACTGAGCCCCCTTACATCAGAGTCCGCACTGAGCCCCCTTACATCAGAGTCCGCACTGAGCCCCCTTACATCAGAGTCCGCACTGAGCCCCCTTACATCAGAGTCCGCACTGAGCCCCCTTACATCAGAGTCCGCACTGAGCCCCCTTACATCAGAGTCCACACTGAGCCCCCTTACATCAGAGTCCGCACTGAGCCCCCTTACATCAGAGTCCGCACTGAGCCCCCTTACATCAGAGTCCACACTGAGCCCCCTTACATCAGAGTCCACACTGAGCCCCCTTACATCAGAGTCCACACTGAGCCCCCTTACATCAGAGTCCGCACTGAGCCCCCTTACATCAGAGTCCGCACTGAGCCCCCTTACATCAGAGTCCGCACTGAGCCCCCTTACATCAGAGTCCGCACTGAGCCCCCTTACATCAGAGTCCACACTGAGCCCCCTTACATCAGAGTCCACACTGAGCCCCCTTACATCAGAGTCCACACTGAGCCCCCTTACATCAGAGTCCGCACTGAGCCCCCTTACATCAGATTCCGCACTGAGCCCCCTTACATCAGAGTCCGCACTGAGCCCCCTTACATCAGAGTCCGCACTGAGCCCCCTTACATCAGAGTCCGCACTGAGCCCCCTTACATCAGAGTCCGCACTGAGCCCCCTTACATCAGAGTCCGCACTGAGCCCCCTTACATCAGAGTCCGCACTGAGCCCCCTTACATCAGAGTCCGCACTGAGCCCCCTTACATCAGAGTCCGCACTGAGCCCCATTACATCAGAGTCCACACTGAGCCCCCTTACATCAGATTCCGCACTGAGCCCCCTTACATCAGAGTCCGCACTGAGCCCCCTTACATCAGAGTCCGCACTGAGCCCCCTTACATCAGAGTCCGCACTGAGCCCCCTTACATCAGAGTCCGCACTGAGCCCCCTTACATCAGAGTCCGCACTGAGCCCCCTTACATCAGAGTCCGCACTGAGCCCCCTTACATCAGAGTCCGCACTGAGCCCCCTTACATCAGAGTCCGCACTGAGCCCCCTTACATCAGAGTCCGCACTGAGCCCCCTTACATCAGAGTCCGCACTGAGCCCCCTTACATCAGAGTCCGCACTGAGCCCCCTTACATCAGAGTCCGCACTGAGCCCCCTTACATCAGAGTCCACACTGAGCCCCCTTACATCAGAGTCCGCACTGAGCCCCCTTACATCAGAGTCCGCACTGAGCCCCCTTACATCAGAGTCCACACTGAGCCCCCTTACATCAGAGTCCACACTGAGCCCCCTTACATCAGAGTCCACACTGAGCCCCCTTACATCAGAGTCCGCACTGAGCCCCCTTACATCAGAGTCCGCACTGAGCCCCTTTACATCAGATTCCGCACTGAGCCCCCTTACATCAGAGTCCGCACTGACCCCCCTTACATCAGAGTCCGCACTGAGCCCCCTTACATCAGAGTCCGCACTGAGCCCCCTTACATCAGAGTCCACACTGAGCCCCCTTACATCAGAGTCCACACTGAGCCCCCTTACATCAGAGTCCACACTGAGCCCCCTTACATCAGAGTCCGCACTGAGCCCCCTTACATCAGAGTCCGCACTGAGCCCCTTTTTCATCAGATTCCGCACTGAGCCCCCTTACATCAGATTCCACACTGAGCCCCCTTACATCAGAGTCCGCACTGAGCCCCCTTACATCAGAGTCCACACTGAGCCCCTTTACATCAGAGTCCGCACTGAGCCCCCTTACATCAGAGTCCGCACTGAGCCCCCTTACAGAGTCCACACTGAGCCCCCTTACATCAGAGTCCACACTGAGCCCCCTTACATCAGAGTCCGCACTGAGCCCCCTTACATCAGAGTCCGCACTGAGCCCCTTACATCAGAGTCCGCACTGAGCCCCCTTACATCAGAGTCCACACTGAGCCCCCTTACATCAGATTCCACACTGAGCCCCCTTACATCAGAGTCCACACTGAGCCCCCTTACATCAGAGTCCGCACTGAGCCCCTTACATCAGAGTCCGCACTGAGCCCCCTTACATCAGAGTCCGCACTGAGCCCCCTTACATCAGAGTCCGCACTGAGCCCCCTTACATCAGAGTCCGCACTGAGCCCCTTACATCAGAGTCCGCACTGAGCCCCCTTACATCAGAGTCCGCACTGAGCCCCCTTACATCAGAGTCCGCACTGAGCCCCTTTACATCAGATTCCGCACTGAGCCCCCTTACATCAGAGTCCACACTGAGCCCCTTTTTCATCAGATTCCGCACTGAGCCCCCTTACATCAGATTCCGCACTGAGCCCCCTTACATCAGAGTCCGCACTGAGCCCCCTTACATCAGAGTCCACACTGAGCCCCTTTACATCAGAGTCCGCACTGAGCCCCCTTACATCAGAGTCCGCACTGAGCCCCCTTACAGAGTCCACACTGAGCCCCCTTACATCAGAGTCCACACTGAGCCCCCTTACATCAGAGTCCGCACTGAGCCCCCTTACATCAGAGTCCGCACTGAGCCCCTTTACATCAGATTCCGCACTGAGCCCCCTTACATCAGAGTCCGCACTGAGCCCCCTTACATCAGAGTCCGCACTGAGCCCCCTTACATCAGAGTCCACACTGAGCCCCCTTACATCAGATTCCGCACTGAGCCCCTTACATCAGAGTCCGCACTGAGCCCCCTTACATCAGAGTCCGCACTGAGCCCCTTACATCAGATTCCGCACTGAGCCCCCTTACATCAGAGTCCCGCACTGAGCCCCCTTACATCAGAGTCCGCACTGAGCCCCCTTACATCAGAGTCCACACTGAGCCCCTTACATCAGATTCCGCACTGAGCCCCCTTACATCAGAGTCCGCACTGAGCCCCATTACATCAGAGTCCACACTGAGCCCCCTTACATCAGAGTCCGCACTGAGCCCCATTACATCAGAATCTGCACTGAGCCCCCTTACATCAGAGTGCGCACTGAGCCCCATTACATCAGAATCTGCACTGAGCCCCCTTACATCAGAAGAATCTGCACTGAGCCCCCTTACATCAGAGTCCGCACTGAGCCCCATTACATCAGAGTCCGCAATCAGCCCCCTTACATCAGAGTCCGCACTGAGCCCCATTACATCAGAGTCCGCAATCAGCCCCCTTACATCAGAGTCCGCACTGAGCCCCATTACATCAGAGTCCGCAATCAGCCCCCTTACATCAGAGTCCGCACTGAGCCCCCTTACATCAGAGTCCACACTGAGCCCCATTACATCAGAGTCCGCACTGAGCCCCCTTACATCAGAGTCCGCAATCAGCCCCCTTACATCAGAGTCCGCACTGAGCCCCATTACATCAGAGTCCGCAATCAGCCCCCTTACATCAGAGTCCGCACTGAGCCCCATTACATCAGAGTCCGCAATCAGCCCCCTTACATCAGAGTCCGCACTGAGCCCCATTACATCAGAGTCCGCACTGAGCCCCATTACATCAGAGTCCGCAATCAGCCCCCTTACATCAGAGTCCGCACTGAGCCCCATTACATCAGAGTCCGCACTGAGCCCCATTACATCAGAGTCCGCAATCAGCCCCCTTACATCAGAGTCCACACTGAGCCCCTTTACATCAAAGTCCACACTGAGCCCCATTACATCAGAGTCCACACTGAGCCCCCTTACATCAGAGTCCACACTGAGCCCCCTTACATCAGAGTCCACACTGAGCCCCCTTACATCAGAGTCCACACTGAGCCCCTTACATCAGAGTCCGCACTGAGCCCCCTTACATCAGATTCCGCACTGAGCCCCTTACATCAGAGTCCGCACTGAGCCCCCTTACATCAGAGTCCGCACTGAGCCCCCTTACATCAGAGTCCGCACTGAGCCCCCTTACATCAGAGTCCGCACTGAGCCCCCTTACATCAGAGTCCGCACTGAGCCCCCTTACATCAGAGTCCGCACTGAGCCCCCTTACATCAGAGTCCGCACTGAGCCCCCTTACATCAGAGTCCGCACTGAGCCCCATTACATCAGAGTCCACACTGAGCCCCCTTACATCAGATTCCGCACTGAGCCCCCTTACATCAGAGTCCGCACTGAGCCCCCTTACATCAGAGTCCGCACTGAGCCCCCTTACATCAGAGTCCGCACTGAGCCCCCTTACATCAGAGTCCGCACTGAGCCCCCTTACATCAGAGTCCGCACTGAGCCCCCTTACATCAGAGTCCGCACTGAGCCCCCTTACATCAGAGTCCGCACTGAGCCCCCTTACATCAGAGTCCGCACTGAGCCCCATTACATCAGAGTCCACACTGAGCCCCCTTACATCAGAGTCCGCACTGAGCCCCCTTACATCAGAGTCCGCACTGAGCCCCCTTACATCAGAGTCCGCACTGAGCCCCCTTACATCAGAGTCCGCACTGAGCCCCCTTACATCAGAGTCCGCACTGAGCCCCCTTACGTCAGAGTCCGCACTGAGCCCCCTTACATCAGAGTCCGCACTGAGCCCCCTTACATCAGAGTCCGCACTGAGCCCCCTTACATCAGAGTCCGCACTGAGCCCCCTTACATCAGAGTCCGCACTGAGCCCCCTTACATCAGAGTCCGCACTGAGCCCCCTTACATCAGAGTCCGCACTGAGCCCCCTTACATCAGAGTCCGCACTGAGCCCCCTTACATCAGAGTCCGCACTGAGCCCCCTTACATCAGAGTCCACACTGAGCCCCCTTACATCAGAGTCCACACTGAGCCCCCTTACATCAGAGTCCGCACTGAGCCCCCTTACATCAGAGTCCGCACTGAGCCCCTTTACATCAGATTCCGCACTGAGCCCCCTTACATCAGAGTCCACACTGAGCCCCTTTTTCATCAGATTCCGCACTGAGCCCCCTTACATCAGATTCCACACTGAGCCCCCTTACATCAGATTCCGCACTGAGCCCCCTTACATCAGAGTCCGCACTGAGCCCCCTTACATCAGAGTCCACACTGAGCCCCTTTACATCAGAGTCCGCACTGAGCCCCCTTACATCAGAGTCCGCACTGAGCCCCCTTACAGAGTCCACACTGAGCCCCCTTACATCAGAGTCCACACTGAGCCCCCTTACATCAGAGTCCGCACTGAGCCCCCTTACATCAGAGTCCGCACTGAGCCCCCTTACATCAGAGTCCGCACTGAGCCCCCTTACATCAGAGTCCACACTGAGCCCCCTTACATCAGAGTCCACACTGAGCCCCCTTACATCAGAGTCCACACTGAGCCCCCTTACATCAGAGTCCGCACTGAGCCCCCTTACATCAGAGTCCGCACTGAGCCCCCTTACATCAGAGTCCGCACTGAGCCCCCTTACATCAGAGTCCGCACTGAGCCCCCTTACATCAGAGTCCGCACTGAGCCCCCTTACATCAGAGTCCTGAGCCCCCTTACATCAGAGTCCGCACTGAGCCCCCTTACATCAGAGTCCGCACTGAGCCCCCTTACATCAGAGTCCGCACTGAGCCCCTTTACATCAGATTCCGCACTGAGCCCCCTTACATCAGAGTCCACACTGAGCCCCTTTTTCATCAGATTCCGCACTGAGCCCCCTTACATCAGATTCCGCACTGAGCCCCCTTACATCAGAGTCCGCACTGAGCCCCCTTACATCAGAGTCCACACTGAGCCCCTTTACATCAGAGTCCGCACTGAGCCCCCTTACATCAGAGTCCGCACTGAGCCCCCTTACAGAGTCCACACTGAGCCCCCTTACATCAGAGTCCACACTGAGCCCCCTTACATCAGAGTCCGCACTGAGCCCCCTTACATCAGAGTCCGCACTGAGCCCCTTTACATCAGATTCCGCACTGAGCCCCCTTACATCAGAGTCCGCACTGAGCCCCCTTACATCAGAGTCCGCACTGAGCCCCCTTACATCAGAGTCCACACTGAGCCCCCTTACATCAGATTCCGCACTGAGCCCCCTTACATCAGAGTCCGCACTGAGCCCCCTTACATCAGAGTCCACACTGAGCCCCCTTACATCAGAGTCCACACTGAGCCCCCTTACATCAGATTCCGCACTGAGCCCCCTTACATCAGAGTCCGCACTGAGCCCCATTACATCAGAGTCCACACTGAGCCCCCTTACATCAGAGTCCGCACTGAGCCCCATTACATCAGAATCTGCACTGAGCCCCCTTACATCAGAGTGCGCACTGAGCCCCATTACATCAGAATCTGCACTGAGCCCCCTTACATCAGAGTCCGCACTGAGCCCCATTACATCAGAGTCCGCAATCAGCCCCCTTACATCAGAGTCCGCACTGAGCCCCATTACATCAGAGTCCGCAATCAGCCCCCTTACATCAGAGTCCGCACTGAGCCCCCTTACATCAGAGTCCACACTGAGCCCCATTACATCAGAGTCCGCACTGAGCCCCCTTACATCAGAGTCCGCAATCAGCCCCCTTACATCAGAGTCCGCACTGAGCCCCATTACATCAGAGTCCGCAATCAGCCCCCTTACATCAGAGTCCGCACTGAGCCCCATTACATCAGAGTCCGCAATCAGCCCCCTTACATCAGAGTCCGCACTGAGCCCCATTACATCAGAGTCCGCACTGAGCCCCATTACATCAGAGTCCGCAATCAGCCCCCTTACATCAGAGTCCGCACTGAGCCCCATTACATCAGAGTCCGCACTGAGCCCCATTACATCAGAGTCCGCAATCAGCCCCCTTACATCAGAGTCCACACTGAGCCCCTTTACATCAAAGTCCACACTGAGCCCCATTACATCAGAGTCCACACTGAGCCCCCTTACATCAGAGTCCGCACTGAGCCCCCTTACATCAGAGTCCACACTGAGCCCCCTTACATCAGAGTCCACACTGAGCCCCCTTACATCAGAGTCCACACTGAGCCCCCTTACATCAGAGTCCGCACTGAGCCCCATTACATCAGAGTCCGCAATTAGCCCCCTTACATCAGAGTCCGCACTGAGCCCCCTTACATCAGATTCCGCACTGAGCCCCCTTACAGAGTCCGCACTGAGCCCCCTTACATCAGAGTCCGCACTGAGCCCCCTTACATCAGAGTCCGCACTGAGCCCCCTTACATCAGAGTCCGCACTGAGCCCCCTTACATCAGAGTCCGCACTGAGCCCCCTTACATCAGAGTCCGCACTGAGCCCCCTTACATCAGAGTCCGCACTGAGCCCCCTTACATCAGAGTCCGCACTGAGCCCCATTACATCAGAGTCCACACTGAGCCCCCTTACATCAGATTCCGCACTGAGCCCCCTTACATCAGAGTCCGCACTGAGCCCCCTTACATCAGAGTCCGCACTGAGCCCCCTTACATCAGAGTCCGCACTGAGCCCCCTTACATCAGAGTCCGCACTGAGCCCCCTTACATCAGAGTCCGCACTGAGCCCCCTTACATCAGAGTCCGCACTGAGCCCCCTTACATCAGAGTCCGCACTGAGCCCCCTTACATCAGAGTCCGCACTGAGCCCCCTTACATCAGAGTCCGCACTGAGCCCCCTTACATCAGAGTCCGCACTGAGCCCCATTACATCAGAGTCCGCACTGAGCCCCCTTACATCAGAGTCCGCACTGAGCCCCCTTACATCAGAGTCCGCACTGAGCCCCCTTACATCAGAGTCCGCACTGAGCCCCCTTACATCAGAGTCCACACTGAGCCCCCTTACATCAGAGTCCGCACTGAGCCCCATTACATCAGAGTCCGCAATTAGCCCCCTTACATCAGAGTCCGCACTGAGCCCCCTTACATCAGAGTCCGCACTGAGCCCCCTTACATCAGAGTCCGCACTGAGCCCCCTTACATCAGATTCCGCACTGAGCCCCCTTACATCAGAGTCCACACTGAGCCCCCTTACATCAGATTCCGCACTGAGCCCCCTTACATCAGATTCCGCACTGAGCCCCCTTACATCAGAGTCCGCACTGAGCCCCCTTACATCAGAGTCCGCACTGAGCCCCCTTACATCAGAGTCCGCACTGAGCCCCCTTACATCAGAGTCCACACTGAGCCCCCTTACATCAGATTCCGCACTGAGCCCCCTTACATCAGAGTCCGCACTGAGCCCCCTTACATCAGAGTCCACACTGAGCCCCCTTACATCAGATTCCGCACTGAGCCCCCTTACATCAGAGTCCGCACTGAGCCCCCTTACATCAGAGTCCGCACTGAGCCCCCTTACATCAGAGTCCGCACTGAGCCCCCTTACATCAGAGTCCGCACTGAGCCCCCTTACATCAGAGTCCACACTGAGCCCCCTTACATCAGAGTCCGCACTGAGCCCCATTACATCAGAGTCCGCAATTAGCCCCCTTACATCAGAGTCCGCACTGAGCCCCCTTACATCAGAGTCCGCACTGAGCCCCCTTACATCAGAGTCCGCACTGAGCCCCCTTACATCAGATTCCGCACTGAGCCCCCTTACATCAGAGTCCACACTGAGCCCCCTTACATCAGAGTCCACACTGAGCCCCCTTACATCAGATTCCGCACTGAGCCCCCTTACATCAGAGTCCGCACTGAGCCCCCTTACATCAGAGTCCGCACTGAGCCCCCTTACATCAGAGTCCGCACTGAGCCCCCTTACATCAGAGTCCGCACTGAGCCCCCTTACATCAGAGTCCGCACTGAGCCCCCTTACATCAGAGTCCGCACTGAGCCCCCTTACATCAGAGTCCGCACTGAGCCCCCTTACATCAGAGTCCGCACTGAGCCCCCTTACATCAGAGTCCGCACTGAGCCCCCTTACATCAGAGTCCGCACTGAGCCCCATTACATCAGAGTCCGCACTGAGCCCCCTTACATCAGAGTCCGCACTGAGCCCCCTTACATCAGAGTCCGCACTGAGCCCCCTTACATCAGAGTCCGCACTGAGCCCCCTTACATCAGAGTCCACACTGAGCCCCCTTACATCAGAGTCCGCACTGAGCCCCATTACATCAGAGTCCGCAATTAGCCCCCTTACATCAGAGTCCGCACTGAGCCCCCTTACATCAGATTCCGCACTGAGCCCCCTTACAGAGTCCGCACTGAGCCCCCTTACATCAGAGTCCGCACTGAGCCCCCTTACATCAGAGTCCGCACTGAGCCCCCTTACATCAGAGTCCGCACTGAGCCCCCTTACATCAGAGTCCGCACTGAGCCCCCTTACATCAGAGTCCGCACTGAGCCCCCTTACATCAGAGTCCGCACTGAGCCCCCTTACATCAGAGTCCGCACTGAGCCCCATTACATCAGAGTCCACACTGAGCCCCCTTACATCAGATTCCGCACTGAGCCCCCTTACATCAGAGTCCGCACTGAGCCCCCTTACATCAGAGTCCGCACTGAGCCCCCTTACATCAGAGTCCGCACTGAGCCCCCTTACATCAGAGTCCGCACTGAGCCCCCTTACATCAGAGTCCGCACTGAGCCCCCTTACATCAGAGTCCGCACTGAGCCCCCTTACATCAGAGTCCGCACTGAGTCCCCTTACATCAGAGTCCGCACTGAGCCCCCTTACATCAGAGTCCGCACTGAGCCCCCTTACATCAGAGTCCGCACTGAGCCCCATTACATCAGAGTCCGCACTGAGCCCCCTTACATCAGAGTCCGCACTGAGCCCCCTTACATCAGAGTCCGCACTGAGCCCCCTTACATCAGAGTCCGCACTGAGCCCCCTTACATCAGAGTCCGCACTGAGCCCCCTTACATCAGAGTCCGCACTGAGCCCCCTTACATCAGAGTCCGCACTGAGCCCCCTTACATCAGAGTCCGCACTGAGCCCCCTTACATCAGAGTCCGCACTGAGCCCCCTTACATCAGAGTCCGCACTGAGCCCCCTTACATCAGAGTCCGCACTGAGCCCCCTTACATCAGAGTCCGCACTGAGCCCCCTTACATCAGAGTCCACACTGAGCCCCCTTACATCAGAGTCCGCACTGAGCCCCCTTACATCAGAGTCCACACTGAGCCCCCTTACATCAGAGTCCACACTGAGCCCCCTTACATCAGAGTCCACACTGAGCCCCCTTACATCAGAGTCCACACTGAGCCCCCTTACATCAGAGTCCGCACTGAGCCCCCTTACATCAGAGTCCGCACTGAGCCCCTTTACATCAGATTCCGCACTGAGCCCCCTTACATCAGAGTCCACACTGAGCCCCTTTTTCATCAGATTCCGCACTGAGCCCCCTTACATCAGATTCCGCACTGAGCCCCCTTACATCAGAGTCCGCACTGAGCCCCCTTACATCAGAGTCCGCACTGAGCCCCCTTACATCAGAGTCCGCACTGAGCCCCCTTACATCAGAGTCCGCACTGAGCCCCCTTACAGAGTCCACACTGAGCCCCCTTACATCAGAGTCCACACTGAGCCCCCTTACATCAGAGTCCACACTGAGCCCCCTTACATCAGAGTCCGCACTGAGCCCCCTTACATCAGAGTCCGCACTGAGCCCCTTTACATCAGATTCCGCACTGAGCCCCCTTACATCAGAGTCCGCACTGAGCCCCCTTACATCAGAGTCCGCACTGAGCCCCCTTACATCAGAGTCCGCACTGAGCCCCCTTACATCAGATTCCGCACTGAGCCCCCTTACATCAGAGTCCGCACTGAGCCCCCTTACATCAGAGTCCGCACTGAGCCCCCTTACATCAGATTCCGCACTGAGCCCCCTTACATCAGAGTCCGCACTGAGCCCCCTTACATCAGAGTCCGCACTGAGCCCCCTTACATCAGAGTCCACACTGAGCCCCCTTACATCAGATTCCGCACTGAGCCCCCTTACATCAGAGTCCGCACTGAGCCCCATTACATCAGAGTCCACACTGAGCCCCCTTACATCAGAGTCCGCACTGAGCCCCATTACATCAGAATCTGCACTGAGCCCCCTTACATCAGAGTCCGCACTGAGCCCCATTACATCAGAGTCCGCAATCAGCCCCCTTACATCAGAGTCCGCACTGAGCCCCATTACATCAGAGTCCGCAATCAGCCCCCTTACATCAGAGTCCGCACTGAGCCCCATTACATCAGAGTCCGCAATCAGCCCCCTTACATCAGAGTCCGCACTGAGCCCCATTACATCAGAGTCCGCACTGAGCCCCATTACATCAGAGTCCGCAATCAGCCCCCTTACATCAGAGTCCGCACTGAGCCCCATTACATCAGAGTCCGCACTGAGCCCCATTACATCAGAGTCCGCAATCAGCCCCCTTACATCAGAGTCCACACTGAGCCCCTTTACATCAAAGTCCACACTGAGCCCCATTACATCAGAGTCCACACTGAGCCCCCTTACATCAGAGTCCGCACTGAGCCCCCTTACATCAGAGTCCACACTGAGCCCCCTTACATCAGAGTCCACACTGAGCCCCCTTACATCAGAGTCCACACTGAGCCCCCTTACATCAGAGTCCGCACTGAGCCCCATTACATCAGAGTCCGCAATTAGCCCCCTTACATCAGAGTCCGCACTGAGCCCCCTTACATCAGAGTCCGCACTGAGCCCCATTACATCAGAGTCCGCACTGAGCCCCCTTACATCAGAGTCCACACTGAGCCCCCTTACATCAGAGTCCGCACTGAGCCCCATTACATCAGAGTCCGCACTCAGCCCCCTTACATCAGAGTCCACACTGAGCCCCTTTACATCAGAGTCCACACTGAGCCCCTTTACATCAGAGTCCGCACTGAGCCCCCTTACATCAGAGTCCACACTGAGCCCCCTTACATCAGAGTCCGCACTCAGCCCCCTTACATCAGAGTCCACACTGAGCCCCTTTACATCAGAGTCCGCACTGAGCCCCTTTACATCAGAGTCCACACTGAGCCCCCTTACATCAGAGTCCGCACTGAGCCACCTTACATCAGAGTCCACACTGAGCCCCCTTACATCAGAGTCCGCACTGAGCCCCATTACATCAGAATCTGCACTGAGCCCCCTTACATCAGAGTCCGCACTGAGCCCCATTACATCAGAGTCCGCAATCAGCCCCCTTACATCAGAGTCCGCACTGAGCCCCATTACATCAGAGTCCGCAATCAGCCCCCTTACATCAGAGTCCGCACTGAGCCCCCTTACATCAGAGTCCGCACTGAGCCCCATTACATCAGAGTCCACACTGAGCCCCCTTACATCAGAGTCCACACTGAGCCCCATTACATCAGAGTCCACACTGAGCCCCCTTACATCAGAGTCCACACTGAGCCCCCTTACATCAGAGTCCACACTGAGCCCCCTTACATCAGAGTCCACACTGAGCCCCCTTACATCAGAGTCCACACTGAGCCCCCTTACATCAGAGTCCGCACTGAGCCCCCTTACATCAGAGTCCGCACTGAGCCCCCTTACATCAGAGTCCACACTGAGCCCCCTTACATCAGAGTCCGCACTCAGCCCCCTTACATCAGAGTCCACACTGAGCCCCTTTACATCAGAGTCCGCACTGAGCCCCATTACATCAGAGTCCGCACTGAGCCCCCTTACATCAGAGTCCACCCTGAGCCCCTTTACATCAGAGTCCGCACTGAGCCCCCTTACATCAGAGTCCACACTGAGCCCCCTTACATCAGAGTCCACACTGAGCCCCCTTACATCAGAGTCCGCACTCAGCCCCCTTACATCAGAGTCCACACTGAGCCCCTTTACATCAGAGTCCACACTGAGCCCCCTTACATCAGAGTCCGCACTGAGCCACCTTACATCAGAGTCCACACTGAGCCCCCTTACATCAGAGTCCGCACTGAGCCCCATTACATCAGAATCTGCACTGAGCCCCCTTACATCAGAGTCCGCACTGAGCCCCATTACATCAGAGTCCGCAATCAGCCCCCTTACATCAGAGTCCGCACTGAGCCCCATTACATCAGAGTCCGCACTGAGCCCCATTACATCAGAGTCCGCAATCAGCCCCCTTACATCAGAGTCCGCACTGAGCCCCATTACATCAGAGTCCACACTGAGCCCCTTTACATCAGAGTCCACACTGAGCCCCATTACATCAGAGTCCACACTGAGCCCCCTTACATCAGAGTCCACACTGAGCCCCCTTACATCAGAGTCCACACTGAGCCCCTTTACATCAGAGTCCACACTGAGCCCCTTTACATCAGAGTCCGCACTGAGCCCCCTTACATCAGAGTCCACACTGAGCCCCCTTACATCAGAGTCCGCACTGAGCCCCCTTACATCAGAGTCCGCACTGAGCCCCCTTACATCAGAGTCCACACTGAGCCCCCTTACATCAGAGTCCGCACTCAGCCCCTTACATCAGAGTCCACACTGAGCCCCTTTACATCAGAGTCCGCACTGAGCCCCTTTACATCAGAGTCCGCACTGAGCCACCTTACATCAGAGTCCACACTGAGCCCCCTTACATCAGAGTCCGCACTGAGCCCCATTACATCAGAATCTGCACTGAGCCCCATTACATCAGAGTCCGCAATCAGCCCCCTTACATCAGAGTCCGCACTGAGCCCCATTACATCAGAGTCCGCACTGAGCCCCATTACATCAGAGTCCGCAATCAGCCCCCTTACATCAGAGTCCACACTGAGCCCCCTTACATCAGAGTCCGCACTGAGCCCCATTACATCAGAGTCCGCACTGAGCCCCCTTACATCAGAGTCCACACTGAGCCCCCTTACATCAGAGTCCGCACTGAGCCCCATTACATCAGAGTCCACACTGAGCCCCTTTACATCAGAGTCCACACTGAGCCCCATTACATCAGAGTCCACACTGAGCCCCCTTACATCAGAGTCCGCACTGAGCCCCATTACATCAGAGTCCGCAATTAGCCCCCTTACATCAGAGTCCGCACTGAGCCCCCTTACATCAGAGTCCGCACTGAGCCCCATTACATCAGAGTCCGCAATCAGCCCCCTTACATCAGAGTCCACACTGAGCCCCCTTACATCAGAGTCCGCACTGAGCCCCATTACATCAGAGTCCGCACTCAGCCCCCTTACATCAGAGTCCACACTGAGCCCCTTTACATCAGAGTCCACACTGAGCCCCTTTACATCAGAGTCCGCACTGAGCCCCCTTACATCAGAGTCCACACTGAGCCCCCTTACATCAGAGTCCACACTGAGCCCCCTTACATCAGAGTCCGCACTCAGCCCCCTTACATCAGAGTCCACACTGAGCCCCCTTACATCAGAGTCCGCACTGAGCCCCATTACATCAGAGTCCGCACTCAGCCCCCTTACATCAGAGTCCACACTGAGCCCCTTTACATCAGAGTCCACACTGAGCCCCTTTACATCAGAGTCCGCACTGAGCCCCATTACATCAGAATCTGCACTGAGCCCCCTTACATCAGAGTCCGCACTGAGCCCCATTACATCAGAGTCCGCAATCAGCCCCCTTACATCAGAGTCCGCACTGAGCCCCATTACATCAGAGTCCACACTGAGCCCCTTTACATCAGAGTCCACACTGAGCCCCATTACATCAGAGTCTACACTGAGCCCCCTTACATCAGAGTCCGCACTGAGCCCCATTACATCAGAGTCCGCAATCAGCCCCCTTACATCAGAGTCCGCACTGAGCCCCATTACATCAGAGTCCACACTGAGCCCCATTACATCAGATTCCGCACTGAGCCCCATTACATCAGATTCCGCACTGAGCCCCCTTACATCAGATTCCGCACTGACCCCCCTTACATCAGAGTCCGCACTGAGCCCCATTACATCAGAGTCCACACTCAGCCCCCTTACATCAGATTCCACACTGAGCCCCCTTACATCAGAGTCCGCACTAAGCCCCCTTACATCAGAGTCCGCACTGAGCCCCCCTACATCAGAGTCCGCACTGAGCCCCCACTTACTGTAAGGGGGAGCTCTGTGGACTCTAATGTAAAGGGGAACACTGATTTAAGGGGGTCTCTGCTCACCAAAGTCCCCCTCTTGTATCAGAGTCCACAGAACACCCCTTAAATTAGTTTTCTATACACATTGGAAGGCTGGAGAGAGGGTGAGCTTACTCACCCCAGGATGAGGCTCAGGAACGGGCTGCCTGCAGCTTTTAAATCTTTTCTTCCTTCACCCCATACATGTGTGGGCGGGGCAGACGCAGGGGGTGTGGGCGGGGCAGACACAGGGGGTATGGGCGGGGCAGACACAGGGGTATGGGCGGAGCAGATAGAGTAGAGGGGCGGGAAGTGGAGGAGCAGTGGAACTGTCAGCGTTGGCTGAGCTGTGTGTGAGAGAGACACACAGCTCAGCCAATCAGCCGCTATCGTAGTTGTGCCGGAGCCCAGAGATGACACAGGCACGGTGGGTGAGCGGCGGCCGTGGCCTGTGTTAACCCTGTCCAGGCCGCGGGCGCCGCTTACCTCCCGCTGTGCGGCCTGATCATCAACAGGCTATGGAGCTGGAGGTCCCAGCCCACCGGGCAAATGCCCGGTCTGCCCTATGGCCAGTCCGGGCCTGTCCGGGCCTGTATATATATATATATATATATATATATATATATATATATATATATATATATATATATATATATATATATATATATATATACTCTGTATTTAGCGTAGATTCGATATTCAGTGTAGAATCTATTTTCAGTCAGTACAGGCAGTGTATCTGATATATATACAGTCTAGTATATACTCTGCATTTAGTGTAGATTAGATATTCAGTGTAGAGTGTATATACAGGTAGTGTAGTATATATAATATAGTGTATTCAAAGGGTTAAGGGGAACCCTGCGCCAAAATTTTTGCTAAAAATGGTGTGGGGGTCCCCTCCAAAATCCATACCAGGCCCTTCAGGTCTGGTATGGATTTTATGGGGAACCCTGCACCAAAAATTAAAAAAAAGGGTGTGGGGGTCCCCCAAAAACAATACCAGGCCCTTCAGGTCTGGTATAGTTTTTAAGGAGAACCCCAGCCAAAAGTAAAAAAAATGGTGTGGGAGTCCCCCCCAAAATCCATACCAGACCCTTATCCAAGCACGCAACCTGGCAGGCCGCAGGAAAAGGGAGGGGAGATGAGAGAGTGCCCCCCCTCCTGAACTATACCAGGCTACATGCTCTCAACATGGGGAGGGTGTTTTGGGGCCAAGGGTCAATGGGGACAAGGGTCTCTTCCCCACAACCCTTGCACGGTGGTTGTGGGGGTCTGCGGACAGGGGGCTTATCGGAATGTGGAAGCCCCCTTGAACAAGGGGACCCCCAGATCGCAGCCCCCCCCCCCATGTGAAAGGGTATCGGGTACATTGTACCCCACCTATTCACCAAAAAAAGTGTCAAAAAAGTAAAAATGACAGGAGACCGTTTGGGACAAGTTCTTGATTAAAAAAAATTAAATATATGTCCCGCGATGTCCATTCATCTTCGATCACAGTGCCGACAGACCGAGAAAAAAAAAAACTCTGCCTCCATTGGAGGCGTCCCATGACTGCAGGCTTTTTACATTGACAGCTGTTATATAGCTGAGGGTGGGGCCAAACAGTGACGTAAATGGGTGACTCTGCCCCCCCTCTGACATTATGTGGCGTTCCACTGGGAGGGGGAGCAGGGGGGCTAAGCTGCTGAATTACTGCTGGGTGGAAAGAACAGGGTGAGCTGAGCTGAGCTGCTGAGTCAATGGGAGGGGAATCAGGGGCAACTAAAATTCTGAATTACTGCTAAGAGGATGAGCGGGGTGAGCTGAGCTGCAGAGTCACTGAGAGGGGGAGCACGGGCAACTAAACTGCTGAAATACTGCTGGGAGGGGGAGCTGTGCTGCTGAGTCGCTGTTGGGAGGGGGAGCATGGGCAGCAAAGCTTCTAAATTACTGCTAGGAGGGAGAAGCAGGGTTAGCTGAGCTGCTGGGTCACTACTGGGAGAGGGAGATAAGCTGCTGAATGACTATTGGGAAGGGATGCAGAGTGAGCTGAGCTGCTGAGTCACTGGGAGGGGAATCAGGAGAAACTAAACTTCTGAATTACTGCTGGGAGGGGGAGTGGATGAGCTGAGCTGCTAAATCACTAGCAGGGGGAGCAGGAGTAGCTAAACTGCTGAATTACTGCTGGGTGGAAGGAGCAGGTTGAGCTGAGCTGCTGAGTCACTGGGAGGGGGATCCGGGGCAACTAAACTTCTGAATTACTGGTGGGAGGGGGAGCCGGGTGAGTTGAGCTGCTGAGTCACTGTAGGGGGAGCAGGGGCAGCTAAACTGCTGAATTACTGCTGGGAATGGGGAGCAAGGGAAGCTGTGCTTCTGATGGCTGCTGGGTGGGGGGGGCATGGGCAGCAAAGCTTCTAAATTACTCCTGGGAGGGGGAGCTGTGCCAGCTGAATTACTGCTAGGAGGGTGGAGCAGGGTGAGCCGAGCTGCTGTGTCACTACTGGGAGAGGGAGCTAAGCTGCCAAATTACTATTGGGGTGCAGAGTGAGCTGTACTGCTGAGTCACTGCTGAGAAGGGGTGCAGGGGGACTTAAGCTGCTGAGTCACTGCTGGGAGAGGGGGGGGTGCTGCTTGTTAAGAACTGCACATGCTCAATGATCTTAGCTACCATATTACCAAGATCGCCATGTCTGATTATTAAGAACAAGTGTTATACACGTAACACTTCGTGAATATTGTTAGTGTATCTCACTACTATATAGGAAAACCATTCTTGGTGGAGAATTAATGGCACTTACAAAGTCTTTTGTCAAAGAAATGTAACACTTCAGTCTTTAAATGTATTACTAGAATAGAACTTCTGTCTAAAAGGTTAACAAGTAATGTTGCCTTATGGGCAGGATTGAATGTTATAGACGTCTATACTAATATATCCACAGTATTGTGGGGCGTCGTCCACTTGTCATACATAAATTCTGTTATAAAAACACCTCCCGTTTGCCTGCAGATGCTCGGGGATGAGCCATCTGGGTTCTAGAAGGTTCTACGTTTCCCAGGGCTTGGATCCATATGTTGCTGCTCTTGGTGCACCACATACTCTGCAGCCATTCTGGGAATTAGCCTCATTGTTATTCAGGTGGGTTGGCCTGGTCATGAACTGCACTAATCAAAAAACAAACTGAACCAAAACACTGAGCCTCACACGCTGGCCTAGGCCTCCCCCTGACCCCTGCTAAGCGGCAGCCTCCAATAGATGACATGCAGGACTTCTTTCTAGAGTCTTGCACCTTCCACAGATACGGGGCAGCTGGGTGTAAGCTCCCACCCTCCTTGTGTAGGGTATTAGGGTCAGTGATGTCCAACAATTCAACGTGGGAAGTCTTCCAGAGGAAGTAGTAGGTCATAAATTCGATGGAACAAGAGCAATCTGTCAAGCCTGGCCTTGCTACTCTGCCTCCCACTTTTTGTCAATGGCAGAAGTATACACAGCCCCTTATTCCTTGGCATTTAAGTGAGTTACAGTGTGGATTGTGTGCACCCATGCGTTTCATTGCTATCGCTTTGCGGCTTTAATTAGAGGAAAAACTTCCAGGGGCTTTATTACAAAATAAAATGCTTTTTGACCCAGTTAATTCAATAACATATGCAAAGAAGATGTTTTGTAAAATGTTTCAACTCACATTGTATGCTCCTGTAGAATAAAAAGCTGGTGTTTTGGGTTTTTTTTTTTTATGGGCATTGACCCTTTTACTCCATTCTAAAAATCTGCAGACAGTTTAATGCAAAACTCTAGGCCAAACTTTTCTTTTTTTTTTCTTTAGGATAAAATGTGGTTAGGTCACTCTGTCCCCCTTGGAGAGATGTTTCATCATTTCCTGGGCTGTTATCAGTACAGGAAGTGAGCAGAACCTCTCCAACGAGGAAACAGAGAGCCATAAATGCACTTTTTTTGAAAGCCCACCGCAGCCAATTGCGATCCTTACTACCTTGGCATCTTCTAACACAGAAGGGCCAATGAATTCTAGTGGTGAAATGGAATTTCTATGGGGAACAGTGCTGGAAAAACAGTGTGTACTGCAGCTAGAACTGATTTTTTTTTTTTTTTCTAGCCACTTCAATACAGGGCACTTATACACCTTCCTGCCCAGACCAATTTTCAGCTTTCAGTGCTGTCGCAGTTTGAATGACAATTGTGCGGTCATACAACACTGTACATAAACTTTATCATTTTGTTCCCACAAATAGAGCTTTCTTTTGGTGGTATTTGATCACCTCTGCGGTTTTTATTTTTTGCTAAACAAATAAAAAAAGACTGAAAATTTTGAAAAAAATAAAAGTTTTGCTTTTGTTTCTGTTATAAAATTTTGTAAATAAGTAAGTTTTCTCTTTCACTGATAGGCACTGACAGGCACTGATAAGGTGGCACTGATGAGGTGGCACCAATGAGCGGGCACTGACGATGGGCACTGATATGCGACACTGATGGGCACTGGTAGGCGGTACTGATGGGTGGCACTGATATGCAGCACATATGGGAATTGATAGGCAGCACTGGTGGGCACTCATGGGTGGCACTGGGTGGCACTGGTGGGTACTGATGGGCACTGATAGGCGACACTGATGGGCACTGAAAGGTTGCAAATATGGGTTCTTATGGGTGGCACTGATAGGCAGCACTGCTGGGAACTAATAGGTGGCACTGCTGGGCATTGATGGACACTGATAGGCCGCACTGCTGGGCACTGATGGGCATTGATACGTGGCACTGATGGGCACTGATATGAGGCACTGATAGGCATCCCTGGTGGCACTGGCAGTGGTAGGCATTGTGAGTGGGCACTGATTGGCAGCTGCCTGGGCATTGATTGGCAGCTGCCAGGGCACAAATGAGTATTTCCCTGGGGGTCTAGGGGGGGGGAAATACCTGGTGGTCCTGGGCGGCATGATGGTGGTCCTGGGCGGGATCCGCGGGGGGCTGTGCTGATAAACAATCAGCACAGACCCCCCCTGTCAGGAGAGCAGCCAATCGGCTCTCCTCTACTCGCGTCTGTCAGACACGAGTGAGGAAAAGCCGATCACCAGTGTTCTGCCGAGAAAGTTCCGCTCAGCGGATAAGTTCCCCCCTCTACTGCGCCTGCGCAGTAGGATCCGGCGGAAATAGCCGAAGCGGAACAGCTGAAAATCAGCTGTACACGGCGCCTGTAAGAGGGCCCCTTGCGGGCTCGCTTCGCTCGCCACACTTCGCTCGCCACGCTTCGGGCACGGCCTTGCTGCGCTCGGCTCTTTTAGATTCCCCCTCTAGGTCCACTTGGATGGTGGGGAAGGAATCTGGACCGAGGGCGCAGGCGCCATGTACAGCTGATTGAAGCGTTTGAGCTTCGGCTATCTCCGGCGGCTGACAGTAGTTGGTACTGCGCAGGCGCTGCGCCTGCGCAGTACAGGGGGGGAACTTATCCGCCGAGGGAACTTTCTCAGCAAGACACCGGCTCTGCCTATCTACATCATGATCAGCCGTGATTGGACACGGCTGATCACGTGGTAAAGAGTCTCCGTCAGAGACTCTTTACCTATATCGGAGTTGCAGTGTGTCAGACTGACACCCCGCAACAACGATCGCCGCGATGCGCGCCCCCGGGGGCGCGCATCGGCTTAATATCCTGATGACGTCATATGACGTCCGGTCAGGATATTGAAACCACTTTGCTGCTATATGGCGGGCGGCAAGTGGCTAGACAAAAAAAAAAGAAAAAAGGCAAATAAAATATATGGGTGCCATATCCCCTAATATGTAACAATATGGAAAAACTCCCTTTAAACCCAACTAATAGGATTTTTACGGTACCACCACAGCCAATTTAAAGACTAAAGCCTCGTACAGACGATCCGATTGATGGCAGGGGATTGTCTGTTGACAGACTGTTGTCCTAAAATCTTACAGTTAGTACGCTCCTTCTGACAATTGTTGTCCAACAAATGTTGGATGGCAGGCTAGTAAATTTTACAGTGGACAACGGTCTGTTGTCTGATTTTCATATCGTCAGTACACAAGTCCATCACACAAAAGTCCAAAGTACAAACACGCTTGACTGAATCAGTGCTCACCAAACACAAAATTAGCAGAAGGGGCCCAAAGGGTGGCGCTCAAGAGCTGAAATTCCTCGTAGTACGTCACTACGTTCGTGTTTGTTGGCCGACAATTGTGTACCGTTAGTATGCAAGACAATTTCTCGGCACACGCACTTTGGATAGAAATCAGACGCTCGGTTGGACAACAATCGGATCATGTGTACGAGGCTTTACTGCCCTTCCCCTCTCGGTGATCTGTGGACTTTTAACAAACTTTGTCGCAGATTCCTACCTTTTGTTATTCTGAAGAAATAGCTGTTTGTTTGTCGGTGTCCGTGTTCTGGGTGAATCTGTATGTGAGCGGTTGTATAATTACCAATCAGCTACTGCACCTGCAGGGCTTTACTGAGGGAAGTTGCAGAGTCTGCTTTTAGACGTGATTTTCCTTTGGGAGTATCTCACCAAAAACATTTTTGTTGCAGGGGATGCCAAAAATCTGACTTGAGTCTAATGCCGGCCATACATGCTCGAATTTCAAAGAGTTTTCTTTTGAAAATCTGAAAATTCGTGCGTTTTGTGATCACCATTGATTTCGAAATTCAGCCAACTAAGCCTTCAATTTCACCTCCTGTTGCTACAGAAAAGAATTTTCGTGGCTGGGAATCTTCTTTTCTTTCTGGGAATTTTCTTTTCTTGCACATGCGCATTTCTTTTTTGATTACATTTCTCACACGATTCTCCCATTATTGATTAGAAAATCGTTTTTGAAAAAATTTCCAACATGTCCGATTACTCAAATTTGATTGCAGCACAAAAATCGGCTCTTGGTGCAGCCCACTAATGGTGCAAAATACGAACTAAAATTCTCATATAAGATTTTCGAAAGGAAATTTTTTTTTAAATTTGACCCTTAGTGCAGAATTCTAGGAAAATTAGTAAGCCATTCACACAAGCAGAAAATTACATTTCTGGGAGGAGTTCTGTACACCATCTGTGTACAGAAAGCCTCCAAGGTAGCCATATTGCACTGCATTTTACAAAAAAATTACAGCTCTGCAGATTGAACAGGAAAGGTCATTTTTAATAACATTCAATTACAATATGACTCGAGTCGCAATTGTATACGCTATATTTTTATTTTATTTTATTTGCATTTTTTTTCCCACGAAAGTGGAGTTACCCTTTAAGCCAGGGGTCTCAAACTGATTCCAGTTGCCATTTTTGGAAGAAGACGAATCTGATTTTTGTACATTTGTTACATAACTGACTGTTAGGTGGCAAAATACTGTATGCAGTATATACTATGTGTGTATATATCTATAGATACATATATATATCACAGGCCACTTTATTAGGTACACCTTGCAAGTATCGGGCTGGACCCCATTTGCCTTCAGAACTCCCTTAATTCATCATGGCACAGATTCAACAAGGTGTTGGAAACATTCCTCCGAGATTTTGGTCCATAGTGACATGATAACATCACGCAGTTGCTGCAGATTTGTCGGCTGCACATCCATGATGCAAATCTCTCGTTCCACCACATCCTAAAGGTGCTCTATTGGATGAGATGTGGTGACTGTGGAGGCCATTGGAGTACAGGGACCTCATTGTGCAGTGGTGAGATGATTGGAGCTTTGTGACATGGTGCATTATCCTGCTGGAAGGAGCCATCAGAAGATGGGTACACTGTAGTCATAAAAGGGATGGACATGGTCAGCAACAATACTCAGGTAGGTCGTGGCCTTATACGATGCTCAATTGGTGCCAAGGGGCTCAAAGTGTGCCAAGAAAATACCCCCCACACCACCATTACACCACCACCAGCCTGAACCGGTGATACAAGGCAGGATGGATCCATGCTTTCATGTTGTTTACGCCAAATTCTGACCCCACCATCTGAATGTCGCAGCTGAAATCGAGACTCATCAGACCAGGCAATGTTTGTCCAATCTTCTATTGTCCACTTTTGTGAGCCTGTGTGAATTGTAGCCTCAGTTTCCTGTTCTTAGCTGGCAGGAGTGGCACCCAAGGAGGTCTTCTGCTGCTGTAGCCCATCTGCTTCAAGGCTCAATGTGTTTTGCATTCAGAGATGGTATTCTGCATACCTTGGTTGTAACAAGTCATTATTTGTTTTACTGTTGCCTTTCTATCATCTTGAACCAGTCTGCCCATTCTCCTCTGACCTCTGACATCAACAAGGCATTTTCATCCACACAACTGCCGCTCACTGGATATTTTCCATTTTTTGGACCATTATCTGTAAACCCTAGAGATGGTTGTGAAAATCCTGTAGATCAGCCATTTTTGAAATACTCAGACCAGTCCTTCCGACACCAACAACCAGGCCATGTTCAAAGTCACTTAAATCCCCTTTCTTTCCCATTCTGATGCTCGGTTGAACTTCAGGTCTTCGTTACGTCTAGATGCCTAAATGCATTGAGTTGCTGCCATGTGATTGGCTAATTAGCAATTACCAAGCAGTTGAACAGGTGTACCTAATAAAGTGGCTGGTGAGTATATATACTGGATATATAGATAGATATATAGATAGATAGATAGATAGATAGATAGATAGATAGATAGATAGATAGATAGATAGATAGATAGATAGATAGATAGATAGATAGTAATACCTCGGATTGCGAGTAACGCGGTTAACGAGCATTTCGCAATACGAGCTATTACTTATAAAAAATCCTGACTCGGTTTGCGAGTGTAGTCTCGCAAAACAAGTCAGGATTTAAGCCTCTGCGGTGTGAAGTACTGCATTTGGCCCAAGGATCGGGGGCGCCGGTGACACTCAGAGCCGTTCGGATGCACTCGGAAACACTCGGAAATACGCAGAAATACTCCGTTTCCAAGCGTTTCCGAGCCTCTCCAAGGGTTTCTGAGTGCATCGGAGCTGCTCTGAGCGGTCTCCAAGTATTTCTGAGTCTCTCCGGCGCCCCCCCACCTCTGGCCACATGCGGTACTGCATACAATAGAATTATCTTTGTTTCCATTGACTTCTATGGGAAAATTCGCTTTGATATGCGAGTAATTTGGATTATAAGCAATCTCCTGGAACGGATTATGCTCGTAATCCAAAGTTCCACTGTATATATATTATATATAGATTAGGGTTATCCCAATACTGATACTAGTATCGGTATTGGCACCGATACCGAGCATTTGCCCAAGTACTTGTACTCGGGCAAATGCTCCCGATGCTTCCCCCGATACCTGGAAGACAGCTGTGATCGGTGCATGGGGGAGTTACAATCTTCTCCCCCCGCGGCTTTCAGCAGCTTTAGTGACATACAGCGGTGATCGGTCACCGCTGACTGTCACTGCATCCTCCTCCAAGCCCCCTCCGTTCCTCTCTCCTTTTCTGTCCCCCTCCGCTGTCCCCTCCGTTCTGCTCTCCTTCTCTGTCCCCCTCCGTTCTCCCCCTCCGTTCCGCCGTCCTCCTCCTCCTTCCTTTGTGAATGGAGAGAGTCAGCTGACTCTGTCCATTCACATAACTGAAACATTGTAATCTCCTGTGATTACAATGTGTCAGTTTATGAATGGAGAGGAGCCGCTGTCTTCTCTCCATTCATTCTCAGTGCAGCTGAGGCTGCAGAGAAAGGGACTGGGGAATCTCTATCCTCCGTCTCTTTCTCTGTCTCAAGGGGGAGATATCAGAGGTCTGTTAAGACCCCTGATATCTCACCAAAGCCCCCCAACAGGGCTGATTAAAAAAAAAACACATATTGCAATAAAGAATAAAAAAAAATTATTGTAAATAATAAAAATTGTAAATAAAAAAAAAAACACACACACATACAATGTTCACCCCCTCCCCCCCCCCCCCCCCCAAAAAAAAAGCACTGTAAAAAAAAAAACAAAAAAAAAAAAACACTGTCACGTGACATTAAAAAAAAAGTATCGGTATCGGCGAGTACTTGAAAAAAAGTATCGGTACTTGTACTCGGTCCTAAAAAAGTGGTATCGGGACAACCCTAATATATATATATATATATATATTTTTCTAGCTGAAAGCAGTTATATTAGCCATCCAGCTTTTTAAATAAATAAATTGAATACATAGATGTGAGATAGCTCATCTATGAATGAATGCCATATAAAGAATAATAATGTATCTTCTATGGTTTTCCTGGTAAATTTGTCTACAAGGGTCTAAAACTGGACAGAAGAGGAAAAGAAAGTAAATGATAACAATGTGTAAATTTTAGACCTTGGTGCCTCCTCCTCTGTTGTCCTAGGCATTGGTCCACAAACTTCATCATGGTAACTACAGCCCTGCTTGTCAGGAGTTTTGAGAAGTTGAGTTAAAGTGAATCTAAATCCAAAACCTTTGTCTAGTTCTGAATAGAAGGGTTAGACCCTCTGTCAAGTTTATTTTTTTTTCTGTTTGCATCTCCATTTGTGCTGATGGCCATTGTCATTGATGCAAAAAAGCGATCCAAAATTTTACAACTGTCACAAAACAGACAGTGAGAGACGCCTGTTCCTCCCACAACTAGCTAATGCCTGGTACACACGATGAGATTATTGGACGAATGATCTTCTGTTTTTTTGGCATGCTAGTCTCATTACAAAAATGAAGAGTTTACTAAAGTTACAAAAATGTTTGTACGACAGAATAAAAATTCGGAAGTGATGTAATGTGTTATTATTTCTTTATTTGTATTGTATTTTCGAATGACAACTATACGGATTATACGGATTAACCACGTCAGCCCCGAATGAATTTACCCCCTTCCTGACCAGAGCGCTTTTTGAGATTCGTCACTGTGCCGCTTTAACTGACAATTGCGCGGTCATGTGACGTGGCTCCCAAACAAAATTGACGTCCTTTTTTTGCCCACATAGAGCTTTCTTTTGGTGGTATTTGATCACCTCTGTGGTTTTTATTTTTTGCACTATAAACAAAAAATAGCGACAATTTTGAAAAAAAAAACGCATTATTTTTTACTTTTTGCTATAATAAATATCACCCAAAAAATTTATAAAAAAAAAACATTTTTTTTCCCTCAGTTTAGGCCAATATGTATTCTTCTACATATTTTTGGTAAAAAAAACCCGCAATAAGCGTTTACTGATTGGTTTGCGCAAAAGTTATAGCGTCTACAAAATAGGGGATAATTTTATGGCATTTTTATTGATATTTTTTTTTTTTACTAGTAATGGCGGCGATCAGCGATTTTTATCATGACTGCGACATTATGGCAGACACATCGGACAATTTTGACACATTTTTGGGACCTTTGGCATTAATACAGCGATCAATGCTAAAAAATTGCATTGATTACTGTAAAAATGTCACTGGCAGTGAAGGGGTTAACCACAAGGTGGCGCTGTAGGGGTTAAGTGTGTCCTAGGGAGTGATTCTAACGGTGGGGGGGAGGGTCTGTGTGTGATACTACACTGATCGCCGCTCCCAATTACAGGGAGCAGAGATCAGTGACAGTGTCATTAGGCAGAACGGGGAGATGCTTGTTTACATTAGCAACTCCCCGTTCTTCCTCACCGTGAGACGATCGCGGGTATGTCCGCGGACATCGAGTCCGCGGGACCCGCGATCACGGTCATGGAGCTCCCGGCGGGTGCCTGCGCGCAGCGAGCCTCCTCCTAAAGGGCAATGTACAGGTATGTTAATCTGCCTGTAAGTGCCCTTCTGCCACAGTATATCTGCGTGAGGCGGTCGGGAAGCGGTTAAATGAAAATCGTACAATCTGGTATCGTACAAGAAAAATGTTCCTGCTTGACCCATCAGATAACTTCGCATGAAAAGTGATCGAGTCTCGAAAGCTGTGTACTAACGATCAGATTTTGGTACGATTGCTTTGAAAGCGATATTTTTTCTTAAGATTTTCTAATGGTGTGTATGGGCCATTAGGAGGAACTTTCCTCACTTTGAAGTAATCACTTCCTGTTGGGTAGAAAGTAAAGGTAAATCTCCCCAACAGGACACGGACAGCGAAAAATATATAAATAAATAAAATAACCCTTTTTTTAGCCCTTTCCTCCTCTTATCCAATGCTAAAAAAAATTGTTTGGGTTTTTGATCAAATTTAAGAAACAGAACGTTCCACAGGATCTAACCGTATCCCCAGCATTCCATATCCAGCACACTTCCCCACTCTGTACACACGATCGAACAACGGTGACCTGGGATGAGAGGAGTGATTTTGGCAATATTGATGAAAGCGGAGTTCTGCCAATTTTTTTTTCTTTTTTAAGTCAGCAGCTACAAATACTGCAGCTGCTGACTTTTAAAATAAGGACACTTACCTGTCCAGGGCACCCGCGATGTCGACACCCGAAGCCGATCTGTCCCTCAGCTCCGGGTGCCATCTTGCGGCTTCACTTCCTGGTTCCCTACTGCGCATGCGCGACTCGTGCTGCGCGATTCCACTGGTCCCTGCTGTCTCCTGGGACCTGTTTGTCTCCCAGAAGACAGCGGGGGGGGGGGGGGGGAACGGAGTAGGTGTGGGAAGTGGCGTAGATACCCGCGGGTGGGTCGGGTATCTATGCCCTGTATTAGACAGGTATCTGCTCCCCCCTGCAAAGTGCCAAATGTGACACCGGAGCGCTGGCCCTGGTTATAACCCTCCCTTACTCTATCCAAAATAAAAAAAACATTTGCCTACAGTGCTACTTTAAAGTGGAGTTCCACCCACTTTTACAACTCTTCAGCATCCCTCACTAAACTGTGCACTGTAAACGAATTGGATATTTAAAAAAAATTTTCTCAGCACTTACTGTATATCTGCTGTATTCATTTTTCACTTCCTCCTCCCTGGCCGCGGCCCATCGCATCATTTCCTGTTTGCAATGCCTTCCGGGAAGGGGCGGCAACTTCCTCTGACACTGCCGCTGCTATGGTAACCTGACCTGAAACCTATTACACTGCTTGTGCTGCACTGAGCATGTGCGAGATCTGCAAGCATGAGATCCAGGAAGAAATACAGTCTGGCTTCAGATGCCCACACTTAAGATGGCCACGGCCTGCTGTAAGTTTATAAAATAACAAACTACTGCTATAAACTAACAAAACAGACCATAGTTTACAGATTAGCTTTACTAGAATACATTAAGCTTGTGTATTGTAGGGGTATTTTTATTTAAAAAGTAACATTTCGCCCGGAACACCACTTTAAACCTCAGGAGCCAATTGAAATCCATTGCACTCTTTAAAACCACCCAAAACTACCGTCAGTTACCCTTTTCTATTGACTTCAATGCAATTTTACAAAATTTGAAAATTTTGACAAACTCATCTGGTTTTCTGGGAAATGATTCTCAATGTGCTCATGTGAGAAAACGTTTTTTGTTTTTTTACCATGTGAGATACCAGTTTTTTTTTTTGCTCAGCAAGGCCCAACAGTACAGGCCAGCCTATCCCCATCCAGTCTACAGCGTTCTGACCATTAGCACAGTTTTAATTAACTATGTTTGATATGGTTCATGAAGCAGCAGGTCCGGCTCATTTAAATGACAACAATAGCATGTGAGCTTATTCCTGGCACTGCTAGAAAGGCCCGGCTTTCTTCCCTTAACCAGCTGAGGAATGCGGGTTAATGCACGGGCCTCTCTCCGTTCCCCCCACAGCTCGGCATTGGCAGAAAGTGACACTTTTTCTTTTGCTTAATTAAGTTGTTCAGAGGAAGGCTGGTCAGACAGTTGCATCTACGTGGGGAGTCTTGCAGAGCAGAGAAAGGCGTGGGCGTTGTCAACATTAAAAGGGGGATTCTGTTATTGTTTGGGTGTAGACGGGTCATTTTTTCACTGTTACTGCTGCCTCACTGACCACAGCACTGAAAGGCTGTGAAAGCTGCTTAGGCCCGGCTACCTTGGGTCTTAAAAGTGGGGGGGGGGGGAAAAGTTGCCAGCTTCATTTATGGGACATTTTTTTAAAAGGCAAATGGCGACGTTTTATTCAATGGCGGAGCTGCAGCTGGGCTTCTTTTACAGTCATGCCAGCTGGATCCGAGGCTTGTTTTTTTTTTTTTATGGTAAATGTGGTATTCTTCTCATCTATTCCTAATTCTATTCTGACGGGCCGTCTGCATGGGAAGTCGTTTATAATAACAAAGGTGGATATTATTAGTTCATATCTATACAGCAGTTATATATTCTATAGCAGTGGTCTCCAAACTACGGCCCTGGGGCCGGATGTGGCCCTTCGAATGCCTCTATCTGGCCCTTGGGGCACTATTCCATCCACAACTGACACAAATAATGGGGCACTATTCCTCCCACAGACACCAATGATGGGGCACTATTGATCTTTTATTAAAAGAATCAAGCAACCAATTTTATACAAAAGTAAAAAACCAAACCATAGTACAAAACTTCAACAGAAATCCAAGGAATACGCATCCATGTTCAGAATATATACAATATATACATAATCCGTTACCAAAACTATTTACATAAAGCAGCAGAGAGGGCCTAAGAGGCACAACCCATCACCTGTGTACGCAGCCATTTATCAAAAATTAATCCAAAAAAAATAATCTAGGGTGATAAGAGACAGACAGCCACACCCGGGAAAGAGACTCCTGGCAGTCAGGGAGGCCTGAAACCCCTCCACGCCTTCAACCAAGCCCCCTGACTCCGCTTGTCTCTCTCAAGTACCCGAATCTTCTCCACCTCATGCAGAATGTCATACAACACCACCTGAACAGGAAGGATTTTACGCCGAATGCTGACCTGACACCGTGCGTTCCAAGTGAAATAACGGACTACTAGGCTAACTAGAAAAAGTGTATCTAAACAAAAAACCCCACCAGTATTGAATGCTCCATACACCCACTCAGCATAACCCAGCCTGGAGAGGAAAGGGACACCGAGGGCCCGCCCCACCTGTTTGTACACCTCTATGTTAAAAGGGCAATGAAGCAGAAAATGGTCCATAGTCTCCTCCTCACCTGCACACTCCTCCCGAGGACAGCTACGATCCACCCCACTGCGGAATTTCAAATTGCCCCGAACATAGAGTCTCCCATGGAAGCACAACCAGGCCAGATCCCTAAATTTAGGGGGTACTCTGTCCAAATTAATAAGTCTTAACCCTGCCCTCAAAACTGGGCCCGGGCAATCCCTTAAGGCCAGTGGGTCATGAAAGACTTTGCTCAAGACTCGGCTCATAAGGACTTTCCTCGGAACCGATCTGAGATCTTCAGCCGACAATCGCCACTGCCGTAATAACTTCAGGCACGGAGCGACATAGGCTGGTAGCTGACCACGATGACCCCTGAGATTCTTCACTTGGCCACCTTTTCCCAAAGTCGCAGAAAAGGCCTAAACCAAGATCTAAAAATGCCTGCCCATCCAGGAGGTTCCACTGCAAGCATATTACCAATATTAAACTTGAGAAAAAGCAGTGAAAAGAAAAGAACTGGGTTGACCATACCTAAGCCACCCTCCCTCCTGGATAGATAGGTGACATTCCTCTTGATGGGGTTCAGTCTGTTCCCCCACAACATCTGGAAGAACACACTACTGACCCTAGCATAGAGAGACACTGGCAAGATGCAGACAAAGCTGACATACAAAAAGATCGGAATCAGGTAAGTCTTAATCAGATCAACCCTTTCCCTCATAGATAACTTCCATTTCTTCCAGCTGACCACCTTAGTATTGGCAATTTCCAGTCTGCCTTCCCAGTTTTTGAGGCCATAATCGCCGGGTCCAAATTCAATGCCTAGAATCTTAATTCTTTCCTGGGGCACTGGAAAGGTGTCCGGGAGATCAAAACCCTCACCTTCCTTTCCCATCCAGAAGACTTCACTCTTTTCCCGATTGATCTTGGAGCCTGATGCTTCAGAATACCGTGATGTCAGAGAGACCACCTCCTCTGCTTCATCCGCCCCGGTGACAATCACCGACACATCGTCCGCATAGGCAACAACCCTCAAAGGCGGCTCACCCGGGAGACCCACTGGTACCCCACACAACATGCCGCTCTCTAGCCTCCTGATGAAAGGGTCGATTGCAAACACATAGAGCAGGGGACTCAGGGGACAACCCTGGCGCACCCCGGAGCCAACCTCAAAGGACTGCCCAACCCAACCATTAACAAGAGGAAAGCTTTCTGCCCCCTTATACAAGACTTTTAACCAATCGACAAAACCACCCGGCAGACCGTACTTACTAAGGAGCAACCACAGGTACTCATGGTTGACACGATCAAAAGCCTTTGCCTGATCCAATGTCAGCAAATACTTTCCCCAGCCTGCAGCCCTGCACCGCTCCAAGGCCTCCCGGACAGCTAAAACCGCTGTGAAGGTGCACCTACCCTGGACCGAACAGTGCTGATGGCGAGAAAGCAAAGACTTTGCTACTGACGATAGGCGCCAGAAAAATATCTTTGCCAGTATCTTTCTATCGACATTAAGAAGGCTGATGGGGCGCCAATTCTCAATCATCGAAGGATCTTTACCCTTTGAAAGAAGAATCACAGCCGAGTGCCTCATGGAAGGGGGAAGTACCCCCTCAGCAAGGCAACTGTTAAAAACCTCTACCAAATGTGGGGCCAGAATAGACTTAAAGGCTTTGTAAAACTCAGCCGTCAAGCCATCCGGTCCAGGTGACTTTTTGATGGCAAGTTGTTCAATTGCCCTCATCACCTCTTCAACTGTGATCTCCTCTGTCAAATTCATCAATGGGACATCTTCATCATTTAGACCTGGAGTAGAGTCCAAAAAGCCTTCCATCTTGTCACGGTCAAGCTCTTTCCTCCCAAGAAGGTCAGCATAAAAGGACCTCACGACCTCCAGAACCCCTGACCTGGACTTTGTCAAGGAACCTGTACTGTCTTTAAGGCCAACGACCGTTTTAACAGCTACACCTTGTTTGCAGTTCTGGTAAGGGTCAGGCGAGTGGTACTTCCCATAGTCCCTCTCCAGAACCAAAGAGGCATGCCGGTCATATTGACACTTCCTGAGAAGGAGTTTCACTTCGGAGATTTCCCCAGGATCTCCACCTCTCGAGACAAGAATATCCAGCTTCCTCCGTAAACGTTGGTAGGTCATGTATTTATTAAACTGTTTTCTATTGGCTAGGCCCCTGAAGAATCCAGCGATCCTCTTTTTGGTCAGCTCCCACCACTCAGCCTTGCTGCTACAAAAGTCCAGGATGGTCACCTGTGCCTGAAAGAATTCCTCAAAGGATTGTCTAACATGTTCTTCCTTGAGTAGAGTCGAATTCAATCTCCAGATGCCCTTACCCCTCTGAGGGGCGTCTGAAGCATTCAGGACCACAGATAGCATACAGTGATCAGAGAACTCTACTGCCTGCACCACTGGGGGTGAGAAAGCAGAGGTCTCCTTCAAAAAAAACCTATCTATTCTACTCTGACTATTACCTCTATGAAAGGTGAACCCGGTGTCATCCGGGAGGTGCTTAATGTGCACATCCACAAGACCAGCATCCCTAACCATACTATTTAAAAAAACGCTATCATATCCCAGCCTGTCCTTGAAGTCCTTCCTGTCCTTGGGCCTAGTTACTGTATTAAAGTCACCTCCAAAGACCACTTGCCGGGATGTAAAAAGAAATGGCTTGATCCTTGTAAAAAGGCATTTCCTGTCCCACTTTGTGTGCGGCCCATAGACATTAATTAGGCGCAGGTCCTGCCCTCCCACAAGGACATCTAAGACCATACATCTCCCAATCTCCACCTCAATAACCCGCCGGACAGTTACCATGCCGGTTTTAAACAACACCGCCACACCGCCGTAAGGCTCGGCCGCAAGAGACCAGTAAGATGGACCATACCTCCACTCTCTCTTGGCCATATGAATATCTGCCAAGGAGGTGAGCCTAGTCTCCTGCAAAAATAAAATTTCAGCATCTAATTGGCTGAACAAAAAGAAGGCCATAGAACGAGCTCTTACTGACTTAATGCTGGCGACATTTATTGTCACCACTTTTAACGGAGGGGGAACCGCCATTTGGGTTATTGGGTGGATTGCTTCTTAGCTCCCCTCTGCTGCTCATCACCAGAAGCCTCTCTCTTTCTTGAGGCCGCCTCAAACTCCATTTCGGAATCAGAACTTCGCTCCGAAGAAGCTCCAGATGAGGAAATCTCCCACTTAGAGGACCTATAACGGTTGGAGACAGGCACTGGAGCCTGTTCCGTCCTCACCACCTGCTTCTTCCGCTTCCCAACCTTCCTTCTCTCCTCCAGGTACTGCAGGTCAGCTTCAGAGATGCCCTTATCTCCTGTTTTTTTCTTTGAAGTCTTTACAGAAGACTCCTTTAGAGAGGCAGAAGCGACCTTTTTAATACCCACTACCACTCCTGGTGGGGGGGTTGCTCCCTTTGAATCAGACTTAGGAGGGGTAGACTCCTGGGGGGTAACTGACTCGGGGGGCACAGACTTGGAAGGTTCTGACACATGAGGAGAGGGTACAGTAGGCTGGGGGGACACAGAGACAGATACAGAAGGAATACTTACAGACACAGGAGGGGTGGCCACAGGAACTGGGGAGGGATCCTGAGCAGGACCAGGGGAGTCACCGCAGAGGAGGATGGTACACCAGGGGCCTCACCCTCCATCCTGTCCAGCCTTGACATGTCATCAATTACCTCCTTCTCCATATTGTGCCAGGCTTCAGGACATCTGCTGTAGGGGTGGCCAAGGCGCAGGCACAGGTTGCACCTGATCATCTCGGTGCAGTCCTTAGCCATATGACCCTGACCCCGACACACTGAACATATCAAGGCTGAACAGGAAGAGCTCAAATGCCCCTTTTCTCCACAGCGGTGACACAGCTTCGGCTGACCAGGGTAGAAAATAGTCATCCTATCCCTCCCTATAAAAGCTGAGGAGGGCAGGTGACGGACAACATTCCCATCCCTGGCCAACTTGACTGTAACCGACCAACCCCCAGTCCAGATGTTACGTTCATCAAGGATTTTGCTGGGCTTAGTCAAAACCTCACCATAGTTCCTTAACCAGACCTCTAGGTCCCGAGCAGGAACACTCTCATTGGTGAGTATGATGGTTATCTTTTTCACCGTTGACCTTTGCGAAACCACAACTGGGGACAGACCTTCCCATTCAGGTCTTGACCTGCACCGAGCCTCATATCGCTCCCAGAACAGGTCAAGACCCTCTGGCCTGGTGAAACTAATGGTATAATCCCGTGTCCCAGCAACATGTATTAGAGCATACAGGTCATTTGCCCCAAAACCCATCTCCAAAATCAAATCCACCACTGCACGCCGTGCTGGAGGGATTGCACCACCTTCCCATTTGAGAATTACCACATTTCTTCTTGGACCCCCAGCAGAAGCCAGAGACCCAAGACCAGATCCTGGGGTGCCCAAAGTGGTAGGCTGCAGGGGGAAACCCCGCTTGGGGGCGGAGCTACCAGGAGCAGAGCGTACCACCTGAGCAAACGTGGGTTTATCAGGGCCAAGGCCCCACACTGAAGTCACAGTAGTCTGTACATTATTATTATTTGCTTGGACTGAGCTGGGACGATTGTCCATCACACTTGTACAATTGCTATCAGTCACACACACGTTCAATTTTCCATCAGGAATAGTCACAGTTGCTGCAATACCAGCTGTCTCCTGATGCTGCACTGTAGAGTCTCCAGCAGCTGTGGGGCAAACATCTTTAGACTCAGCCAAAGGAGAGTTAATAGGCTCTGCTGACACCGGTAGTTCCTTTTCAGAAATGTCATTTTTTAAATGCAGCTCTTGCTGCGCTGCAGCATTAGAAGGTACAACATTGCTACACATAGCATTAGAAACTTGATTGTCACTGGGCACACTTTCAACATTGCTCATGGTGTTAGATGACACAAAAACAGATTCATCCCCTGCTTGGGGCTTGACATTATCAGGCACATTATCAGTTATGTCCTTATCACCAAACGCCAGCTGATCCCCCCGCACAGGAGACTCCATTACCTGGATGGCCCTGAGCATGCCTCCTGAGTCCTGGGAAGGCATGGGGCTGCTTACCTCTACCTGAGGGGGCAGGGGGTCAGAACTGGGGGTCTCCTCCTCCACCTCCATCTTTGTCATCCTGGCAAACCTTTTATCATTGTAAAACTTTTCCTTAAATGGCCCATCTCTTCCTTCCATGATGGACACAATGGTCTCCTGATGTTCCACCCGGACCTTGGCCAGTTGGATCTCCGGATCCATGGACCCACGTGTCTGGCTATGCAAGCCCTCACGCTGCCTTCTCAGGCGCTTCAGCTCCGCTCTGAGTTTATAGAGCTTGTCTCTTTCTCTATTCAGGGCTTTAATCCCGGCCCCCACTCGCTCCTGAATTGCCCCTGAGCCTTCATCCTTACCAGGGGCAGAAAGATCACAAGCCATGGTTTGTACAGAGGAAGGCATGTCAACCGACGGCCCAGGAGATGGCTGTGAGCTTCCAGCAGGAGAGGCCCTGCTGGCCTCCATGGCTTCCCCAGAAAGGAGCCAGGAGAGCTGGGATAGATTTCCTCACCAGTCCCCTCTCACACGGATCTGCAGCAGCTCCAGAGAGACAGCCTCCTCCTGACACACCTGTGCTCCAATGATGGGTGGGGCACTATTCCTCCCACAGACACCAATGATGGGGCACTATTCCTCCCACAGACACCAATGATGGGGCACTATTCCTCCCACAGACACCAATGATGGGGCACTATTCCTCCCACAGACACCAATGATGGCGCACTATTCCTTCCACAGACACAAATGATGGGGCACTATTCCTCCCACAGACACCAATGATGGCGCACTATTCCTCCCACAGACACCAATGATGGGGCACTATTCCTCCCACAGACACCAATGATGGGGCACTATTCCTCCCACAGACACCAATGATGGGGCACTATTCCTCCCACAGACACCAATGATGGCGCACTATTCCTCCCACAGACACCAATGATGGGGCACTATTCCTCCCACAGACACCAATGATGGGGCACTATTCCTCCCACAGACACCAATGATGGGGCACTATTCCTCCCACAGACACCAATGATGGGGCACTATTCCTCCCACAGACACCAATGATGGCGCACTATTCCTTCCACAGACACAAATGATGGGGCACTATTCCTCCCACAGACACCAATGATGGCGCACTATTCCTCCCACAGACACCAATGATGGGGCACTATTCCTCCCACAGACACCAATGATGGGGCACTATTCCTCCCACAGACACCAATGATGGGGCACTATTCCTCCCACAGACACCAATGATGGCGCACTATTCCTCCCACAGACACCAATGATGGGGCACTATTCCTCCCACAGACACCAATGATGGGGCACTATTCCTCCCACAGACACCAATGATGGGGCACTATTCCTCCCACAGACACCAATGATGGGGCACTATTCCTCCCACAGACACCAATGATGGGGCACTATTCCTCCCACAGACACCAATGATGGGGCACTATTCCTCCCACAGACACCAATGATGGGGCATTAATTCTCCCACAGACACCAATGATGGGGCACTATTCCTCCCACAGACACCAATGGCGCACTATTCCTCTCACTAATACCAACAATATGGCACTATTTCTTCCACTGTTACCAACAATGGAGCACTATTGCTCCCACTAAAACCAGTGAAGGGGCATTGATGGGGCACCTGACGCTGGGGCATTTTCTACTCCCACTGGCCACAATCCGGCCCCCCTAAACTCTGAAGGACAGTAAATTGTCCCTTTGTTTAGAATGTTTGGAGACCCCTGTTCTATAGGAATGTATGCAGCAGACCATTGTTTTTAATGGGCCTGTACACACCGACACGCAAACTTCTGCTTCGTATAGATCAATAAAATAAAATACCAAAATCTGCATTGCTGGACAGTATTTTCCATACATACCTACACTATATTGCCAAAAGTATTGGTACGCCTGAGTTGGCCCACCCTTTGCAGCTATAACAGCTTCAACTCTTCTGGGAGGGCTGTCCACAAGGTTTAGGAGTGTGTCTATGGGAATGTTTGACCATTCTTCCAGAAGCGCATTTGTGAAGTCAGGCACTGATGTGGACGAGAAGGCCTGGCTCGCAGTCTGCACTTTAATTCATCCCAAAGGTGTTCTATCGGGTTAAGGTCAGGACTCTGTGCAGGCCAATCAAGTTCCTCCACCCCGAACTCGCTCATCCATGTCTTTATGGACCTTGCTTTGTGTACTGGTGTGCAGTCATATTGGAACAGGAAGGGGCCATCCCCAAACTGTTCCCACAAAGCTGAGAGCATGAAATTGTCCAAAATGTCTTGGTATGCTGACGCCTTAAGAGTTCCCTTCACTGGTTGTCAAGCCCAACCCCTAAAAAATAACCCCACACCATAATCCCTCCTCCACCAAATGATTTGGACCAGTGCACAAAGCAAAGAAACAAAATATGGTTGGTAGTACCCTGTGAGGTGCCTCCATCCCCATTATACATACAAATGCAGAGTTTTGCCCATTGGGACTTTAGATGAAGTGCCACACAGCCAGTAATAAAAACATACTACAGGTTTATTGAGTATATGCCAGCAATAGAACTGGGAAAAGGTGTCATAATATCAAACAGTTGGCCCAGATATATAAATTCATTACACGGTTACATACAGTAATCATATATTCCATGGTAAATGTGTCATAGCATCTATGATGACCCAACGTGTTTCGTGAGTTCAGTCTCACTCTTCAGGGGTTGATGCATAGGCATAGTCTATAAGGTAAAATGGTTAAAAGAATATAACATAGGAATGAACATGGAAATGTATCAGGTAGATTGAAATGTGGGAATCAAACTAAGGGATCCATACTCACAAAAATGCAGGATGCTGCATGCCAAAGTCGCACCAGCGACATCTGACCCTGGAGCTGTGGGTAAAGGATCCAAAATGGGCTAGTAGTGCAAAACGGGACAGGTGGAAAAGCGGGCAAACAGAACCGCCCAACATGGCCTGCCAGGATGGTGGCTATAAAAAAGAGCGTATATGGGTGGTGATGTGCACAATAAATTAAAAATGAAAATAAAAAATAAAAAATGAAGATAAAAAATAGTGAGAAAATATTGAAATAATGATTAAATGGTCAAAAACAACCACATGGTACAACCTCAGTAATGCGCTTCTGGAAGAATGGTCAAACATTCCCATAGACACACTCCTAAACCTTGTGGACAGCCTTCCCAGAAGAGTTGAAGCTGTTATAGCTGTAAAGGGTGGGCCAACTCAATATTGAACCCTACAGACTAAGACTGGGATGCCATTAAAGTTCACATGCGTGTAAAGGCAGGTGTCTCAATACTTTTGACTATATAACGTATGTACACATGCATGTACAAGACACTCAAAGAAAAGCTAGAACGTTTTTTTACCCGCCTGTGAGCATATGCACAAAAACACACGGGCACATGTATTTACTATACTGCCCATCCTCGCATTTTTATGCAGGAATTTCTGCAAGGAATCTGATGTTCTCTTAAATCTGAATTACTCTCTAGCAGTATTTGGAATATTGTTCTCCCTGATATAGGCTATAGGCCCCGAAACTGCTCCCCCTAAGCCGCACAGGGAGCTGTATGAGGCAGTGGCGACCCGTGCACTGTGGGCACATGGGCGCACCCCCCCCCCATCCATGCGCCCGGCCCCTTTCAGGATGCCGGATGCATGGATTCCTATGGTGGGGCGGGAGGGGGTGGTACTTTTTGAAGCACCTGATTAGAGCCAGAGGCTCTAATAGGCTTCAAAATAGGGAGGGCTCGGGGAGCAGAGAGTGCACCCTGATCCCACCCAATTGTGTGACGATAGCAAATTCAATTTCGCTTTTTTCACACTAATCTTCCTCCCCGCTAATCAGGACGCAGGGCATCAGACCCGTTTCCTGATTGGCCAAAGTGCCAGGCCATCCTATTGGATGCCTGGAGCTTAGGAAGAGTAGCGGAGGACTCTGAGACACATGCTGGAGTGGAGGTCATGGTAAGTGCCACAATGTCAGAGCCGCGTGCGCGCGGGGGGGGGGGTTGTGAGTACGGCCAGAGCTGTGAGCCGCTGCATATGATGAGCACAATTGGCTGCATATGATGAGCACAAGTGGCTGCATATGATGGGCCCAAGTGGCTGCATTTGATGGGCACAATGGCTGCATATGATGGGCACAAGTGGCTGCATTTGACGGGCACAGTGGCTGCATATGACGGGCACAGTGGCTGCATATCATGGGCACAAGTGGCTGCATTTGATCGGTACAAGTGGCTGCAAATGATGGGCACAAGTGGCTGCATATGATGGGCCCAGGTGGCTGCATTTGATGGGCACAATGGCTGCATATGATAGGCACAAGTGGCTGAATTTGACGGGCACAGTGGCTGCATATGACGGGCACAGTGGCTGCATATGATGGGCACAAGTGGCTGCATATGATGGGCACAAGTGCCTGCATATGATTGGTACAAATGGCTGCATTTGATGTGCACAAGTACCTGCGTATGATGGGCACAAGTGGCTGCGTTTGATGGGCACAATGGCTGTATATGATGGGTACAAGTGGCTGCATTTGACGGGCACAGTGGCTGCATATGATGAACACAAGTGGTTGCATATGATGGGCACAAGTGGCTGTATATAATGGGCAAAGTGGCTGCATTTGATGGGCACAGTGGCTGCATTTGATGGGCACAGTGGCTGCATTTGATGGGCACAATGGCTGCATATGATGGACACACGTTACTGCATATGACGGGCACACATGGCTGCATATGATGGGCACAGTGGCTGCGTTTTATGGGCACAATGGCTGCAATTGATGGGCACAGTGGCTGCATTTGATGGGCACAGTGAGGCTGCAATTGATGGGGGGAGGGTTTCAGTATTTTTCAGTTTGTTTGCGCCCCCCCAAAAATTTTGAGCACCAGCCGCCAGTGGTATGAGGGGTATACATGCAGCAGCTGTCGCGTTTGACAGACACAGCTGCCTGCTGATCGCAGCCCATTAAAGTAAATGGAGTTGTACCACAACTGCTGCACAAAAGCATGCACTGCGGTTGCATCGCAGAGGTGCCGGTGTCTTGCCGAGAAAGTTCCCCCGGCGAATAAGGACCCCCCTGTACACCGCGCATGAGCAATTAACATGACATTCTACCAAACTATGCCGCACGCTCCGGATGCTTGTGCTACTCTGCAAGGGGCGGCTCTATTATTACTGTTATATCATCTAAGCAAGGGGCAGGTCTATTATTACGGTCTATTATTACTGTTATATCTGTAGACATCCGCCCCTTACACTATATAACAGTAATAATAGACCCGCCCCTTGCAGAGTAGCACGAGCATCGGGAGCGCGCGGCATCGTCTGGTACCATGTCATGTTAATTCCGCATGCGCGGTGTACAGCTCACTCACAGCTCTTTATGTTTGTCAATTTTTGCCAGCTCTGTAGTCCTTCGTACTGCGCAAGCGCTGCACCTGCGCAGTACAGGGGGGGTCCTTATCCGCTGGGCGGACCTTTCTCGGCAGAACACCAGCTTTTAGGGGTAATGAGATGACATAATGCCTCCTCATATCCTGTCAAATGCCCTCTAAAAAACATTCCACTGCAGATCGCTCTTCAGAGGATGATACTAGAGTAAACAAGCTGAAGTCCAGACAAGCTGCTAAATACACAGTTTGAGACATGCAGGAGCTGTCTTGCCTATCAAGGGATTTGTATTTCCATCCATCTAGTCCTAAGATTTGCACAGCTCTGCTACAGAGAACAGCCAGCTTGATGCCCTGAATTTTGTCAGTGGTAGTTGGACAGCAGAGCTAGATGACCTCCTCTCCCCAGCCTGTGATTGGACAGTGAAGGAGCAGCAACATCTCGATGAGATCATTTCTCTGTTCTTCCCCCTGTCAGTATGTTCCTTGCCAGCACTTATGAATGTCTAATTTGCTTTAGGTCTCATTCATCTAGGATTTAAGTGCTGCAGCATAAAACCAGCAGAATTCCTGCTGCTGGATTCACAGGTGGATGTGGAAAGTTGGGGCTGCTGAGCCTGAAATCTCTGGTTTCAGGCCACACTTTCATTTTATAACATCAGCATTATACCATAGCTCCCAACTGTCCCTGATTTCGAGGGACTGTCCCTGATTCGGAGCCCGAATGTCCCTCTGTCCCTCTTTCCTCCTCATTTGTCCCTTATTTTGGTCTGATCTATATAGTTGTATATAAAATGCACTTTTTACCTTTCAAAAGGTGTTTCCCAGTGCTAAACCTTTCATCCAATTTCTAAATTGCTGCATTTGTAAATTTCAAAAGCCAATATAAAGGAATACAGTGGAACCTTGGTTTACGAGTAAAGCGGTTAACAAGCGTTTTGAAAGAAGAGCAACTTTTTTTCAAAAATTCTGACTCGATTTGCGAGTGTTGTCTCACAAAATGAGCAGAATTCAAGCTAATGGGCGGTTCAGTACCGCATTTGGCCAGAGGTGCGGGGGCGCCGGGGACAGTCGGAACGGTTCGGAGCCGTTCAGAAATACTTGGAATGACTCGGAAGTACTCAGAAACACTCGGAAATACTCCTATCCCAAGTGTTTCCGAGCCTTTCCGAGTTCAGCCGAGCTGTCCCCGAGTATTTCTGACGCCCACCGGCGCCCCCCCACCTCTGGCCACATGCGGTATTGCATGTAATAGAAGTCAATGCGGAACGAATTATCTTCATTTCCATTGACTGCTATGGGGAAACTCGCTTTGATATGCGAATGCTTTGGGTTACAAGCATTCTCCTGGAACGAATTATGCTCGTAATCCAAGGTTCCACTGTAGCTGTAGTAAAAAAAACACTTGTGGGTTTAACTAATCATTTTTTTTGTATAATTCTCCTTTAAGGGGGCGTGGCAGGGGGTGTGTCCTATTACTACATACTTTTGCTAATAGGTGTCCCTCATTCCCTTCTCAAAAAGTTGGGAGGTATGTTATAATAACAATACAAACAATAGTTATACTTGACAATCATATAATCTTACTTGAAATATCTCCTTTCATGTGGAGATATCATCATCATCATCATCCTGGATTCCCAGCATGCTTCGCAGCTTCACCTCTGCTGTTTACTTTCAATTTCTAAGGACCAGGGGGCTTTTTTTTCTCAGAGAATGGGTGCAGGTACTCCGACCTTCACCCTTTGTTCCTGCTCCCTACCTGCCTCTGAGCACCATTCCTTGGTTCCACCTCCTACCAACCTCCCAGTACCGCCCCTTTTAGAGAATACAGAACCAAGTATCATTTTTGCTACTAAGTCATTTGCATGGCATTTGTTAATAATAACAAGAAAGACAGTAGAATAGATCCTCTGCAGTGAGCTACAATAGACCCACCCCAGTAACAGTAGACCCTCCCCAGCAATGATAGACCTCACCCCAGCAAAAATAGATCTCCCACACAACAATAGATGACCCCCCCTAAATATACCGCCCCAGCAACAATAGCCCCCCAGCAGCAACAACAGATGTCCCAGAAGACTGCATCAGTAGACCCAGGAGCCAGCAACAATAGAACTCTCCCTCAACAGTAGATCCCTCCAAGCAACAATTGACCCCCACAGAAACATAAGACCCCCCCCCACGAGCAACAATAGATCTACACACAAAAATGGATCCCCCAGCAGCAAGCATCAATAAACCCTTCAGCACACCCCAGCAATCCTTGCCATTACATACATTCATTTGCTGGGGGTGCCAGAACTGCGTTCCCCCGAGTTCCTGCTGAAAAAAAAAGCCCTGCTAAGGACTACATATCCTATGGTACCATGGTACCTTGATGCCTGCAAGCAGTGATTCCTGTACTGACTCTGCCTCCTGAAACTCCTCCTCTCAGCTCCTTTGTAGATCAGAAGGTGGGCTCTGTGAAATGTGTGACACATCAGTGCCTACTCGCAGGGCATAGGGGCTACATGTCACAGAATTCAAGGAAGTAAATGTGTTGGGGTCTTCATGTAAATAAAGTACATTTTCAAACTTCAAGGTCATTCAAAGTAATAGGAGTAGAAAAGAAATAATTGAAATACAATGTAGAAATTAATATATGATTTCATATTTTGACCACTGGTTTTACTCTCTTAAAGCGGAGTTCCAACTACAATCAATACATTTTTTTTTAAACCTTTCACAGGCGTTTACAATGGCATTATAACACTCACGTCTTCTGTATAATTTGTCCCCCGATGTCTGGTTTCATCTGTTAAAAGAACTTTGATAATGCAGTCCACTAGCATCCTGTTCCGGGATACGGTGTTGCTGAGCGACCAGCATGCACCGCCCATTCTCTCCCTGATCTCGCGCATGCGCATTGAGTCATTCTAGCAGCGCCGTCAACTACTAGGTTGCCATTACAACGGGCATTGGCGTTGGAAGTGCCTGTCCCGTTGTAATGGCAACAAAGCCCTCACATTATTTCATGCACAGCAATGCCTTTTTTTTTTTTTTTTTTGGGTGGAACTCCACTTTAATGACCAGAGCATTGTCTGCTATCCGGCACTGTGCGACTTTTTAGGTGGTTGTAAACCCAAGAAGAAAAAAAAACAAAAAACTTGTAAGACAAAGGCATAATGAGCTAGTATGCATTGTGATCGTGCGATGTTGTACCCAAACAAAATTTACGTCCTTTTTTCCCCACAAAATAGTTTTCTTTTGGTGGTATTTGATCACCTCTGCGGTTTTTTATTTTTTGTGCTATAAACAAAAGAAGACCAACAATTTTGAAAAAAACACAATATCTTTTACTTTTTGCTATAATAAAGATCCAAATTTAAAAAAAGAAATAAAAAATTTCTTCAACAGGTTAGGCCAATATGTATTCTTCTACATATTTTTGGTAAAAAAACCCGCAATAAGCGTATATTGTTTGGTTTGCGCAAAAGTTATAGCGTCTACAAAATAGGGGATAGATTTATGGCATTTTTATTATTTTTTTTATTTTTTAACTAGTAATGGCGGAGATCAGCGATTTTTATCGGGACTTCGACATTGTGGCGGACAGATCGGACACTTTTGACACTTTTTAGGAACCATTGACAGCAGTCAGAGCTAAAAATAGCCACTGATTACTGCATAAATATCACTGGCAGGGAAGGGGTAAACACTAGGGGGCGATTAAGGGGTTAAGTGTGTCCTAGTGAGGTGTTTTTAACTGTGGGGGGGAGGGGACTGACTGGAGGAGGCGAGAGATCGATGTTCCTAATCACTAGGAACAGCACATCTCTCTCTACTCCCCTGTCAGAACGGGGATCTGTTTGTGGTTCTCTGTGAAGCAATCGCGGGTGGCCGGGCGGAAATCGCGGCCGCTGGCCACGCAAATTGGCTCCGGTATTGCTCTTAAAGTGACCGACGTACACCTATGACGATCACGCAGCTGTGCCAACCTGCCGCAGTATAATGACGGCGGCTGGTCGGCAAGCGGTTAAATGATAAATCTGGTTCTATATATGAATCTTTAGGTGTGATATGTGTTTTAGTAAACGGTCCATGATATGCTCAGAAGGCAGGCCCGACAGAACCAAAGAAGACCCGGTAGTGTGCATTGTGTCATCTAGCCATAGACATCCCAATCAGTAATGCTTGGGTTTGCGTCAGAAGTGGTCATACTTGGCTGGGAAAGGCAGGCTGGAGAACAAAAGAGGGGCCTGTACTGCCGGCCGGGCTAAAATTACTCTGAAATTCAAGACGTAGCTGGGTGTAGTAAGCAGTGGCGTCTCCAGCTTTCATATTTAGGGGGGGGCACATGGGGGGACCGGGACAAAAGTAGGGGGGCAATATAAAATGCAAATATATATATATATATAAAATATATATAGATAGATAGATATATCTATCTATCCTGGGGCCCTTTACCCCTTTACTACGATCCCACAATGGCCCTTTCACATGTTCTGCAGTGAGCTCCCTTCCTACTGTATTGGCCCCCCCCCCCAGGGTGACAGAGAACAAGAGATATATGTCACCAGCATACCAAGAAAATATAAGGGTCCAAAGCAGTGGGAGAACTATCAGGGTTGCAAAGGTTGTCTTGCCACCGGGCCCTGGTGTTCTGCCACTGTGGGGTTCCCCAGCCTCCTCTTGCTGTCCTGCCCCTGCCCTCAGTCTGTTTTTTCAGTAACTGAGAGTCCTGGTGGAGTCCTTCTTGCAACTCGCTCTTCTCCCTGCCAATGAGGATGCAGGGGAAGGAGCAGATCGGGCGGCCGTGGTTGTGTGAGCGCTCGCATTATGCAGTGTCAGCGAGCAGAGGGAGGGGGGAGGAATGACCCACTGGGGACGTTCTCCCTCTCAATAGAGACTGTGTTACCCCAGCGGTGGCCCGAGTAAGATGTGGCACATCCGATATGAATACAAACAAAAAGAAATTGCCTTTTTGTAAAAAAAAAAAAAAAAAAAAATTAAAAAAAAAAAAAAAAAATTTTTTTTTGGGGGGGGCACATGGTGGGGCCCAGCATAATGTTGGGGGGGTCAGGGCCCCCTCTGCCCCCCCCCTAGGGTCGCCATTGGTAGTAAGATGTCCGCTACCTTCTTGTGACGTAGGTGCTCTGTCAGATTAGAAAACCTGGTACTGTGGAAAGCATGCGCAGATGAAGGAACGTCACTTCCATTAGCCCGATCCTCCTTTCTGGAGTCCCTCAGCAGCGCTCCTGGCTCCTCCTCTTCTCGAGTGCCCCGTTGGAGAGCCGCTCTCCTTCGGGGCACTCGTGTGGATGTGCTCCCGTGTCCTGCTGCTGCGTCTATTGACACAGACAGGTCATTGGCTTTGATTGACAACAGCAAGACATCAGGTCCTGAATCTATCCAATCAGGACCCGAGACACCGGCTGGAGCTGGTGTGCTCGTCCCCGTCGCTGGAAAGACCGGGTTCAGGTAAGTAAAAGGGGGTCTCTGGGTACTGCTGAATCACAGGAAGTTTTTCACCTGAATGCATAAAGTTCATTAAGATGAAAAACCCTGAGGGTTTACTACCCCTTTAATTGATAGCAGTTTGCAGGGGCAGAGAGCACAGAAATTATCAGCTCACTGGATTTTGGTCAGGAGAAACAGATTTTATAACAAAGCACTTTCAAACGTATGTTTAAAGCTGAACTCTAGGCACAAAAAAATACATTTAAATATATTCCTCAATAGCCACAAAGGATACAAGTCTACTTTGCACCAAATTCACCTCCAAACCTTTCAAAACTAAGCGGTGACTGTAGCACATAGACTGTGCAGAGAGCAGAGCTGTGGGAGGGACCCAGCAGTCTCTACTCACTACAGGCAGTAGTAGAAAACTACAGGAGGGGGCGGAGACCAGACCAGTCATCCTGTACAAGACGAGAGAGCATCAGTGACCGGTCTTTACTACAGGAAGCTCCTGCACAGAGATAAAATCTCATTCTAGATTACTGCACAGATCTGGAAGAAATACACAAAGCACACCAAGATTCAAGTAAGAATACACGACTCTTGTATTTAGACAACATTTGCTTATCCCAGAGCTCAGATTTAACAGATCAAAAAGGAAGAAAAAAAGAGAAGTTCATTGTTTGATCTTTACAGTATTTACATTTTTTATTCACATGTAGCGCTGGTAGATTTATGATCTACCATCTGATAGGTAAATTTAGTAAATTGCTCGTTAAGGGAAGTTAGATTTGCCTCTGTTCCAGCTTGGCTGACGTTGCGTGTGTTTCCATACTGAGCCGGTGGGTGTGGTTGTTACTATTGGCTAGTGTTGGAAAGGCAGCGTGTCGAAGCGTATGGGTGCTCTTTTGTCCCGGAGACAACTCGGTGGAGGTGGTCCTCCGAGTTGGATTCTGGGAGAGGGTATTTATGGGACAGACGCCATGTTTTAGGGTCGTTTTACAGCCACCTGCTGGCCCTCCTGGCCGACAGGTATGCGTTAGAGTGCTACCTCATGGTTCTCCATTCTGGAGGCCCGCGCCGCTGCGGCACGTGGGTGGGCCAGAAGCTTGTCTGGGGCCTACCACAGCAGCCAAGGAATGGTCCTGAGCTGTCTATCCAGAGTGAAGAAGCTGGACAACCGAGGAGATCCCAGGGGAGGACCCGTCATGGAAGGATCATGCAGAGTGCTGGTCTGGAGAGGGGCCTGGTGACTCGGTTGGAGGACGTATCCTAAAGTAACTTTACAGCATAGTGCTGCCGGGTTTGGCTTAAAGGTTCAAGCACTGTGTCTGACATTCACCGTAAAACCAGTACATCCTGTGGCAGAGGATCGTACAGGTTTATCTCAAGCAAGTCTGCGGCAGAGACTTTTGTTCGTGCTGGGTGCTGGCTGCTAGGCAAATGAGAGAGGCCTATCCAGGTGAGCAAGGAGTGTGTCCCACAAGGGGAGCGCATTCTACTGAAATATTCAACTCTAAAGGACATTTGTCAAGAATCCTACAGAAAGGTATTTGAGCTTCCCTGCAGTTTCCCTTCTGCCTCTTTCCTGCTTCTGCCTTTGTTAATTGTTCAATAAAGCATTGAAAACGTACTCAAGTGTTGGTGCTTATATCGTCTGGAGGTAAACTCAAGGGAACCCTAGACCCGGTGCCGGTGAAACAGAGGGAAGGAGAGTGAAGGTAACAAGCCCGCTTAAATCAGCAGCTCCACCGAGAGTTATTGCTACACACGTTAATCAGATCCTGTCTAAATTGGCCCTAGTATGTATGAATGTGAGTTAGGGACCTTAGATTGTAAGCTTCTTGAGGGTAGGGACTGATGAAAATGTACAATGTATATGTAAAGCACTGCGTAAATTGACTGCGCTATATAAGTACCTGAAATAAATAAAATATATTGTTAATAAATATATGTTTAAATATAATCATCACTCACTTGTGAATACTAATAAATAGGGTGAACTTGGATTGAATATCCAATTATGTGCAAAAGGAAAAAATAAGCAAAAATTCTAGCACAGGATTGGCTGATTGGCACTAATGAAGTTAGTGATTACTAAGCTCCGTGTTTAGTGAGGTTTATTGAGATATAATTTATTTACTAAGCTCAAGTTTCTTACAGAGGTAATAAACCCAAAACCAAAAGATTTACCGGTATATATTGCCGTTTAGCAATTTGTTTTCTGCATTTCTTCTTTTTTTTTTTTTCTCTTTATTCTCACCTGGTGATCCAGCCATCAACACACTTCCTGTCTTAGGGCCAGTTTACACCAAAACAGGGTGCGAGAAAGGCGTGTTGCGTGCACCATGTTCAAACGCACTGCCCATGCAATCTGCATTCAGGTACCAATGTAATGTTAACGGCACCCCAAATGCAGACTAAATCGCATGGAACCGCAGTACCATGTGGTTTGGTTCAGCGCATTTTTAAAAGAAGTGAATGCACTTTTTCAGATTTGCAGCCCTTTCAAATATCTTCCTTTCTGTACAAACGTAAGGGGACTTTTACCTACAGGATGGTTTAATAATGCCTGCAATGTAAATTTTTTGCTTTTTGTTATTATTTTTCTTTCATATCCTCCAATCAGAATCACTACTTTATGTTCCCTATGGATGGATAACCTTTGCCACAGCAGTGAGATTAGAGGAATGCCACAATACCTTAGTGGGCCCTGAATGTGAATGCAAGCTTTAAACCCTAATCCTTAATCTCTGTTTTCATCCAGCAATGGCTCAATCTACACAAAGACCTATCTACACCAACAGATGTTACTATTTACACCAGGAAATGTATGCAGTTGATGACACTTAAGGTGAATCTGTGCTTTATCCGTGTAGAGCAAAGTGACAGGTTCTCTTTAAATCAGACTTCCATAAACCAAACGCATAAAATTTCCTTTCTTTCACACCCCCTACACTCTATTTAGATGCTGGAAGCAAAATCTGTAAACGGTACAAGTTGCCGGAGTTGTAAACCTACAGAGTGCTATGGATACCCCAATATGACAAATCTGAATAGCCCAGCACTGTCACATGGCGTGACTCACATGCTGCTCCATACCCAGAAGTACTGGATGTTTCTGACAGTTCTCACATTAGCAAAGAGATGATGAGTTTATATTGCTGGGGATGCGGGGCATTATAGCAAACCTGTTGTATTGCCCTGAATGATTACATGTTTTTCTCTTTTCATGTAACCATTAAACTCATTAAGTTTTTTTTTTTTTCTTTTTTTTTTTATAAATCTTTATTTAATTTTCAAAAAAATAAAAATTTACATACACATAAAACCCCTCCAGCTGGGAAGGTCTCAATACATCTCATGGCATCATCTTTCCAATTCCCCTGATCTGCTTAAAAAGACTACCTCCCCCACTGGACCTCCCTCCCCCCTACCTCCCATCGCGGCGATCGGTGGAGCGGTGTGTCAGTCTGACACACCGCTCCACCGATCTTTACCACATGATCAGCCGTGTCCAATCACGGCTGATCACGCTGTCAATAGGAAGAGCCGTTGACCGGCTCTTCCTCACTCGCGTCTGACAGACGCGAGTAGAGGAGAGCCGATCGGCGGCTCTCCTGGCATGGGGGATCTGCGCTGATTGTTTATCAGCGCAGCCCCCCCGCAGATCACCACACTGGACCACCAGGGATCACCACTAGGGCCACCAGGGAAGGGGCAACATGTGGATGGCCAGGTATGTACCCCATGGCCATCCACATGTGCCCAGTGTGCCAAATCTGTGCCAATCAGTGCCCACAAATGGGCACTGATTGGCACCATTATGTTGCAGTGATGCCCAGCAATGCCACCCTTAGGGGCATCACTGCAAACAAGCAGTGCCATCAGTGCCACCCATCAGTGTCCATTCATGCCACCTGTCAGTGCCCATCCGTGCCCATCAGTGCCCATCTATCAGTGCCCATCCATGCCCATCTGTGCCAACTATCAGTGCCACCCATAAGTAACCATCAATGCCACTTACGAGTGCCCATCAATGCCACCTATGAGTGCCCATCAGTGCCGCCTATAAGTGCCTATCCGTGCCACCTATGAGTGCCCATCAGTGCCGCATACCAGTGCCACCTATCAGTGCCCATCAGTGCCGCCTATCAGTGCCCATCATCAGTGCCCGTCAGTACCACCTCATCAGTGCCACTTCATTGGTGCCACCTCATCGGTGCCCATCAGTGCCGCCGTATCAGTGCCCGTCAGTGCATCCATATCAGTGCCCGTCATTGAAGAAGAAAACTTACTTATTTACAAAAAGTTTTAACAGAAACAAAGAAAAACTTGTTTTTTTTTCAATATTTTCGGTCTTTTTTTATTTGTTGCGCAAAAAATAAAAACCGCAGAGGTGATCAAATACCACCAAAAGAAAGCTCTATTTGTGGGAACAAAATGATAAAAAATTTGTTTGGGTACAGTGTAGCATGACCGCGCAATTGTCATTCAAATTGCGACAGCGCTGAAAGCTGAAAATTGGTCTGGGCGGGAAGGTGTCTAAGTGCCTGGTATTGAAGTGGTTAATTTAAACCCTGTGTGCTATCTTAACACTGCTTCCACAAATCTGTTTTTTTAAAGGCCCCCCAAGGACTCCACTTTCCCTTCTCTTCCTCTTGATTCCCATCCAGGTGTTCTTTCCACTCAACTCTCTCTAATCTATAAATTTCATTTACTTTCGCAATCCAGTCCTTAATCTTTGGAGGCTCCTCTTCCTGCCATTTCTTTGGGATTACATTTTTTGCAGCGTTAAGTAAAATTGGTGTTAATGAGGACTTATACCCCTTCTTCCCTCCTTCCAGGCCATGAAACAGACAGCTCCAGGGGTCAAACCGTATACTCTTACTTGTTATCTCCTCATTTAACCTTATCACTTCCTGCCAGTAAGTTTTAATTTTAGGGCATTCCCATCATAAGTGCGCCATTGTTCCTGGGCCTCCACACCCTCGCCAACAGTTGGGGGATTTATCTAATGAAAATTTACTCACTCTAGCCGGGGTCATGTACCACCTGGCTAGACACTTATAGTTACTCTCCCTTGTTTTCATATCTACTGCCGTCCCATGCGTTGCTCCCAGGATACGTTTCTCCATTTCCCCGTCACAGTGAGTCCCCAGGTCCTCCTCCCATTTTCTGATGAACGGGGGCGGGTCCTGTCCGCCCCTGCTCATCAGAATTTTATAAACCTCGGAAACAGTCTTTTTTAATTCTTCCCTACATGCTAATTTCTCCAACCCTCTATAGTCCGCCTCCTCCCTTAAGGGGCCTGGAAGACTTCCAATAAAGTGCTTTAATTGATTATACCGCCACCCATTCATTGACAATACCTCCCTTAGTGCATTTAACTCTTGAAATGTTTTTAATTTACCTCTACTTATTATATCCCTTATCTGTGTTCCCTTCTCAAAAATCCAATTCCCTCCTATCAATCCCGTCCCTGAGGGAAAAAACGGGTTATCTTTTATATAAATTAAAGGTGAGTTATACTCCCATTTATTTAAATAGTGAATCTGGTCCCACATTTTAAGTGTATGGTGCGTTATATAATGTGTATCTTTACCTAAATTCCTGTAATGTGGTGGATTCCAAATCATATGACTCAAACTTACCTTACTCAACCCTGTTTCTTAATTCACCCACCTTTTATTATTACTACTCTTGCCCCATTCAAGTGCCCGCGCTATTACAATTGCTTTATAATAAAACTCATTAAGTTATAACCCTTGATGATCAGAGCAGAGGTCTTAAAATTTAGTGGCAAGATCAACAGCATACTTTCTGAAAATGTTCTTAGTGTAGAACTAACCCCGTAGGTTAGTTCTTCCCGGATAGTACATAGGCTGCCCACCACCACAAGCACCAGTCCATACACTCCGGCGTCAAAACCTCAGTCTATGGGGTGTCTTTTTAAATTATCTTTTTTTAAGTACTTTAAACAGGATAGGTATGTGGGCATGGGGTACTCCCAAAAAGCATCTGGCAACAACGAGAGGACAATCTTCACTTTAGTCTCTTTATCTCTAAGTGACTGAGAATATGGAACAGTCTAATGCCGCGTACACACGAACAGCCTTTCCGGTAGACTTGGTCCGGAGGACCCGACTCCGTCAGACAATTCGATCGTGTGTGGGCTCCAGCGGACTTTTTTCCCCAAAAGTCCCATGGACCTAGAAACAAAACATGTTTCAAATCTTTCCGATGGACATGAGTCCGGTCGAAAAATCCGCTCGTCTGTATGCTAGTCCGACGGACTAAAACCGACGCTAGGGCATCTATTGGCTACTGGCTATCAACTCCCTTACTTTAGTCTGGTCGTATGTCATCACGTATGAATCCGTCGGACTTTGGTGTGATTGTGTGTAGGCAAGTCCGTTCGTTTGAAAGTCCGGCAGACCTACGCTGCAAAGTCCGTCGGAAAGAGCGTCGGACATAGTCCGTCGAAAAGTCTGCTCGTGTGTACGTGGCATAAGGCCTCAAAACTGTATTTGACCATGAGGCAATTTCCTTTGGCATCTGGTTACCTTATGCCCTTGCACAACTACTGGTACTAAGTGCGATTTTCAGAACACACAGTAACAGAGGCACTTTTGTCCAGGTTCACATTCCAGGATCCAGGTGAGGACAAGGGAATGGCCAGAACTCTGAGACCCTGAGACACTCGTCTCAGTCCATAGCTACCACTGGCACTTGCATACCCAAGAAGCACACAGTCACCAGGGATCAATTCATGGACACTACTCACAGGTCCCCAGGACAGCTGTCATCTTCCAGCTTCCTCTGGATAATTTCCAGTGAGTGAGACAGTCCTTCTCCAGACCAGATCACTTGTGGTAAAGTCCTAAAATCAGCTGATCCATCCAGATTCCAGGCCTATAGCCCTGACACCACTGAGGTCTCTAGAACAGCTACACAGTCAATAGGCTAGCTCAGGGCAGGAGCCCCTGAGACTTTGGAACCCTCCTGGAGAGAAGGAACCCAGCTTTCTGGTGCTTCAGACTATTTATCACCTTTCCAGCCCCCTACTGGGCACTTCTCCCAGGGATTGGCTGGAGCATGATAAATATTCAAGCTGGCTATTTGAATCTCCCGCCCTAAACTAAGGAAGCTTCTTCCAGAGACAGGGGGAAGCAATCAAGCCCCCAGCCTGTGAAGTCCTGAACAGACCAGAACAAACAATCACTACTCCCTTGACTACAGAAAGGACCAAAAACAAAAATTGCCTAGCATCCTTCACTAAGAGGGTGCTGCTTTAGCATGAAAACAAAAAACTAAACAAGCCACCATGTCTGAGGACTGGTAAGTTGTAAACTATTACATTTTTGTTTTTGGGTTTAAAGATACGGTATCTTTGAATTCCGGGTGATTTTGATTGCAAGCCTAAATACATTCCTATTGGCCCATCAATATGATAGTCTGCCTTACTGACCAATAGGAACGTGCTTGAAGTAAAATAGGGCAGAAAATCCTCTATACCACCAAGTACTGCTGGAGCTTTGTATGCTTAGAACAGCTCAGTATTTGGATGAAGTGGCAGGAACTTAAGGCTGCTATGGGTGTGAGCATGTTTCACTAGGTCATGGGTCAGGAACCCATCATCTTCAATCTACCTATCATTTGCGGATATGTGATGGATAGATCACAACTGACCCTGCTGTGCAGATTGGAAGAGCAATTTGAATGGGGAAAATATATGCTCCTCACCAGACCTATTGACCCATGCACTCTGTTTTACTTGCTACTGATCTTTTAACTCTGTGTTACTTACTCCAGACTCCTGCACTCTGCATTGCTTACTCCTGACCACTGCACTACTTACTACTGACTTCTGAATTTTCCGTTACCTACTCCTGACCCCTGTACTCTGCAGTAATTCTTACTGACGCCTGCACTTTTCATTATGTATCCCTGACCTCTGCACTCTACATTACATACTACTGACCTCTGCACTCTATTTACTTCTGACCCCTGCACTTTACATTACATACTACTGACACCTGCACTCTGCATTATTTACTCCTAACCCCTGCATTTTACGTTCTTTACTCCTAACCCATTCACTGTGTATTACATACTGCTGACCCCTGAACTCTGCCTTACATAATAGTGACCCCTGAAAACTGTGCTACTTAACACTGCCCTCCTAAACAATGCATTACATACTACTGACCTTTGTACTCTTCAAACTTCCCTTACTATTTAATGGGGTCTTCCTAAGTTATTTCCTTAAAAAAGTAAGCCTTACCCTGATAATCTGTAAACACTTCCATGTTGATCAAGTAGATCTCCAACTCCCCAAGGTTGTCCACCCCCCTGCTCTAGGTGGTGGTGATAGCAACATTTTGTTTAAAGTGTTCGTCCAGACAAAATTTTTGTTTTGTTTTGGATACAGTAGAGATGGGTTAGAACCCCTGTCTAATCTGACGTGGGGACACATACAAAAATAGTTGTAGCTTTGGTTCTAGCTTTCCCGACTCTTCTGAACAAAAACATTATTTTTAATTCTGCGTGCTGAGGGTTGAAGATTTCAACTCATTTCCTGTCTAGTAAAATGTTGTCAGCAGGACAGGAAGGGAGGGGAAATCCCCCTAACAGAGCCCCAGGTAGCAATATAAACTCAATGGTGTTGTTAATCTTCTCCACTCTATTCAAAAACTTTTGGCCTGACATACACTTTAAGGTGTCAGAGCCACTTTAAGACTACAGCTGGCATTCAGGCAAGACATTGGTTATGATGGTGGTATACAGCAGACCATAGTTTGGGAACTCTACCATAGTGGATGCCAACATGATAGATATATTCTGCAGGTAACAGCAAGGAAAATAATGGAGCAGAGGATGCATAGTCTTGGCACTCCACTGGATCCGTAACAGATTTAATTCAGCACTGCTGTTCCTACATTTGCTCCTGAGTGTATGTAACTAAGGATTTGTTCCAGATCACTGTCTCCAACTAGGTTAATGACTGTGACAGATGCCCCCTGAGGGCCAATTCACAGAGGAAAACAAATAAGCTGACACTGTGTATTATCCCTGAGACATGCTTCCCCCTCATTCCCCAGAGCTGCATCATGTAAGTAACCTAAATTGTGAGTACTCTGATATTATTAGGGAGCCCAAAGACACGGGTTCTTCATGGTCAGATGATCCAAGGTCTATGGGTGCAAAGCAAACACAAGCTGGCCACCTGACCTCACGAAAAAAACTGATTGACCATGTTAATGTAGTGAATATTCTTATGAATGATCGTCAGTGGTTTACATGGGTAAGTAGAATCTTAGCACGATTAAAGAGAATATTTATAAAAATTGCAAAATAAATCATTTTCAAAATGAATTGATTTGTTGGATCCCTTGTAGAATTTGCAATTTACAGGCCAGCAGATGGTCAAAACTATCTGTCGAAAGTTGAAAAATTGCTGAATTTTTTAAACCCTTTGTCAGTCCATCTCTATTCTTGTGCCGTGTACTGTATTGCTATATTTATAATGACTAATGTGCAACTTGGCATGATAGGCCATAATAGATGTGACATTATCACAGGTTTCCTCTGGTCAGCTATCCATAGCAGGGGACAGAGAAATGACTATGTCACAGTAGAAATGGCTGTACTTCCACTCCTAACAGCTGAAGTTCAGATGCCAATGCCATACCCAAACCCCATTGAAATCAATGGGAGCTACTTCTTTGAAGTTAAAATGCCCATTTTCTGGGCTAATAGACAAGAGTGTGTATAAAAATAGCATGACTGCTGAGGCGCAATGAGCCTAGGTACAAATTAAATGTAACACCCCATTTAATAAACACACTTACAACCATTAGTTTGGAAAGGGCAAGGCCACAGCTTTATTTAAATTCCAACACATAACATGTGAACACTTTAAACCAGTCCCAGTCACAGTTGTACTGTGAGCACACAATTCAAAAAGGGGGAGGCCTGTCCTTAACATAAGTGCTGGACAGACAGCCTACTGCCAATTTCCATCAAGGGCACAGCCCATTAGAGCAACTTTTATGCTGGCAAGGTCAAGAAATCGCAGCAAGCTGTGACATACCATAGGAAAAAAGGGGCGGGAGGGTGGGCAGTTCTTCCAGTCACGTTCCTCGAAAACCCCCAGAATTCCCTGGGGCACTACTTTCTGAGCTCAGGCCCAGCCCATCCCCCATAGTTCCACCAACCCTTGGTGACCACACAACTACATTGTCCAGCACCTGGCCATGCCCCCATCAGTCAAGGCTCTCTTTCCCTATAGGGGCTCAAGAGGCCTTCATGACTGCTGAGGTGCAATGGGCCTAGGTACAAATCAAATGTAACATAAATGGATAGAACCCTCATCCTTGCCCTCTCACCCCATTTAATAAACACACTTACAACCATTAGGTTGGAAAGGGGAAGGCCACAGCTTTATTTCATTTCCAACACATAACATGTGAACACATTAAACCAGTGTGAGTCACAGTTTTACTGTAAGCACACAATTCCAAAAGGGGGGGCTGTCCTTACCATAAGTGCTGGACAGACAGCCTACTTGCAATTTCCATCAAGGGCATAGCCCATTACAGCAACTTTTATGCTGGCAAGGTCAAGAAACCGCCACCCGCCCGTCAGTGGATAACTGGCGGGCGCCCCACCGCAGCCAACGCCTGCTCCACACCATGTTGAAGGCCAAGGTTAAAGATATCCAAACGATATCATTAAGGTGAACGCCATCCGATCTCAGCAGATCATCATTAGCACCCTCCAAATCCTTGTGCGGATCTCCCGAACGAACTTGGCGATCTGGGCGTTAACCATGCAACGGAAAACCTGCAAAAATCGGAACCTGCTCAAGGAGGAGGAATCAGCATGGACAAAGAAGGTGGGTGACAGGGGGGCGTGCGGATAGGACGGGGGAGGCCAGCAAAACAGGGCCAAAGGGGCCCCCACAAGGGTACATAACAACCCTTCTTCCCTTGCCAAAGCTGTTGTTTTTTGATGTACGTAACACAACCGACACGCAGCGCTCCGAGAAGGTCACATCCTCCGACAGGACGCTGTCTGCCGAGGACGTGAATTTGGAAACAAATTCACAGATGCAAAAAAGCACCAAAGAAGGCCACTTGAAAAAGTAGGGTCTCAAACATAGAGGAGCACAGAAACAGCAACAGGGAAAGGATACCGGAAAGGATATGAAGGGAAACCGGGCGCCGGGAATTGGGAGAATGGTAGCACATCTCCAACCCCACAGGACCCGTCGGACAGGGAATGCTTTCGTGATGTCTTCCCACCCAAGGAGCTAAAACCAAAAGGGCAATGAAGACATAGACGACGAAACCGTGGAACCCGAAGAACCTTTCTAAAGTAAATAAACGAGGTAGGAAAACAAAGCCATGCATCTGTCATGTTCAGACGAGATTAAAATCTCACCGCCCCACACTTGGACCCATTCGTTCCACACTCGACAGTACGATGCCCACGTACGCGGGGAAACTGACACCCGGAGGAGGTCTAGCAAACATCGGAAACGAGGTTCCACAAGCAGGCCAGACAGGGGAGGCCCTTCAGCTCCTTCTGAAGCTTTTTGGCCACGACGGACAGAGGATTTTAAAGTAGATGCCATGGTAGGCATGTTGGAAGGAGTGAAGGGTATCCAAAAACCACGGTTCAAACCGTCCCTCAAGATCAAGGCTATGAAGGGGGTACCGGTCTAGCCAGGGAAGCATCTCTAAGATGTTCACTGGCGTCCTCCAGTTTAGAAAGGTCAGGGGACTGAAAGGACGAAGGCCTGTGGGGGCACATGAGCAATAACCACAGGCTATCGTCTTGGCAATCAAAATTAAACTCCTTACGTGACGCCATTTTTTGGCAAAACTGGGTGTCGTAGTGAAACCAACACTGACCCCCGTAAACCTTGTAAGCACCCCAAATAAGATCTAAGTAGCAAAAGAGAGATGTGGCCAACTCTGGGAACTGCTCACAAAGTACTCAAACGTAAAGATCCTGTTTTGATTTGTCGCCCTGCGCCGCAACATCAACCTGATGAGATTTGTTGAGCGTCTCCCTGTTGGGAGAGACTAGAGTGAGAAAATCGATAAATTCGCGGCACCAGATGTTGTCCTTGCCCTCCTCCAACAGGTGCGTGCCAATCGGCGATACACAAAGCGCCACCCGCAAAGGAGCCCGAACTAACCGCTAAACCCGATACCTCCATGCGGAACAGGACCGATTTTACGACAGTAACTATGCATTCATCTGGCAGGCTCGATACAGCAGCGTCACTGGATCTACCCCAAATTAAATCACAGTCAGACTGACTGATGTGCGAAGGCAGAGCTGAAGAAGAGCGACCAGCAGCAGATCCAGGCTGAACGTCGAATGCAGGTCCGTCCGCGGGAGGGGCTGGCAGAGGCCCATGACGTCCATCTCCGAGAGGAATGGTGGCACAGCAATGGTGGGCACTTGCGAGCCTGTCACAGAGATGGGAAGCGCTGCAGCTCCTGCCCAGCCGGGCACAGGGAGACAAACAGGAGAAGAGGCAGCAGGAGGAGCCCAGGCGGCCATCCCACGGCTCTAGGGCTCCGGGAGCGGAGATGGCGTGCAGAGACCCGGACCGCGGCGTGCACTGGCGGGGGGGAATCCCGCCAGGCAGAACCCCGGCGGCCACGGGCAGACGCTCTGGGCTTTCTAGGAGGGGAAGAGCCGGCACCTGGCTCACCAGTGGCTCCGGGGGAGCGGGGAGGGCAGGCTGCAGTGTAAGTGGCCCTAGAAGGACTGGGGCTCAAACGGGACGGAGGGCGGGGCGGGCCCGCCCCTGGGCCCTGGGTGTAGGGGACCCCGCAGCATAGTCCGCAGGTGGCGGGGGGGAGAGGAAGGCACCTCAGGGGAGAGGAGGGCAAACAGCCAGTCTGCCCGACCTTGCAATGCTAGTTCGTGGACCCTGGCCAACAGGAGCTCGGTGTCCATTGTAGAGGAACAGGGTCGTCAGTTCCTCCCAGCTCTTCTAGTCACGTTCCTCGAAAGATCTCAGAATTCCCTGGGGCAATACTTTCTGAGCTCAGGCCCAGCGTATCCACCATAGTTCCACCAATCGTTGATGACCACACAACTACCTTGTCCAGCACCTGGCCATGCCCCCATCAGTCAACGCTCTCTTTCCCTATAGGGGCATGGAGGTGGGCACTGCACTGGGGAACAAGTACCAATGAATAAAACAAAATAAAAAAATTTAGTTTGACCAGAAGCAGTGGAAAATGACATTTCATTGCCAACTTCTTTTAAAAATATATATATATACAGTTGTGCTCATAAGTTTACATACCCTGTCAGAATTTATGATTTCTTGGCCATTTTTCAGAGAATATGAATGATAACACAAAAAACATTTCTTTCACTCATGGTTAGTGTTTGGCTGAAGCCATTTATTATCAATCAACTGTGTTTACTCTTTTTAAATCATAATGGCAACAGAAACTACCCAAATGACCCTGATCAAACGTTTACATACCCTGGTGATTTTGGCCTAATAACATGCACACAAGTTGACATAAAGGGGTTTGAATGGCTATTAAAGGTAACAATACTCACCTGCGATCTGTTTGCTTGTAATTAGTGTGTGTGTTTAAAAGGTCAATGAGTTTTTGGACTCCTGACAGACCCTTGCATCCTTCATCCAGTGCTGAACTGACTTTCTGGATTCTGAATCATGGGGAAAGCAAAAGAATTGTCAAAAGATCTGCTGGAAAAGGTAGTTGAACTGTAAAAACAGGAAAGGGATATAAAAAGAGTTCAAACTCTAATCAAGAAGTGGAAAATGAGGGGTTCTGTTAAAACCAAACCACGGTTAGGTAGACCAACTAAATTTTCATCCACAACTGCCAGGAAAATTGTCCGATGCAAAGAAAAACCCACAAATAACTTCAGGTGAAATACAGGACTCTCTAAAAACATGTGGTGTGGCTGTTTCAAAATGCACAATAAGGAGGCACTTGAAAAAAGATGGGCTGCATGGTTGAGTCACCAGAAGAAATCCATTACTATGCAAATGCCACAAAGTATCCCGCTTACAATACGCCAAACAGCACAGAGACAAGCCTCAAATCTTCTGGCACAAAGTCATTTGGAGTGATGAGAACAAAATTTAGCTTTTTGGCCACAACCATAAACGCTACATTTGGAGAGGAGTCAACAGGGCCTATTATGAAAGGTACGGAGGTTGATTGCTGATGTTTTGGGGATGTGTGAGCTACAAAGGCACAGGAAAATTGTTTGCAAGATGAATGCAATATGTTATCATAAAATACTAGAGGAACATTTGCATTCATCAGCCAGGAAGCTGCACATGGGACGTACTTGGACATTCAAACATGACAATGATCCAAAACTCAAGGCCAAGTCTACCTGTCATTGGCTATAGCAGAATAAAGTGAAGGTTCTGGAGTGGCCTCTCAGTCTCCTGACCTCAATATCATTGAGCCACTCTGGGGAGATCTCAAACGTTCAGTTCATGTAAGACAGCCCAAGAATTTAAAGGAACTGGAGGCTTTTTGCCAAGAGGAATGGGCAGCTTTACCATCTGAGAAGATAAAGAGCCTCATCCACAAATACCACAAAATACTTCAAGCTGTCATTGATGTTAAAGGGGGCAATACACAGTATTAAGAACTGGGGTATGTAAACTTTTGATCAGGGTCATTTGGGTAGTTTCTGTTGCCATTCTGATATAAAAAGAGTAAACACAGTTGATTGATAATAAATGGCTTCAGCCAAACACTAACCATGAGCGAAAGAAATGTTTTTGTGTTATCATTCATATTCTCTGAAAAATGGCCAAGAAATCATAAATTCTGCCAGGGTATGTAAACTTATGAAATATATATAAAGCACCTAAATGCCTCCAATGGTCTGCTGTGTATTTTCAGGGCCCTTTGGTGGAATCTGTGTACTGTTTTGTTTTTTTATTTAACTATTATTTTAAAAAGAAGCTGGCAAGCAATTTAAACTGTATAATTTTGTTTCTTCGCAAATGTGCCTTTTGCTGTACCACATCCTATAGAAAGAATAAAAAAAGAATAGCATAGATTCCCCTCCAAATATCAGACGCGTTGCCTCTGGTATGAATTTTAAGGCAGATCTCCACCAAAAAAAAAAAAAAGAATACCTGCAGTCCCCTTAAAAATTCATACCAGACCCTTAATTTGAGCATGCAGCATGCAGGAAAGGGAGAGCAAGCGTACACCCCACCTTTCTGAACCATATCAAGCCCACATGCCCTCAACATGGGGGGGGTGCCTTGCCAAGGAGGACACCTTTTACATAAAAATCAAGAAAATCGAACATAGAACATAAAATTGGTCTAACCTGAGGCCTACCCTAACCACACTCCAGAAGAAGAGGAAGTGGTGCTGATATCCTTTCTATCAACTATTTATGTGTAATTATTTTGTTCTTGCATCCCCAGCACCTAACACACATATTGCATTCGTCTGGTGGCAGCCTCTTTCAGCATCACAGGCCACAATAAGAAGTATCCATAGTCCACCCCCTTAACGGTAGCAGGTTTGGGGACAACATCCCTGCAGAGCTAAAACTTGCCATATACAGCTGAAATTTTCCTGAATCAGCAGATATTGTTGTGATGGGCGCCCCTGTTGGCACCACCTCAACGAAAGTCGATTTTTCAATCAACATGTGTCGAAGGAGCCAGGAGGAAAATTGTCCAACCAAACAGTGACCGCATCCAATCAGATGTAGTCACTGTTTGGGTATTCTGACAGTCACAGGTGCTGACTGGCAGGAAGATTCCTCCAGCCACATTGGTTAGCTTGAATGGAGGAATTTATTAGATGTATGGCTAGCCTAATGCCGCGTACACACGAGCAGACTTTACGGCAGACTTTGCCCGGCGGACTTTTCGGCGTACTTTACAACAGACTTTCCGAATGAACGGACTTGCCTACACACAATTCACCAAAGTCCGTTGAATTTGTACGTGATGACGTACGACCGGACTAAAACAAGGAAGTTCATAGCCAGTAGCCAACAGCTGCCCTAGCGTGGCTTTTTGTCCGTCGAACTAGCATACAGACGGCGGACTTTTTGACCGGACTCGATTTCAACGGATTAATTTAAAACATGTTTCAAATCTAAGTCTATCCAACTTTTGAGAAAACAAAGTCCGCTGGAGCCCACACACGATCGAATTGTCCGACCAAATCCCGTCCGCCGGGCAAAGTCTGCCGTAAAGTCCGCTCGTGTGTACGCGGCATTACTGACAGATCTTGCACCCTTTATCCTGTTCTAAAATAAGCATTAGCTGCTGGACTCTGGAGGGTGGTATAAGGGCAGTTTTACATGGGAGGACCATACGGGAGGACCTTCTCATAGAGTGATGATTATTCATATAGCCTGGGGAGTAGTTGGGGGTGAAGAGGTGAAATAGAAAGACACAGAACTCTACCAGTGAAGAGTGGTGTCACTCCTGGCTGTGCAGTATGGTGAAGATGTATGATCGCAAGATTGGCTGGACAGAATTAAAAGGAACTTGGCAGGTGAAACAGAAAAGATATATCTATTTCAGCAGTAGATTCAGCTTTTTTGGCTGCAATTCCAATTAAAAAAGCTCATCTGCATAAACTAACTTGTAATTTATGCTGACAGGCCCTTTAAATAAGGCTTTCTTTAGCAACGCCAATCCCTTAAGTTTTGTTACTGACAAGAGGTCAAAAAAGCCTGGAGAAGGATTCACAAGGGCTGGAACGCAGCCATCCCCCTTAATCCTGGCACTAGCAGTTCCTCCTGGAGAGCGGCGGTTCATAAGGACAAAAAGAACAGTTTTTTTGAATCCAGCGATTTGCTGATGAACGCACAACAAACTGACAGGACGAGAGCAAGACGGCATCCCAGAGCCCCGCTCGCATCGGATGTGCGGCACAATTGGGGATGGTCACTTTCTGCAGGTGTTCGTCCAGTGGCCGGGAATTTGCATGCATTTGCATACTGACAGGCGTTTGGCAGACAGAAGATTTGAGAAGGTCTGGAACAAAACCAAACTGTCACTGGCTTTCTCCTTGCCAGTCAAGGTTGGTTTCAGTTGTCTTTAACGGAGGAATAATTAGGAGGAAAGAAACGAAGGGAAGAAATTGTTTTATTTTAGTGGCTCTGAACCTAGGCTATAACACTGCTTTGGTGCAATGGTAAAGTGTACCTCGTGCTTATAGTAGAAGAACCATTAAAGCACATAAAACTCAAAAACAAAAATGTAATAATATTGCAGATGAGATATCTTCATTCTATTGTTTAATGCTTTTTTCTTTTATTTTTACCTGTTGATCCTGCTGTTATTTTTCAACTTCAACACTGAGGACAAGGGGGCACTCTTTACGTCTAGAGGAAAAGAGATTTCATCTCCAAATACGGGAAGGTTTCTTCGCAGTAATGCCCCGTACACACGGTCGGGCTTTGTTCGGACATTCCGACAACAAAATCCTAGGATTTTTTTCCGACGGATGTTGGCTCAAACTTGTCTTGCATACACACGGTCACACAAAGTTGTCGGAAAATCCGATCATTCTGAACGCGGTGATGTAAAACACGTACGTCGGGACTATAAACGGGGCAGTGGCCAATAGCTTTCATCTCTTTATTTATTCTGAGCATGCGTGGCACTTTGTCCTTCGGATTTGTGTACACACGATCCGAATTTCCAACAACGGATTTTGTTGTCGGAAAATTTTATAGCCTGCTCTCAAACTTTGTGTGTCGGAAAATCCGATGAAAAATGTGTGATGGAGCCTACACACGGTCGGAATTTCCGACAACAAGGTCCTATCACACATTTTCCGTCAGAAAATCCGACCGTGTGTACGGGGCATTAGAGCTGTAAAAATGTGGAATAGACTCCCTCCAGAGGTGGTTCTGGCCAGCTCAGTAGATTGCTTTAAGAAAGGCCTGGATTAATTGCTAAATGCAAATAATATAACTGGGTACTAACATTTATAGGTAAAGTTGATCCAGGGAAAATCCGATTGCCTCTCTGGGATCAGGAAGGAATTTTTTCCCCTGCTGTAGCAAATTGGATCCTGCTTTTCTGCACGCTTTTTTGCCTTCCTCTGGGATCAACTGTGGGTATAGGATTGGGTATATGGGATTGTATGATATTTTTTATTTTATTTAATTTTTTTTTAAGGTTGAACTAGATGGACTTGTGTCTTTTTTCAACTTAACTATGTAACTTCCTTTAACCACTTGACCGAAAGTTTTTTCCCCCTTCCTGACCAAGGCATTTTTTGCTATTCAGCACTGCACTATTTTAACTGGCAATTGCTCGGTCATGCAATAGTGAATCCATAGAATCACATAGACACATGTTTGCTTAGATGCGTGTTGCGTAAAATATGTTGCATAAACACGTTTCATAAACGCATGCTTGCTTATTCCGTAAATGCATGTCTCCATGGCCACGTATTGCGAAAGTGCATGTTTGCATGGGCACGCGCTTCGTGTTTTGCCTGAATGCATATTTGCTTAAGCACATACCTACATGCTTCCATAAATGCATATTGCTTAAGCGCATGCTGGCATGTTTTCATTTGTACTGCATACGTATATGCTTAGTTTGAACTGCATACATATGTGCTTAGTTGCATTAAACTGTATACATATGTGCTTATTTGCCTAGGACTACATACATATCTGTTTTTTTGCCTAGTACTACATACAAACGTGCTTATTGCTTTGAGCTGCATACATAGATGCATGAATGGCAAGAATACTTGTATACCTGCATGTTTGCATACCTGGGTACCTGCATACTTACAGGGTTGTATAGCGGTAGACCAACATTGTCTAGGCCTGCATCCTTGTGGAACTGCGTATTAGTTTGTCTAATACAGCCACTTTATTATGTATCTGTTAGACTAGCTAAATGACTAATGCCCCGTACACGCGATCGGACATTCCGACAACAAAATCCATGGATTTTTTCCAACGGATGTTGGCTCAAACTTGTCTTGCATACACACGGTCACACAAATCTTGTCAGAAATTCTGAACATCAAGAAAGCGGTGACGTACAACACGTAAGACGAGCTGAGAAAAATGAAATTCAATAACCAGTGCGGCTCTTCTGCTTGATACCGAGCATGCGTGGAACTTTGTGCATCGGAATTGTGTACACACGATCGGAATTTATGACAACGATTTTGATGTCGGAAAATTTGAGATACAGATCTCAAATTTTGTGTGACAGAAATTCCGATGGAAAATGTCCGATGGAGCCTACACACGGTCGGAATTTCCGACAACAAGCTCCCATCGAACATTTTCCGTCTGAAAATCCGACCGTGTGTACGGGGCATTAGAAGGGTGCCATCGCCCTCAGGTTCAGTGGTCTGGCAATGTTCACGTCTCCTGTTGGACCAATGGCATCTGGGTGATCTGAGCCACTGTGGCACCTGATCTCGGATCAAGGCTGGTTAGTGCTTGGACAGGCTCGCTCAGTATGGCCTATTTTTATATAGGCAGGAAGTGGAAGGGGAGACTGCCCAGGCTTCCCACATAAGTGAAGGAGGCATCTGAGGTTGCTGTGTTTGAGAGTATCTCAAACCATAAGATTTTAGAGCAGTATCTGAGGTGGTTGCTCCTTCCTTAGTCAGGTCAGTCTTTGCCTTGCGTTGGGTCTTGGAGCAAAAGTTATGGGCTCATTATTGTAAAACAATTAAATGGTAAGAGCTTCAAAACTGAATAGGGGCATGAAGTCTATTTTAGATCTCAATCTGCTGGGCATCCTTCTGCTTCAGACAGGCTCGGGTCGGTTCAGTGATGACCTCTCTGCAAGAGGTAGATTGAGGGGCCCATAATCATCAGGAAACACACAACTTCATGTGCTGCGTTGTTTCCAGCCTCATCAAAGATTTCTGTAATTGCAGTGGAAATTCGTCTGTTTTCTTTTTTGTGACCATCCTTCGGGCTAGCCACAGTTTCTGAGGTTCACAAAGTTATTGAGTTTACCTCAATAACCTTTGCTGGTTGATGGTTCAGAATCTAGAAAGGTTGAATTCTTCCTTTCAGGTATTGGAAGATAATAGCCACTGATGCCAGTTTCTCCGTTTTGGTTTGAGGGTGGCTACAGTTCAGTGGAGTTGATTTCCACATCAGAGTATACTGCCCATAAATATCTTGGAGCTTTTGGCCAGTATGCCTTGTTCTGGATTATGGTACAAACCAGTTGTAGGTTCTATCCGGAAAAGCCTCTGCAGGGGCATATATATCAACCACCATGGCGGCACCAGGAGTCATGCGGCTCAGGAAGGTGAACCACATTCTGTCTGGGACAGCACAAGTGCTGTCTCTATCGTCAGTGTATATTCCAGGTACAGAATAGTGGCAGGGGGAACTCTGCAGGTGAATCTACTAGATTGTGAGTTCTACAACAAGTTGGGGCAGGTTGTGTGCAGGGCGAGGGTCCCGGCACTGCCAATAGGGGTAGATGTACTGGTAACACCTTAGACTCCAGTTCTCCCTTATTTGATGCTTTCCCTCTGTTTTGGCTTCTGCCACATCTTTTGCGAAGAATACGGAAGGGGGTAAAACTGATAATAATGTTAGCTGAATTAGCCCAGGAGAGCTTGGTACACTGACATAGCGAGTCTTGCGGGGGTCGCTCCTTGAACACTCCCAGTCCAGTGGGACCTAATGGTCTTGAGTACTGTATCTCAGCACTGTTGAGCCCCTGGAAGCCAGCTTCGGGGAACTTCAATTACAGGACTTGGAAATATTTTTTTTGCCTGAGGTAAAGCCAGGAAATGGCACCCACAGGAATATGTGAGTGGGAGATTTCCTCTTTCTTTTCCATTCGGTAGGGGAAAGGAGATTGGCCTTAAGTACCGTTAACGGTCAGGATTCGTCCCTATATATTTTTTCCAGGGACTGTTTCTCACTCCTTGATTCATACTTCATACAGTATGTAATGCAGATAGTCTCGCCTGTCAGGCCATTCTTGTGTTCTTGGGACTTGAATTTGATCTTGACTGTCCTTACAGAGGCCACTTTTTAAACCAATTGAGAGATTCTGTTAGTCCTTTATCTCGGAAGGTGGCTTCTTTGGTTGCTATCACTTCACTAAGTGGAGTGTTAGAGTTGGCGGCTCTTCCATGCAAGGAGCCATTTTTGGTCTTGCATCATTTTAAGGTGATGTTGCGTCCTCATCCTTTTTTTGCCTAGTATGGTGTCTGGTTTTCACTTGAATCAAGACAATGTCTTGCCTTCTTTCCTGATCCTCAGTTGACAGGAGTTGGATCGCTGCATACTCTGGAGGTAGTTCTGTTGGTCAGAATTACTTGATTTGTCGGTACAGGTCAGGAATCCTGGTTTGTGCTGCTAGTAGAGCCCAGGATGGGCAGGAGGCATTCAAGTTAACTATTTTTTTGGACTTTCCAGTTAATTGTTCGAGCCTATGGCTTGAAAGGGCAAGGTCCCCCACCCCCTTATATTTTTTTGGTAAAAGAGCTCGTTACCAGGTGTGTGGGGGCATCTTGGGCCATCAGCCATCAGATGTCAGTGGCTCAGGATTTAAGGCCATTACATGGTCTTTTGTTCATACAATCACGGAATTTTACCAGATAGATATGAACAATGGCGACCCTAGGGGGGGGGCCAGAGGGGGCCCTGACCCCCCCAACATTATGCTGGGCCCCACCATGTGCCCCCCCAAAAAAAAATTTTTTTTTTTTTTTTAATTTTTTTTTTTTGACAAAAAGTCAATTTCTTTTTGTTTGTATTCATATCGGATGTGCCGCATCCTACTCGGGCCACCGCTGGGGTAACACAGTCTCTATTGAGAGGGAGAACGTCCCCAGTCAGCTCCTGCGGGTGATTCCTCCCCCCTCCCTCTGCTCGCTGACACTGCATAATGCGAGCGCTCTCACACAACCACGGCCGCACGATCTGCTCCTTCCCCTGCATCCTCATTGGCAGGGAGAAGAGTGAGTTGCAGGAAAGACTCCACCAGGACTCTCAGTTACTGAAAAAACAGACTGATTTCTCCCGTCCTTAGGACAGGAGAACCAGCCTGTAAATTCCAAGAAATGCCAGACCAGCGCTGTCAATAGCAGGGGCAGGACAGCAAGAGGAGGCTGGGGAACCCCACAGTGACAGAACACCAGGGCCCGGGGGCAAGACAACCTTTGCAACCCTGATAGTTCTCCCACTGCTTTGGATCCTTATATTTTCTTGGTATGCTGGTGACATATATATCTCTTGTTTTCTGTCACCCTGGGGGGGGCCAATACAGTAGGAAGGGAGCTCACTGCAGAACATGTGAAAGGGCCGTTGTGGGATCGTAGTAAAGGGGTAAAGGGCCCCAGGATAGATAAAATATATATAGATAGATATATATATATATATATATATAGATATATATATATCTATATATATATATATATAGATATATATATATTTGCATTTTATATTGCCCACCTATTTTTGTCCCTGTCCCCCCATGTGCCCCCCCTAAATATGAAAGCTGGAGACGCCACTGGATATGAAAGCCACGGAGGATACTGCTTTGGCCACAGTATGTTTTGGGTGGCAGAAGGAGTCCTTCTCAGGTGGCAGTTTCTGTGATTGTGTCTCCCTCCCCTCAAGGGCATTGCTTTAGGACACAAGTGTCAAACACAAGGTCCGCGGGCTGAATCCGGCCCTCCAGGCCATTTCATGTGGCCCTCGCACCTGTCCTGCAGCTGCAGGAGAGCTCCAGCCCTCCTCTGGTCCTCCTCAAGACCCCTACTTTCTGCTTTCAAGCAATGCATCCAGCTTCTTCCCAGCAGCAGCATAAGGAAAGGGGGTGCACTGTGATGTAAGGGGGAGTAGGGGACTCAACTTCTGATTGTGGGGTGGCTCTTGACACCTAATGTAAGGGAAGGGGATTTGCTGGACATCTAATCTTACAGATACAACCGACCCTTTTGAGGGCAATCATAATACTGATGCGGCCCACGATGAAATTGAGTTTGACACCCCTGCTTTAGGACATCCCATGTAGTCATTATTATGGTTGCTCTGTGTCCCGTGATGTACTCCAAGAAAAGGATTTTACAGGTAAGTATGACGGAAAAATCCTATGTATTTTACTTCCACTGACGATCAAGCCTGAGGCATTGTTTCTCCCACTGATGTAAGGACATCTTCTACACCTACCGATCGGAGTTCGGCCCCTCTTAAGTCTGAACGACAGTAAACTGGCCCTTTGTTTAGAAAGTTTGGAGACCCCTGTCCTGGACAAAACAAAAACAAATTTATGTATAAAGGGGGGATATACAGGAGTTCATTTACTAAAGGCAAATAGACTGTGCACTTTACAGTGCAATAGCTCCAGGGCTTAGTAAATAAGAAAAAGCTCTGCTGACTTTTATCATCCAAACATGTGCAAGCAAAAATGCAGTTTTAAAAAAAAAATTCCATGCATGTGATTGGGTATTCTTTGCAAGTGAAGCTTAACCTTATTTACTAAGCTCTGGAGCAACTGCATTTGCAACGTGTCTACTGTATTTGCCTTTTTGTAAATCAACCCCACAGAATGCATTACAAGCCTTTATCTCCAGTTTTCTATGCCTACTTTTGTACCTGAGTGGATTGAGTGCTGCCCTTGTGTACTGTTGACTGGTATTCTCAAGTTCTCTCCAGCTCTTACCATTAAGGATGCCTAGCCTTACATGTTTCCAACACTAAAGAGGCCCTACAGGTCCCATTCTTATAATTTCCACTGGTGTGAAGCAGAACAGGAGAATGGAAAGCCTTCAACAGTAAAATTCAGTTCCATTAAGACCTATTAAACACATAAGGCCACTCACATGTACCGCATGCATTGCCGCCTCCCACCCAACATCCGTCAATTAAGAAATGCAGGCTAGCTATGGACGCCCACCCGCTCCATCATTGGCTACATACAGTATCATTACTTCCTAATACTGATAATGCTGGACAAAGCGCGTCGGCACAACTGCTTGAAGTCTCAACTAGGGGGCATATGTGTCAAGGTGACAACACAGGGTCAGAACTGAGACACAGTAGTAGTCAACCCAAAATCGAAAGTTCCACATGGACAATTACTGCAGGGTCATCTTTTAATAAAAACTTCTGATTTAAAAAGATTGAAAGCTATTTTTAAATGAACTTCAGTATGGTAAAGTTTAAATAAATGTTTATCGATTGGGCTTAGATATCCCCGCCGTTCTTCCAGATTTAGTGAGCTGAACAAGAATCAACCTGAAAAACTGAGGACATCCTGTGGTGGAAGAGAAGTACTGCGGAGGACCAGCTCCAGATTAGAGGTGACCATTACAGCTGCTTTTACTAATTTGGCTAAACCTATTAAACATTCACTTTGCAAACTGAACATTCTACTCCTCCACTAAATCAACCCCAAAAAATCTATTGTCTTTACCTGCTATGACCAAACTTCTTGATTGCATTAAGAGAAAGACTGTGGAGTTTATTTACTAAAACTGGAGAGTGCAAAATCAAGTGCACTACTGCATAGAAACCCATCAGCTTCCAGGTTTTATTGCCAAAGCTTAATTGAACAAGCTAAGGTTAAGACCCCATTCACACAGGGGCAACACGACTTGCAGGTCGCCTCACCGAGGCGACCTGCACACGACTGCCCGGGCGACTTGCAAAACGACTTCTGTATAGAAGTCTATGCAAGTCGCCCCAAGTCGCCCCCAAAGTCGTACAGGAACCTTTTTCTAAGTCGGAGCGACTTGCGTCGCTCCCCTTAGAACGGTTCCATAGCACAGAACGGGAGGCGACTTGTCAGGCGACTAGGTCGCCTGACAAGTCGTCCCTGTGTGAACGGGGTCTTAAAGCTGATGGGCTATCCATGCACAGCTGCACCAGATTCTCAGTGCACCAGTTTTAGTAAATTTCCCCTTATGTTCATACTTTGTGTGTTTCGGCATCCCGTTTAAAATCACATGCTTTCTCAAAATGCACAGAAACAGGCTGCCGTTTAACTACCTGCCAACCACCTACCGCAGATGTACTGCAGCAGGTCGGCTCTATTGTGCGAAACGACGTAGCTGTACGTCGTTTCGTGCAATAGCCACTGGGGGGGGGGGGCACGTGCACGCTGCCAAAAGCGCGATCGCGCACTGATTGGACACAGGGGATGCCAATCAGCAGGTCCGGCAGATCCGATGTCCGTCAGACACCCACGATCGTTCCCCAGAGAGGCAGAATGGCGATCCGCCTATGTAAACAAGGCAGATTGCCGTTCTGACAGTGGGGAAGATGGAGATCTTGTGTTCCTGCTAAACAGGAACGTAGATCTCTGTGTTCTCCCAGTCAGGGCCACCCCCACACAGTTAGAAAGCATCCCCTAGGGACATGCTTAACCCTTTGACCGCACCTGGTGTTAACCCCTTCCCTGCCAGTGTTATTAGTACAGTAACAGTGAATTTTTTTAGCACTGATCACTGTAATAATGTCACTGGTCCCCAAAAAAGTGTCAGGTAGGTGTCCGAATTGTTCGCCGCAGTGTCGCAGTCCCGCTAAAAAATGCCGCCATTACTAGTAAAATAAATAAATAAATAAAAATGCCATAAAAATATCCCATAGTTTGTAGATGCTATAACTTTTGGGCAAACCAATCTATACATGCTTATTGGGATTTTTTTTTTAGCAAAAATATGTAACAGAATACATATTGGCCTAAATTGATGAAGAAATTTGATTTTTTTAAAAAATTTTATTTGATGTGTTTTATAGCAGAAAATAAAAAGTATTGTTTTTTCTTTTCCAAAATTGTCACTCTTTTTTGTTTATAAAAATAAAATAAAAACCGCAGAAGTGATCAAATACCACCAAAAGAAAGCTCTATTTGTGGGGAAAAAAAAAGAACAACAATTTTATTTGGGTACAGGTACAGTGCCGTATCGCAAAAAAATGGCCTAGATATTAAGAGGGTAAAACCTTCTGGAGCTGAAGTGGTTAACAGACATGCGTCTGTTAATTCTTATTGGCACTCCTCTGCATCTGCTAACAAGAACGTTTTCATGTGCCGCACTATGCGGTTCAATGTGGCACGATTTTGCGAAAGGGTCAGGGAATACTTTTGCATGTTTCTCGCGTGTAGGGCCACCTATTGAAATGAATGGGCTGCCTTGCACATGATGCATGGAAATGCAGGAAAAATGCGCAGAAAAAAGCATGCTCCGTGTCTCACCTGTTTGGTGTGAACGAAGCCTAATGCACAATGACCGTGGAATGATACTAACCAGGAACTAATACTCCCAATGACACCAATGATATGATGCTATTCCTCCCACTGATATCAATGATAGGGCACTATTCCTCCCACTTACACCAATAATGGGGCACTATATCTCCCACTGATACCAACAATGGGGCACTATTACTCCCCCTAATGCCAATCATGGGGCACTATCACTCCGACTGAAACCAGTGATGGGGCTAAATACTTCCCATTGATACCAATGACAGAGCACTATTCCTCCCTCTGACACCAATGACAGTGCACTGTTTCTCCCACTGGCACTATTCCTGCAACTGATACCAATGGGGGGGGGGGGCACTATTCTTCCCACTGACACCAATGATGGGGAATTAATATTCCATTTGATACCAATGATGGGGCACTATTCCCCCCACTGACACCAATGATGAGTCACTATACCTCCCACTGGCACCAACGATGGGGCACTATTTCCCCCTCTGATACCAACAATAGGGCACTATTACTCCCTGTAATGCCAATGATGGGGTATTGTTTAATCCAATAAAACCAAAGAAAAATCCCACTGATGCCAGGACATTTTCTTCTCCCACTGGCCACAGTCAGGCTCCTCAAAAGTCTGAAGAATAGTAAACAGACCCTTTGTTTGTAAAGTTTGGAGACCCCTGCTTTGGAGCATATGCTGCACTATGAGTGTTTGTATTCTATATGTTTCCATTGGATGGGAGTGAAGTGGAGTCGGTGGTCGGAGCGCTGTGTCATTACTCATTGTGGATCTGTTTGGAATTTTTCCCTGATGCGCTGCTGGCTTTTCGTTAGTTTGAAAGCCATTGGATTCCGGTAAGCACCCATCCTCTTCTTTCTTTTTCTCCTGGATTCCTGAGGTGTCTCCTCTACAAGTTACCCCTACTGGAGTTTTGTGTGCACTTTTTGGAGTTCTGGAAACATTTTCTGCACTTGTGTGGACTTTTCATTTGAGCACTGATTGCTTTTGGAAAGGACGGACCTGTAGGTTCTTTACACGTATATACGATATGCATACTGCTTTTCAGCTTTACCTGATAGCGCTGCACTCAGGGGCGGACTGACAACTCATGGGGCCCCTGGGCAATAGGAGATTATGGGGCCCCCAGGCAATAGATTATGGGGCCACACAGTATACACACACAGACACACAATATACACACACAGTATACACACCCAGAATACACATGCACACACAGAATACACATACACACACTGAAAAAGGTACTGGAGAGGCGGGGCAGCTATAATCTTGGGATTTTTTTTTAAAAACACAGATTTTTACATACTGTCCCTGGTTTTATTGAGACTGGCAACCCTGATGGAGCCCCTTAATGGCTTGGGGCCCTTGGGCAGTGCCTGAGTGCCTGAATGGTCAGTCCGCCCCTGGCTGCACTTTATTTGTTGATGCATAATGCAATTCAGCAAGGAAAAATCAACATTACGTCAAGCATGTCCTTTGCCACCACTGCTGAGTTCAAAGGTGTCCTGAGAGAGAGCTGTCTGTAATGGAATACTGTGTGGAGGTATTGCAGAAAATGTAAATTCTCTCTAGTACAGGCTGACTGTTAGGCAGACCATACACAATATTTTTTTTTTTGTTCAATCAGCAGGTTCAATGACAAAAATGAACCGTTTCCCCCATCCACACATTCGATGTGTATGGGGGCCTCACTCCCGCTGAGCTATTGTATTCTACCAGTGGGGAGCCTTCCATGCCTGCAGGATACATCAGTGTTGCTGGCTATAGCCGCTGGCACTGATGGTTTGGGAAAAATCTGACAAGCTGGTTGTACACAAGTTGATCGATAGATCGACTTGTGTACAACCAGCTAGCCCATACATGAATCGAAATTTGGCTGGTCCCTGCTGAGTTAGCTGCATTTCGCTCAATGTACGGCTAGCTGTGTCCACACTGGAGCTGGATATAGAAACAGAACATCCAATGCCCATTCTCAAGCAGCACTTAACATACACTCTATCACAATCACTAGGAGAATCCGTGTAATGGTGTACTTGCTTCGATTATATCATCCAATCAATGTGCAATTCGATGAAAAGGATCAAATTGGCAAATATAACAGCCATACCTTCCATTTGATTGATTTAGACTTGATTTAGATCAGATTCGATCAAACTGAGTCGATTTGCAAGGTTGGAAAATAATCTTTGAGCATCAATTGGCAGCACCAAGCTGCTTTGTCAGGAACCTGATTGATCAGAATATGAGATTGCATGGTGCAAACAGAGATTTGATCAATAAATCATGATCATATCCTCCAAAAACTTTCCAGTGTGTGGCATATCATTGGAATGGGTTGTCAACAATAGATCAATTATTCCTATTGGGAAGGATCAATCAGAAAAGAGATTGATTATTTATTGAAGCGTGTATGGCTACCATTAGTCATTGGGCTACTGTAAACCAAATGTTGGGCACACAGTTTAGGTCCATCTCCTCTTATACATCCTTCCATAGGAGAGTTTCGTTAGAACAGAACAAGAAAAGCTCATATTTCCCTGTAAGTGCTGAGCTTTCTTTCCTGGTTCAGACCTAAGTGATGTTATGAAAAGAATAAGTCGAGGCCCTACACAGGAGCTCAAATTTAGAATATTTCCACATGCTCCAGACTATTAAATACATGGAGAAGCCCATTAAGAATGGGTACATTTTCAATTTTTTTAAATTTTTTTTTTTTAAAGATTACATAGAAAAATGGTCTCTTTCAGAAAAATAAATACATTTAAAGCTCAATTCTAGGCTGGGTACCCCCCAACCCAATTTCTTGCAATCTCTCCCCCCTTTTAACCGGCCCTATCCATCTGTCTGTTTTTTTTTTTTTTTTTTAAATACACTTCTATGTTTTTTTTCTAAAGATTTATTTTTGGCCATCTTACATACACATATCAGTTTTTGGATATATTTAACTCATTTTTATTTATTTATTCTCATATTCCACATTTTATTCAGAATGTATTGTTTTATTATTATTATGAACTGACATGTTATGATTAATTATTCACGTTCTTACATTTGTCTGAGATTCTTACTGTACTGTATTGATTATCTACACCATGTTACCAGACAATTAATTTTTATACTTGCATAACTCTTGGCTTTTGCGTATTTGGTTTTAACCCTGAAGAGGGTTTATTGTATTGACATTGAATTGATATTGAGATGCCCTTATGTTTTCTATAGCCCTGGTGAAGGGTGCGCTCTTTGAAACCCAAAACATGTTGGATACTTTTTGGATTCCCCCCCAACTTTTATTGTAATAAAGTTGTATCTGGACCTATTAGCAGTGGTGTGGTGCTTCAGTTTTGTTGAAATGTTATATCACAAGTCTTCTTTCCTCTGGCGGTGGTCAGATCCTAAGGGTGGCATATAGCACCATTCTCCACAGTATTGCTGTGAGCCCAGGGCGGCTTGATGACACACCTCTAAAGGGCATGTCCATGACGCCCTGGACTCACAGGAAGAGGGTTGAACATTACTGGGCGTCATTCAACCCAGAAGAGAATTGATGCTAAATACTGAACCTGCTGAGGGCATCATCAAAGTGGAGGTGAGCACTACTGCAAAAGCTACTTTTATTTTCATATTAACCTTTAAGGGGGCACCGAACTGTTCATTTTTTATGCTGGAGTTGGGCTTTAAACAACTGCAATGTTGGTGTATTACAAGCTTGTGCCTGAAGGCCACTTGCGTCAAAGTGGGGAAATAATATAAGGGAAACTAGATAGAAGACCTGTTAAAGCAGCCTAGCAGAAGAACACAAGACATGCATTCTTCATAAAAGGACCTTGCTTTGCATATCTGTCCAAGCTGTGAATATTGTATTCTTCATCTTTTCAAAGTGACGAACACTGAAGTTTCAGAAGAAGCACAATGCAATCTGTTTGGGGGCCAACAATGGGGACACTGTGTGGATGTGGATGGCAGAGTGGACGAGCCATCTGGGCCATAGGCTCACAGTGCAACATTGTGCAGGCTAAGAAAATGATTACACCCATTGCATAAACCAAAGCGCCCTCCAACATAAAGACTTCCTCTAAGGCTATGATATCATGGAACACAATGGAATCTGGTCACTGAGAGCTCGAAGTGACATAGGCCCATTTCAATGAAGTTACACAGCAGGGTTTTTGTCTTGCGTGGCAAAACCATCTGAAATGTGACTGCAGCCCCTGAACCATCTTTTTATTTACTCGTGAAGCAACAGTGGCGGTCTGTCTGGTATTGGCAGTGGTCTGTGGCTTTTGCTTGGTCCCAGGAAGCTCACATCCATTTTCACAAGGCAGCACCTGCACCGCCTCCTGTAAAACAAAGTTTTTACTGACAGACCGACACCTGCACCACTCTATTTAACTCCCACCCAGACAAGCGGTTCTTTCTCCGCATTGCCAGTTCCAATGTCCAAGTCTGTTCCAGGCCTGCAAATACTTTCTTAGCCAGACAAGTTACTCGTGAGACTAACGGCTTGAGCTTGTAAAGCACATAAAAGACCATTGCCTGGCTTTCCGAGGGCTTTCTTGTGCGAGCTGAAGGGGAATTAACCTAGGACGGAAATTCTGTTACTGCTCATAAGGAGAAAGGAAAATAAATAGACCACATGGCGGAACAATAGGACAAATGACAGCACTGATATAAAGTCAGTGTATCAAAGTATGAATATATCAAACATAACACCGATACTAAGATTGCTTTTATATGAGGGGGACATGAGCAAAATATTCTGTTTCCAAAAATTAACTTTTATAGTATTTTTTCAATGTGATAGATAGATAGATAGATAGATAGATAGATAGATAGATAGATAGATAGATAGATAGATAGATAGATAGATAGATAGATACATAGATACATAGAAGATATACTAGAGATAGATAGATAGATAGATAGATAGATAGATAGATAGATAGATAGATAGATAGATAGATAGATAGATAGATAGATAGATAGATAGATATGCATACATAGATAGAAGATATACTAGAGATAGATAGAAGATATACTAGAGATAGATAGATATAGATACATACATAGATAGAAGATATACTAGAGATAGATAGATAGATAGATAGATAGATAGATAGATAGATAGATAGATAGATAGATAGATAGATAGATAGATAGATAGATAGATAGATAGATAGATAGTCCGCAACCTAGATGGGGTAAGTGCGGGGCTGGATGATTTACACTGCCCTAGGGGAGGGGGGTGAGTAGTGCGGGTGACCGACTGACTGACTGACAACGGGAAGCCGGGGGGAAGGATGCCACCGGCTGACCGATCCGGGGGGGTGGTTGTTTGCCACCCCCCCAAAAAATAAAACCACCAGCCGCCACTGGAGTCCACCTGTGTGTAATTGTTCTGTGAAGTCCTCAGAGGTTCTTTTTTTATAGAACTTTAGTGAACAAACACCATCACGAAAGCCAAGTAACACACCAGAAGGGCAGGGATAAAATTGTGGAGACGTTTAAAGCAGGGTTAGGTAATAAAAAAAATATATCAAAAGGTTTGAACATCTCACTGAACTCTGCTCAGTCTATCATCTGAAAATGGAAAGAGTATGGCACAGCTGCAAACCTACCAAGACATGACCGTCCACCTAAACTGACTGGCTGGACAAGGAGAGCATTATTCAGAGAAGCAGCCAAGAGGCCCATTGTAACTCTGGAGGAGCTGCAGAGATCCACAGATCAGGTGGGAGAATCTGTCCACAGGACAACTATTAGTCGTGCTCTCCACAAATCTGGCCTTTATGGAAGAGTGGCAAGAAGAACACAGCAAGGGACACAGCAAACATGTGGGAGAAGGTGCTCTGGTCAGATGAGACCAAAATTGAACTTTTTGGCCTTTGGCGGAAAACTAACACTGCACATCACCCTGAACATGCCATCCATCCATGTTACATAGTTACATAGGACATAGTGCTTTGGAGAGAGATAAGAAAACACTACAGATATATGTGCCGAGCTCAAATTTCATGAATCAGGTTTACATCCACTTTAAAGTGGATGTTACATAGTTACATATTTACATAGTAGGTGAGGTTGAAAAAAGACACAAGTCTATCAAGTCCAACGTATGTGTGTGATTTTATGTCAGTATTACATTGTATAACCCTGTATGTTGTTGTCGTTCAGGTGCTTATCTAATAGTTTTTTAAAACTATTGATGCTCCCCACTGAAACCACCACCTGTGGAAGGGAATTCCACATCCTTGCCACTCTTACAGTAAAGAACTCTCTACGCAGTTTAAGGTTAAACCTCTTTTCTTCTAATTTTAATGAGTGGCCACGTGTCTTATTAAACTCCCTTCCGTGGAAAAGTTTCATGCCTATTGTGGGGTCACCAATATGGTATTTTGTACATTGAAATCATATCCCCTCTCAAGCCTCTCTTCTCCAGAGAGAATAAGTTCAGTGCTCGCAACCTTTCTTCATAACTAACATGCTCCAGTCCCTTTATTAGCTTTGTTGCCCTTCTCTGTACTTGCTCTATTTCCAGCACATCCTTCCTGAGGACTGTTGCCCAGAACTGGACAGCATACTCCAGGTGAGGCCAGACCAGAGCCTTGTAGAGCGGGAGAATTATCGCTTTATCTCTGGAGTTAATCCCCTTTTTAATGCATGCCAATATTCTGTTTACTTTGTTAGCAGCAGCTTGGCATTGCATGCCATTGCTGAGCCCTTCATCTAATAGGACCCCCAGGTCCTTTTCCACCCTAGATTCCCCCAGAGGTTCAACCCCCGCTCCCCCCCCCCCCCCCCAGTGAGTAAATTTCATTCATATTTTTGCTACCCAAATGCATTTTCCACATTAAACCTCATTGCCATGTAGTTGCCTACCCCATTAATTTGTTCAGATCTTCTTGCAAGGTTTCCACATCCATGTGTAGAAGTTATTGCCCTGCTTAGCTTAGTATCGTCCGCAAATACAGAGATTAAACTGTTTACCCCATCCTCCAGGTTGTTCATGAACAAATTAAATAGGATTGTTCGCAGCACAGAAGCCTGCGGGACCCCACCCCCCACCCCTGACCATTCCGAGTACTCCCCATTTATCACCACCCTCTGAACTTGCCCTTGTAGCCAGTTTTCAATCCATGAACTCACCCTATGGTTCATGCCAACGGACCTTACTTTGTACACTAAACGTTTATGGTGAACTGTGTCAAATGCTTTTGCAAAATCCAGATACACAACGTCTACGGCCTTCTTTTATCTAGATGGAAGCTCGCCTTCTCATAGAAGGTTAATAGATTGGTTTGGCAAGAATAATTCTTCATGAATCAATGCTGATTACTGCTAATGATACAGTTTTCATTACTAAAATCTTGTATATAGTTCTTTATCATCCCCTCCAAGAGCTTGCATACTATTGATGTTAGGCTAACTGATCTGTAATTCCCAGGGATGTATTTTGGCCCTTTTTTAAATATGTTGTGGGGATGCTTTTCTTCAGCAGGGACAAGTAAGCTGGTCAGAATTGATGGGAAGATGGATAGAGCCAAATAAAGGGCAATCTTAGAAGAAAACCTGTTAGAGTCTGCAAAAGACCTGAGACTGGGGCAGAGGCTCACCTTCCAGCAGGACAACGACCCTAAACATACAGCTAGAGCTACAATGGAATGGTTTAGATTTATAGCATAATCATGTGTTAGGATAGCATTAAAAAGGGGATTAACTCCAGAGATAAAACGATAATTCTCCCACTCTACAAGACTCTGGTCCGGCCGCACCTGGAGTATGCTGTCCAGTTCTTGGAACCAGTCCTCAGGAAGGATGTGCTAGAACTGAAGAGCGTCCAGAGAAGGGCAACAAAACTAATAAATGGACTGGAGGACATTAGTTATGAGGAAAGGTTACGTGCACTGAACTTATTCTCTCTGGAGAGAGACGCTTGAGAGGGGATATGATTTCAATGTACAAATACCGTACTGGTGACCCCACAATAGGGATAAAACTTGTCTGTGAAAGGGAACTTAATAAGACACGCAGCCATTCACTAAAATTAGAAGAAAAGCGGTTTAACCTTAAACTGCGTAGAGGGTTCTTTACTGTAAGAGCGGTAAGGATGTGGAATTCTCTTCAACAGGCAGTGGTTTCAGCAGGGATCATAAATAATTTAAAAAAACTATTAGATAAGCACCTGAACGACCACAACATATAGGGATATACAATGTAATACTGACATATAATCACACACATAGGTTGGACTTGATGGACTTGGTGTCTTTTTTCAACCTTGCCTACTTTGTAACTATGTAAGGATGGCCCAGTCAAAGTCCAGACTTAAATCCAATTGAGAATCTGTGGCAAGACTTGGAAATTGCTGTTCACCGACGTTCTTCATCCAATCTGACAGATCTTGAGCTATTTTTTAAAGAAGAATAGGGAAAAATTTCACTCTCCATATGTGCAAATCTGGTAGAGACATCCCCAAAAAAACTTGCAGCTGTAATTGCAGCAAAAGGTGGTATTGACTCAGGGGGGCTGAATACAAATGCACCCACACTTTTCAGATATTTATTTGTAAAAAAAAATTGAAAATCATTTATATTTTCTTTCTACTTCACAATTATGTGCCTTTTTGTGTTGGTCTGTCACATAAAATCCCAATAAAATACATTTACGTTTTTGCTTGTAACATAACAAAATGTGGAACATTTCAAGGGGTATGAATACTTTTTCAAGGCACTGTAGATAGATAGATAGATGTAGATACATATATATATAGAGATAGTAGATATATATATAGATAGATAGGAGATATACTAGAGATAGATACAGTAGATAGATAGATGGATACATACTTACATACATACAGTACATGTAGGGATGTAATAGTTAACTCTGCCCCAGCTGGTAAGTTGAGAGTTAATTGTGTTCCTGGGTTTTCCTTTGGCGGGCTTCTCTGGGTTCCTCTCCAGGGCGGCGAGGAAAAAATAGGAAAAACCTACCGGAGTGCCGGAAATCCAGTGATGTGCCGAAGTCAAAGTTTCTACTCAGGAGGATCACTGGGGCTTGTAGTCCTTCTTAAAATTACCAACCATGGACTTTGCCAGAGTTGGACCTTTTCCTCTGCAGGTATGCTGGGGCAGCTTCTGGCCTAAGTCAGGGACTAGGAATGTTAGGGACATTTTTGTATTTTTTTTCGGTCTGTCTTGATAATTTATTTAACACTTTTGAAACTTTGCCTCTGCCTGGTCTGAAGTTACTAAAGGGGTGTAATGCAAGTAGCCAGCACATATAGTCTACAGCTCGGTTCACTAGACTCATTGGGGTATGAAGATAATGGTACAAGAGTTCATACAGTATGAAGATACAGTGGTTATCAAGGGTAACAAAGGTTTCTCTAGCAGCCTGCCATAAGTGTGTACATATGACAGGCGAGGTGAGCTTCTTGCAACGAGGGAGATGTTGTTGGCATTCCTTCACCATTGATCCGTCTCTCATAGCAGTTCTGCACAGCCGAGACCCTCAACCTGTGCACAGGTACGGAAAACAAAGAGTTAATTGAAGTTCACCCATGGACCCCATACTGTTACTGGGAGTGAGATAGAGATGATATGCTGGACAAGTGGAGAGGCCAAGGACTCTGCATGTCCTTCCTAAATGCACAAGTGACAGCAGTGATGAAAAATACATCAAGAGAGTGTGTTTGAGTTCGTTCATGTTTGGTTATCTGTCCGGGTCATGAGCGTAGTCAAGTAAAGGTGCCCTATGTGTATGGCAGTGACCCTTTACAAAGTGCCTAGCATAGCCCAAAAGTAACCTACCCGGGGTAGGCCTCTCATGTGACCCTTGCTTGGCACCTGATAAGGGAAACATGGAGGAAGTGACGACCTACCCCATCGCCCTACCCTTACACTACATACATAAATAGGAGATGTACTAGAGATAGATAGATAGATAGATAGATAGATAGATAGATAGATAGATAGATAGATAGATAGATAGATAGATAGATAGATAGATAGATAGATAGATAGATAGATAGATAGATAGATGCCGTGCATACTAGCACATTATGTCTAGAAGCTCTGAAGCTCTTGAGGACCTAACCTAAGCCAAACTCCAGGTTGTTTGGGACTTTAGATAGTTTGGACCAGTGGCGGCTGCTGGTGGTATATTTTTTATTGGGGGGGGGGCAGAAAACAGTGCACCCACAGCCCCCGGTCAGTCGGGTCACCCGAGTCACCTGCGCCCCAAGCCCAGCCTTTTTTGAAGCCTATTAGAGCCTCGCCCTCTAATAGGCTTAAAAAAAACCCCGATTGGAAACCATGCGTCCAGCACCCTGCATGTAGATTAGGGGGCCGGACTCATGGATTGGGGGGGGGGGGCGCCCGTGCGCCCTGCATTACAGGGCGCCACTGGTTTGGATAAAGCGGGACAAAGCTAATTATATCTTTTACTAACAAATGCCCCTCGCTGGGATTTCTGTATAGATTTTATGTAGAATCAGTATGTATTATCATACAGTATACAGCGCTGTGCTTTGGCAGTGGTACAGGAACTTCCCATCCTGTTCCCGAAACAAAATCGATTTGGGCTGAGCGCTGCTTAGCCATTCACAGTAAACATATTTAATTCATGAATACAAGGTTTCTTCTGATTGGCTGGGGTGGAGAGGCATGCAGATGATGACTTGTCTTGCCACCTCCCTCTCTTATGAATGCAAGTTTTTTGTTTTTTTGGTATAGTGTTTTATTTATGTAGAAGTAGCACCTCTCCCCGCCTGTGTGTGTGCAGATGTGCTGCAGAACTCAGATCCCGGGAGTGCACTGCGGCACATCTGGGCCCGCTCCAGTTTCCCCAACCATCTGCATACGTGCGGGGTTTCCCACTAGGGTTGCCACTTCATCCCTTTAAACCCGAACACATATGAATTACGCAGGTTCTGAGGTTAATTTAATGCAGATAAGGCACCAAGTGAATTTAATTACCACCTTAATCAGCCACAGAACCTGTGTAATTAATATGTGTTCGGGTTAAAAGGGATCGAGTGGCAAACCTATTTCCCACGCACGCGCAAAGACTGCTACCAGAGAAGTCCAAAATCTTCCCTATCTTTGCACATGCGTGGAAAATCACCTGCTCATACACAGGTGTGTCGACAGCCTCTGCCGGGACCTGAAGGCTGGGTAAAACCTGTGGGCACATCTGTGCATGTGCCATTCTAATGGCGCCCGAAGGGGGGCAGAGACACCCCCCTTATGGTACTAAAGTTCCATTTTATGCTCTATGTGCATAGGCACCCATAAATAACTGCACATGACCCCAGAATTCTGTAACTGTGCTTGCTTCATCATGGCTCTTTGCTCCTGGCACAGTCCACAGATTTCAGATATTTAAAGAGACCCTGTCGCCAGACCATTATTTCAACAACAATCTTCCCAAAAGTTTTTTTGTTCATTTACCATATTTTAGGTGTTATTTACCTGTAAAAGCCTCCCTTGTGTAGACATCCAAAAGCCCTGAGACAAAAGCCCCTTTTTATGGCATAAGAGTCTCCTTTATGACAATTATTATCAGACAGTGTCATTTTAAAGTGTTTCTACAGGCTAAAGGGTTTTTTACCTTCATGCATTCTTTGCAGCCAATCCTTACCTGAGCTCCCTCTGATCCAGTGATGTGCACAATAGCCTCAGCTGCCCCAGGACTCTCCCTTCTCATTGGCTGAAACAGCAGCGGGAGCCCATTGGCTCCCACTGCTGTCCATCACATCCAGTGAGCCAATGAGAAGAGAGAGGAGGAGGGGGGCTGAGACATGGCTCTATGTGTCTTATGGACACATAGAGCAGCAGCTCAGGAGCGAGCACACGGTGGTGCCCCCAGGACAAGTGGCTTTCTCTGGGGGCATTGCTCGAGGAGGAGGAGCCAGGAGCGCCAGCGGGGGATCCAAAAAGAAGAGGATTGGGGCTGCTCTGTGCAAAACCATAACACAGAGCAGGTAAGTATAACGTTTGCTATTTTAAAAAAAACTTCTTTAAGGGTTATGGGGGGGGGCATGCTGTGGGAGGCGCAACTCTGGAGCCGATGCGCGTGGCTGGCATCCGCAATGTCCGCTGACCACCCACGGTCGCTCCTCAGAGAGCCAGAATGGGGATCTATTAATGTAAACAGACAGATGCCCGTTCTGACAGGGGAGGAGAGAGAGATCTGCTGTTCCTAGTGATCAGGAACAGCGATCTCCCTCCTCCTCTAGTCAGTACACTCCCCCCATAGTTAGAAACACCTCCATAGGGAACACTTAACCCCTTGATCGCCCCCTAGTATTAACCCCTTCTCTGCCAGTGCCATTTATACAGTGATCAGTGGCTATTTTTAGCAATGATCGCTGATTACCGCCATTACTAGTAAAAAATAATAATAATAATAAAAATGCCAGAAAAATATATCCCCTATTTTGTAGATGCTATAACTTTTGCGCAAACCAATCAATATAAGCTTCTTGCGATTTTTTTAACCAAAAATATGTAGAAGAATACATATTGGCCTAAACTGGTGAAGAATTTTTTTTTAAATTTATTATAACAAAAAGTAAAAAATAATACACAAAACTGAGCATGTGCAGCTTGTGCCCTAGCCTCTGCACTATCCAGAGATGGATTGGGAACTCTGGAAGAAGGGGAGGATCAGAAGAGACATGATCAAAAAACCTTTTTGCACATTGTAGAGGATTAACCCCTTAGGTTTCACAGTGAGTATAACGTAAAGAGGAGTTCCACCCAGGGGGGCCGTCAAAAAAAAAAACAATTAAAAGTCAGCAGCTACAAATACTGCAGCTGCTGACTTTTAATTGGACACTCACCTGTCCCTGGGTCCAGCGATGCGGGGGATGGAGGCCCCGCTCGTCCCCCCCCTCTGCTCAGTGGCGCCGGCATTTCAACTGTGGGCGCCGGGCTGTGGCTTCACAGCCTGGCACCCACTGCGCGCCGTGATTGGCCGCTCAATCACCTGGGACCTGTAATGGGTCCCAGATGATTGACAGGAGGGAGGGAGCAGAGCGGAGCCCTTCCTGTGCCGAGGGGGAAGTGATGTCACCAGCCCAGGCAAAGGAACAGGCAGACTACGAGGGACCACCTAGCAACAGGCATTTAGAGGTAAGTGAAAAAAAAAAAATATCCAAATGTTTTTTTGTTTTTTTTTTTTAGATTTTTTCCAGGTATTTTTGTTTTTTGGGTGGAACCCCACTTTAACTAAAGTAGTTCATCCGAAAACTAAAATTGCTACCTTTATAGACATCCACGATCTAACACTCACCTATCTACTCCTGAAAATAAGAAATCAGTATACATACCTTTTCTGCAGGATCCCATGCTGAGCTGTCAGCCGTGGCCTCGCTGGGGAGGCAGGTGCAGAGAACACATCCGACAATGGAAGCCCCATAGTAAGTCTATGGGTGACGTCGCTCCCCATTCATTTCACAGCCATTGTTGGCCGTGTCCTCTGCAGAGCTTCTGCCAGTGGCATCGCTAGAGGGGGTGGCTACTGGGGCCATAGTCCCAAATCTGTAGGCCGACTGCCCTCAGTGCCTGCCAGGCAGCTGTGGTGGTAAGGAGGGAGAGGGCTCTCTGGGGACACTGATGTAAGGGGGAGGGGGCTCTCTGGGGACCCTGATGTAAGAGGGGGTTCTCTGGGAACCCTGATGTAAGAGGTTGGCTCTCTGGGGACCCTGATGTAAGAGGGGGGCTCTCTGGACCCTGATGGAAGAGGGGGCTCTCTGGGGGCCCTGATGTAAGTAGGTAGGCTCTCTGGAAACCCTGATGTAAGTAGGGAGGCTTTCTGGGGACCCTGATATAAGAGGGAGGCTCTCTGGGGACCCTGATATAAGGGTAACTCTCTGGGGACCCTGATGTAAGCTCTTTGGGGACCCTGATATAGGTGGGAGGCTCTCTGGGGACACTAATGTAGGGGGGAGGCTCTCTGGGGATCCTGATGTAAGGGGGGGGGGCTTTCTGGGGACCCTGATGTAAGGGGAACTCTCTGGGGACCCTGATGTAAGCTCTTTGGGGACCCTGATATAGGTGGGAGGCTCTCTGGGGACACTAATGTAGGGGGGAGGCTCTCTGGGGATCCTGATGTAAGGGGGGGCTCTCTGGGGACCCTGATGTAAGGGGGAGGCTCTCTGGGGACCCTGATGTAAAGGGGAGGCTCTCTGGAGACCCTGATGTAAGGGGGAGGCTCTCTGGGGACCCTAATGTACGGGGGAGGCTCTCTGGGGACCCTAATGTAAGGGGGAGGCTCTCTGGGGACCCTGATGTAAGGAGGGGCCTCTCTGGGGACCCTGATGTAAGAGGGTGGCTCTCTGGGGACCCTGATGTAATGATGATATATAATATATATACACACACACACACACACATACACATATATATACACTTCTTTACTTCGCTGCTATGGGCTCTAGTCCCAGATCTTTCGTAGACCTAGCAATGCCCCTGGCTTCCCCCATTGGGGATCGGGTCGGATCGGCTTTAGAAAAGGTATGTATAGTGATTTCTTCTTTTCAGGCCTAGGTAGGTTAGTATTAGAATGTAGATATCTGTAGATGCAGGGATTATAGTTTTAGGGTGGACTTACACTTTAATAAAACGTTCAAATTCCTTGCAAAGCCAATGCCTGTTCTGTACATCTGTAGTGAACAATCTAATACACATTAAAAAGAAAGTCACTTAGCGTTGATTTCAGTCATTACTGCAATATTCGTCAGGCATTGGCCATTTGCAAAGCTTGCCAAAAGCCTCAATTCAAATTGATAGAAGTGCACTGCAAACCCTTTCTAAACACTCTTAAGGCATCTTCCATGCATTCGTGGAGAGCTATGACAAAGCTCTTTATTTGATCCCCCCTCCTACAAGAAAAAGCCAGAAAATGCTTTATAACACCTCTAAAGCCTTCTAATGCACCTAAACACATCTGAAACGCAAACCAACGCTATAGGCATTACTCTTAACGTCAGTGTGAACTTAACCTAAGTCTGTAAGCAGCCGTATTTGTCTACATGAATTCATTTTCCTCAATTTCATTTAATTAACCAATTAATTTAATGCTCACCGCCCCTTGTGCCAACAGATCCCTTGTTCTGAGACATATTCAGAAAAGACGCTTTGTATTTATTGTGTGATTCAGCGTAGAATAAAGGACATGGAGGCTGCTGGTAAATTGGGGAAGGATAAAGAGGGTGAACCTGGGTTCACTGGAGCTGGCTCAGAGGTCGGGAACTTTGCCTATGAAAGGATGACACTGGGATGTAGGTCAGCGTCCGCTCCCTATGACCTTGTCACATCCCCTAATCTCCCAGGTACAAACATGTGGGATGACATTCTTGATCGTGAAGAAAATAGAATCCAATAGAATAGAATCTCTACCAATATATCATACACACCACAAAAAAAAACAAAAAAAAAACATAATCTGCATTATCAGTTTGTGTCAGGGCTGACCTGAGGGCAAAGTAATTAAAGAGTGATTCTGAGAAACAAATAAAACCACAGAGCTACTACTTGTATCCAGCAAAGGCTGCAACTGAGCTAAAGTCCTTTACTTTAAGCTCAGTTCTATCGAATCAGGAAAGGACTGGGTTGAGGGGTGTTCGGGGGCTCAGTACAAATATACTGTATATTAGGGTGATAGCCTTGATCAAATATTCAGTCCTCAGTCAGAGTGGGACTCTGCAGAGTAAAAAGTGGACTGTTAAAGTGTTACTAACCCCAGGACCCTGCATTTACTGTATCTGGTCTCCCACAGTACACAGAACATGAAAATGCATTTATTTAGTAAATATAACCTGCTAAATACTTTTTCTCATCAGCAGTATATAGCAGTCTCGTGACTTCTATCAGTGTCTGGTTAAAGCTTGTAGGGGGAGTTTTCATTCTTCTATGACTGTCCCACCAGGATGCAGGACCCCTCACCCTCTATCTAGACAGTGCGGACTGGCCCTGTGCTAATCACATGCACCCTCCCAAGAAATAAAAAATCTCTCTAGCAATACACACCAAACTGAGCATGTGCAGCCTGTCCCCTGGCTCTGTATTATCAGGAAATATATTGGGGACAGTGGAAGGAGGAGATGATCAGAGAAGACAGGATCAAGCAGCCTTTTTACACAATGTAGAGGATTAACCCCTTAGGTTCTACACTGAGTATAACAAGCATGCTTCACTGCATATACAGACTGATTTTACTGTTGTGGGTTAAGTAACATTTTAAAGCTGTATTAAACCCAAAAGGAAACATTTATTATATTTCAGCTTACCAATTCTCAGATACAATGTCTGTATTTGTTTCCTTTTTTAGGCTTTCTTTCTTCTATTTTCATCTGGTGATCTGTCCAGTACATCTGCTGTATTTCACAAGCTCAAGCACTCCAGCAGAATGTTTTAGTTTACATGGGTGAGACAAACCAGGTAACACTGGTTGGGGTGATTAAAATGATCAGCTTTTATTTATTCATAGAGTCACAGAGGAACAGCACTCAGGGCCCTCAGGTGCAATTAATTACACTGTGATAATCCGCATTGGGTGGGATAGATGTAATGCTGGATGTAAAGATTCTGCCCAGTAGATGCAAATAACTCATTTATTCCAAATAAACATAAAAGCCAAGTCATAAAATGTAAATGAAAAGCAAACAATACCAAATGCCAGAAGCTCCGGGCTATTATGGAATCTCACAATCAGGTTCCAGGCCGTTGAAAAGATGGTAAGGTGACAGCCTCTGGATTGCGGTCCGTTGGTGTATCCAGGATAGGCATACCGGCGCACCGCAGAAGATGTCAGGACCAGCTGCAGGATGGAAGCAGGAAGAAGCCGCACAAGTCAGCATGGAACGCAAGCATGTGGGTTGTCTTGGCGACGCGTTTCGCACGCATGCGCTTTTTTTCATTTATGTAAAACCTTTATCCCAAAAGCAAAAAAAAACTGTTTGCTGTAACTGATTATAAAGTGTGAGCTGGAGTTAGATAAGCCCGAAGCAAAAAATAAAAAATAAGCGTAGGGCTGGCATGATTAACTAGCAGGGTAAACAGGCATATAGTGGGTTAAAATATTATTAAGTGACAAGAAGTTACTTACCAGGATTGGTGGGCTTGAAAATTTAGGAGGGTCTTCTATGTGGAATAGGTGGGATCAGGTTTTTCCAGGCAGTTGGAACCCGTCGGATGAAGAAGAAACTTCCCACCCTCCTGCCCCGTTTGCTCAGATTGGGTTCTCCAGTTGTCGTAGTGGCCTGCCAGTTGGCATCTTTGGAGGCCTTCTAAAGTATAGTGATATGGCATAGTGGGGAACCATCTATGGTATGGGGTCCTCTGTAAAATTCCAGTTAACCGATATTTAACTGAGCATTTGGGACATGGAGGTATCTGCATAGAATGTAGAGAGTGGATCGTCCCCGAGTCAGTATGTTGCGGCTGGGGACCTGTATGTGATTACACAGATACAAAACCATTTTGGTTCTTCAGTGCCTTCAAAGATCGGCAACCTGGATTATTGTTTATTATTGTTTATCATTGAGATTATTATGTTTCTGTTAAATAAATGTGTTTTATTGGTTATATACTAACCACTTGCCCTCTGGAAGGTTTACCCCCCCTTCATGACCAGGCCATTTTTTGTGATGCGGCACTGCGTTACTTTAACTGACATTTGCGCGGTTGTGTGACGCTGTACCCAAATAAAATGAATGTCCTTTTTTTTCCAACAAATAGAGCTTTCTTTTGGTGATATTTAATCGCTATAAACAAAACAAAAAAAAAATTTTGAAAAAAAAACAACAATATTTTTTACTTTCTGCTATAAAACACATCAAATACAAAAACGGAAAAAAATCGAATTTCTTCATCAATTTAGGCCAATATGTATTCTGCAACATGTTTTTGGTAAAAAAAAAAAAATATCCCAATAAGCATATATTGATTGGTTTGCACAAAAGTTATAGCGTCTACAAACTATGGGATAGATTTACGGAATCTTTATTTATTTATTTATGCCTTACTAGTAATGGTGGTGATCAGCAACTTATAGCGGGACTGCGACGTTGCGCCGGACAAATTGGACACCTAACTGACATTTTTTGGGGACCAGTGACACTAATACAGTGATCAGTGCTAAAAATATGCACTGTTACTGTACTAATGACACTGTCAGGGAAGGGGGTTAACATCAGGGGTGATCGAAGGGTTAACTGTGTGCCTAGGGAGTGCTTGCTAGCTGTGTGGGAGGTGCTTGTTCTATGGGAAGCCAGAGATCTGTTTTTCTGCTCAAAACTTTCCCTTCTCACAGAATGGAGATCTGCCTGTGTCCCGAAGGATCGGTGGGTCCTGACCGCGTCCGCCGAACCCGCTGATTGGCTCCCTCTGTGTCCAATCACAACGGGCGTGGGTAGCCGGCCGCGCGTAGACGCCCCAGACCTGTAAGTGCAGAATCGTGTACAGGTAGGTGATTTTGCACAGGAGAGTTGCCTTGCATGCCGTGTATATATATATATATATATAGATATATATCTATAGATATATATAGATATAGATCTATAGATATATATAGATATATATCTATATATACACAGTATACGGTCGGTAAAAAGTTTATTAAATGGCCACTGCGGCCAATTTTCACTGCAAATGGTGTCGTCTATTTATTATTGATCAGTTGGTAAAAAGGGCAGGGGTCGTAGTGATGGGATGGGGGGGGGGGGGGTTCATCTGTCTTACCATAGTCATGGCTTCAATTTGTTAGTTGTCTAAATCTGCTAATACATTTAACACCCCCCCCCCCCCAGACTGACAATGCTGCTGTCTGTTGTGCCTCCTCCAGAGTTTTGTCTCACTAATACAGGAGTTATATTACTGACCAGATCAGCAGGTGAAAACATAGGGGTAAAAGCCAAAGAACAGAAAACAAATGCAGCCACCACATCTAATGATTGGTAAACTGTGATATAATACATTGTTGGTTCTGGGTTTAATACCACTTTAACTGCTTCCCGACCGATGCACGACGATCTACGTCAGCAGCGTGGTATGGGTGGGCAAAAGGGCATACAGGTACGTCCCCTTTAAGAATCGCCACTGCGGGCACGCGCGCGCGCCGCGATCTCCGTGACCGTGGGTCCTGCGGACTCTATGTCCGCCGGGTGCCTGCGATCATGTCACGGAGAGGTAGAACGTGGAGATGCCTTTGTAAACAAGGCATTTCCCCGTTCTGCCTAGTGACATGACAGAGATCACTGCTCCCTGTCATCGGGAGCAGTGATCGCTGTCATGTGAGTTGAAGCCCATCCCCCCCACAGTTAGAATCACTCCCTAGGACACACTTAACCCCTTCATCGCCCCCTAGTGGTTAACACCTTCACTGCCAGTGTCATTTACACAGTAATCAGTGCATTTTTATAGCACTGATCGCTGTATAAATGACAATGGTCCCAAAATAGTGTCAAAAGTGCCCGATGTGTCCGCCATAATGTCGCAGATCGCCGACATTACTAATAAAAAAAAAATTATAATAAAAATGCCATAAAACTATCCTATTTTGTAGAAGCTATACATTTTTTTTTACCAAAAATATATAGAATAGATATCGGGCTAAACTGAGTAAAAACTTTTTTATATATATATTTTTGGGGATTTTTTTTTATAGCAAAAAGTAAAAAATATTGCTTTTTTTCAAAATTGTCGTTTTTTTTTTTTTGTTTATAGCGCAAAAAAAAACCCAGCAGAGGCGATCAAATACCACCAAAAGAAAGCTCTATTTGTGATAAAAAAAGGACATCAATTTTGTTTGGATACAACGTCGCACGATCGTCAGTTAAAGCGATGCAGTGCCGAATCGCAAAAAGTGCTCTGGTCCGGAAGGGGGTAAATCCTTCCGGGGCTGAAGTGGTTAAAGAGGAGTTCCACCCGAGGTCCAGTAAAAAAAAAAAAAAAAAATTAAAAGTCAGCAGCTACAATTACTGCAGCTGCTGACTTTTAATTGGACACTTACCTGTCCCAGGGTCCAGCGATGCGGGGGATCGAAGCCCCGCTCGTCTCCCCCTCTGTTCAGCGGCGCCGGCATTGCAACTGTGGGCGCCGTGATTGGCCGCTCAGTCACCTGGGACCTGTAATGGGTCCCAGATGATTGACAGGAGGGAGGGAGCAGAGCTGAGCCCTTCCTGTGCCGAGGGGGGAGTGATGTCACCAGCCCAGGCACTGGAAGAGGCAGACTACGAGGGACCCCCTAGCAACAGGCATTTAGAGGTGAGTAAAAAAAAAAAATATCCAAATGTTTTTTTGTATTTTTTTTTTTAATTTTTCATGTAGTTTTTTTTTTTTTTTTGGTGGAACCCCACTTTAAGTATATCCTTACTATGTACATTTCTTACACCAGTTAAACTGTTGTGACAATGGCATACAGGAATATAATTTGTCCTTCTAATAAGGGACAAGTACCATATAGCGGAACACTTTTGACCCAACGTATAACCCTCCCAATAGGAACAGTTGGTGAGGTTGGCCCAGAAGGGGAAGAAGGTGAAGGCCAAGTCGTCACCTTTATGGCCGAGTCACGTTCAGGGTTTTTTTTTTTTCTACACTAACCAATTAGCATCTCCCAGAATAACCTCTCTCTGGAGAAAAGCCACCTTCAATGGAAAATCAGGGGGGAGGAGCTCTGTGACTCCCTGGGATGAAATTTGAATGTGTATTCTTGTCTACTACGTGCTTAATTGCCCATAAATATCATTAAGTCAAGAAATGTTTTACACCAAATTAACTTTGACTTCCAATGTCTAATTAGCGGAGGAAGCTGGAGGAAGCTACAGATCGGCATTAGAGAAAGCGTGTGCCATGTGTTTGAACTGTCGATTCCAACAGCCGCCAAGCCAAAGCTCATAATACGAAGGTCACCGCAGAGCGGGAGAGCACAAATGTTCCTTCATTAACTCTCCTCAAAGTTTATCCTTTAAGATGAAATTCAGGCATAAAAATCTAAAAATATTGCTCAATAGCCACAATGGAAATAATACTAAATTTGTGTGCACTAAATGCCTTCACAAACCCAGATATTACCTCGCAAAATTAGCAATGATATCATCACTGCCCTGTACATAGACTGTGCAGAGAGCGAAGCTGTGGGAGGGGCCCAGCAGGCTCCACCCACTACAGGCTGCCTGCAGAAAATGACAGGAGTGGGCGGAGACAAGACCAGTCACCCTGCACAAGGAGAGGGAGCAGCAGTGACCGGTCTTTGTAATAATAGATAAATGGAGTGGCGCTAAATTTTTAAAGAGATTCCTATGTGAAGCAAAAATAATGCTTGAATAATCATATAACAAAAGAAACATATGAAATTATAAATAATGGTATTGTGAACTAAATACAATAAATATACAAACAATAGTCAGTATCAATCAAAAGGGTGTTGCAAAATTGTGAATATCACAATAAAAAAATTCTTAGTGAAATGCTGAAATATTTGCTTAAAAATCCAGTGATAATATTATAACAATTGTGCAGTCCAGTGCTCAATCTAAGGAAAGCAAAAACCACCACTGTGTGTAGTGGCCGCTCACCTTAAATTAAAAATAATAATCCTCATGGTGCAGTAAATAACAACAGGTTTATTAAAAATGTAGAGACTTACAATTAAAATATCGGGACCGGACTGGGACCATGGGGTCACACAAAAGCACAATGCATCCAAACAAGAACTTCCAGTCTCGACCTTGAATGGAAGTGGCGTCACACGACTCCTACCAGCGCGTTGCGTCACTGACACATGTCAGTGGTGGAGTTTGCTTTCCTTGGATTGAGCACTGGATTGCACGATTGTTATAATATTATCACTGGATTTTGAAACAAATACTTTAGCATTCCACTAAGGACTTTATTATTATGGTATTCACAATTTTGCACTGGACTTTGGCAACACTTTTTTGATTGATAATCATAGTTATTTGAATATTTATTCTATTTGGTTCACGATACCATTATTTATCATTTCATATGTTTTCTTTGTTATATGATTATTATGTACAAATGTATATCATTTTTTTTCCTACAAATAGATCTTTCTTTTGGTGGTATTTGATCACCTCTGCATTTTTTTTTTTGCGCTATAAATAAAAAAAGACCAACAATTTTGAAAAAAAAAACAATATCCTTTACTTTCTGTTATTAAACACGTCGAATAATTAAAAGAAAAAAAAACAAAAACAAATGTCTTCATCAATTTAGGCCAATATATATTCTGCTACATGACAAAAAAATGAGAAATAATCAAAGAGCAGATCAATATTTCTCCCTCAGCGCTCATAGAAAAATTGCTATTTAAAATAACATAAGCAGCTACTATAATAAAAAAAATGTGCCAGAAATATGTTAGAGCAAAGAAATACCAAAACATTAGTAGCGCTAAACAATCAAAGTATTTTTTGTGTGATTGCTAAAAGGTCCACTTTAGCAGTGAATATAAGCAGATGTGAAAGTGAATATAAAATTGTCCATCACAGAAATAATCGTTGTAGATTTTAATTCAAGACGATCCTTCACCACACCGCGTGCGTAACACTCCCCAAGGTAATCCACTTACCAGATAATACAGGGCTATACGCTTGTCTTTAAATGGTTGTTGTCAGCATACACTGCATACACTCCATCTAGATTTTTTTGCTCGTCACCAGAAAAGGACAAGAATGCACATAGCGTAATCCAGTCATTTATTTAAAATGTATCCTTAAGATTGTGCACTTACAATGTGACAATATAAAAGTAGCATATAACAACAATGCATCTAGGTCACTATGTCCTGTCTACCTCTCACCGCTCTGGCGGTGTTCCCGGTTAAGGCAAGCAAGAAAAGCCGACGACGTGGGTTGCTGCGTGGTCACACCCTGACGCGTTTCTTCATTACTTCGTCAGAGGGCCTTCGTGGGCTTTTCCTGCTTGCCTTACCCGGGAACACTGCCAGAGCGGTGAGAGGTAGACAGGCTATAGCGACCTACATGCATTGTTGTTATATGCTACTTTTATATTGTTACATTGTAATTTCACAGTCTTAAGGATACATTTTCAATAAATACCTTTTAATTACTGGATTACGCTATGTGCATTCTTGTCCTTTTCTGGTGACGAGCAAAAAAATCTAGATGGAGTGTATGCAGTGTATGCTGACAACAACCATATTCTGCTACACATTTTTGGTAAAAAAAAATCCCAATAAGCGTATACTGATTGGTTTGCGCAAAAGTTATAGCGTCTACAAACCATGGTATATATACACTGGAAATTTTTTCTTTTTTTTTTATACTAGTAATGGCGGCAATCAGCGACTTATTGTGGAGTGCGATATTGCGGCGGGAAATCAGACACTAGCTGACGCTTTTGACGTTTTGTGGGAACCAGTGACACTAATACAGTGATCAGTGCTAAAAATATACACCGTCGCTGTACTAATGACACTGGCTAGGGAGGGGTTAAACATCTAGGGGGATCAAAGGGTTAAATGTGTGCCTGACCAGTGTTTTTCTGTATTTTGTGTGCTGTTTTCACAAAGGGATGTGATGGATTTTCTTTCCCTGCTTTACAGAGAAGGAAAATCCATTATATCTCCGCTGTCTTGTTTACATAGGCAGAGCTCTATCCAGCCTCTCTTCCTGACGATCAGCGGGTGCCGGCGGAAATCCATTCGCCGGCACCCACTGATCGGCTTCTGCTGTGACTAATCACACTGCACGTGGTTGAAGAGCGTTTGTGGCAAATCCCTATTTACTTGAATGTGTAGCGCTTGGCAGGCTTGCCACCCGTCGAACGCTACATGCCTGGTAAACTTTGCCGCGGGCGCAAAGCATCGCAACCGCTGCTTGTAAACACCCCAATTCGATGCCTATTGCAGCTTAACCTGCATGTCTAAATGAAGCCTAAATTCAGGGGAAACAATAAAGAATATTTGGGGAAATCCATTCCAAACAATTCATTTTTCCCCAGATAAATATTGAAGGGATGTTGCCACATGTCCATACTGTAGATATACAAGGGTTTCCCAATCTGGTTTGGTAACAATATATCTAAACCTTTTTGTAGTCTTACTTTTGCTTCCTATCAATAAGTACAATACTTAGCTACTGGTATCGAAACAGCTGTGGTTTCAGAACACTTGGAGGTCGAATGATAAAAAAATTTACCATGCGAATAATCCTCATAATATGTCTAATATGTTTATTTCCTATGAGTGTCAGCTCCATCTAGTGGCCATATTGTGGTATTTTCCTAATTGAGTTATGAAAGGAAAATAGCTCATTATCGCCACTTGAGGGAGTGGATGATCATAGGAAATAAGCATATTAGACACATTACAGGGATTAATCGCTCAGCAAATGAGACATTTACACTGCAAAGTAAGCTGTATTTTCCTAATTGAAGTACTGTATGTCAGAAAATTAGCACATTATGACCACTAGATGGAGCTGACACTCATAGGAAATAAGCATACTAGACGCATTACAATTGCTCGCCCAGTAAACGCTGAGACATTTACACAGCCAATTTGGGGTGTTTTCCTAAAAATGGTATGTCAGGAAAAAAGCTCATTATGGCCACTAGATGGAGCTTACGAACATAGGAAAAAAGCATATTAAAGTGGAGTTCCACCCACTTTTGAGAGGTGGTCTTAAACGAAAGACCACCTCTCCACCCCTCGTTTTTAACTAGTAAAATTTTTTTTTTTCTTCTAACTTACCTTTTTATGAAGTACAGGCTGTACTTCCAATCCATCCAGTCCACGGCGGAGAACATCATATCCTCTTCTTAGGCAAGCCCTCCCACTGTCTTCTGGGACCTGTGTGTGTCCCAGAAGACAGCCGGCCATTCACAAAGCGCCGCACCACTGGCACATGTGCAGTAGGAAACAAGCAGTGAAGGCGAATGGCGGCGCCTGCACTTGATCCGATGGACGGATTGGCCTCGGGGGGGGGGGGGGGGGGGGCGACATCGCGGGCTTCCTGGACAGGTGAGTGTCCTTATTAAAAGTCAGCAGCTACAGTGTTTGTAGCTGCTGACTTTTAAAAAAAAAATTTTATTTACTCATCGAATGCTGAGACATTTACATATCAATATTTTTTAAAACTAGACTCCTTGGTCTTTTTTTTACATAGTTTCATTGGTCCTTCTTGGACTAATGTAAGTATGTATGTGCCATACCTGTGGGGTACCCATAGAAGCTGGAACTCATTGTTCTAGGAATCATTACTACAGTGACTGACAGTAGTTTCCGGGTCCCATGGCATGTGACTGCCCTACTGCTTTGTGAACACAGGAGGTCGCTTACTCCAAAAATGATTTTTTTTTAGGGTGCAGGTAGCTCCTGAAATATAAGGGTATCTTACAGTGCCTTGAAAAAGTATTCATACCCCTAGAAATTTTCCACATTTTGTCACCACCTTTCACTGCAATTACAGCTGCAAGTCTTTTTGGGGATGTCTCTACCAGCTTTGCACATCTAGAGAGTGACATTTTTTGCCCATTCTTCTTTGTAAAATATCTCAAGCTCTGTCAGATTGGATGGAGAGCGTCTGTGAACAGCAATTTTCAAGTCTTGCCACAGATTCTCAATTGGATTTAGGTCTGGACTTTGACTGGGCCATTCTAACACATGAATATGCTTTGATCTAAACCATTCCATTGTAGCTCTGGCTGTAAGTTTAGCGATGTTTTCTTGAATGGAAGGTGAACCTCCATCCCAGTCTCAAGTCTTTTGCAGACTTTAACCACCTCAATACTAGGCACTTTCACCCCCTTCCTTCCCATACCAATTTTCAGCTTTCAGCGTTCTCGCACTTTTAACGACAATTACTCAGTCATGCTACGCTGTACCCAAATGAAATTTTTATCATTTTGTTCGCACAAATAGAGCTTTCTTTTGTTTGGTGGTATTTATTCACGACTCCATTTTTTTTTTTTTTTGCGATATAAGCGCAAAAATAGTGGAAATTTGGAAAAAAAACAATATTTTCTTTTTTCTGTTTTAAAAGAAATCCAGTAAAATTGAAATTTGTAATAAATTTAAGCCAAAATGTATTCTGCTACATGTTTTTGATAAAAAAAATCCTGTTAAGTGTATAATAATTGGTTTGTGTGATCACGGACATATGTACGCAAATGATCATGTACAGATGTGTGCAGGTGATCACGTACATATGTGTGCAGATTACCATTGGGACATGTGATTTTAGTGGGACATATGTGGGGGACAGCTTTTTTTTATTATTTGGGGACATGTGTTTTGGGGACATGTGTGTTTTACATTATATGGGGACATGTGTGTGTTTTACATGTATGTATTTACATGTGTGTTGACACTAGGTTGGTGATCAGTGAGTAAAAAGCTGTAAAAAACAGCTCATACTCACTGATCATCAGCCGGCTGCAGCGATCCCCTCTCCTCTCCTTCTCAGCGACAACTTCCGTGTGAGGAGAGGAGAGCTGATTGCCTAGCAACCGGCTGTGTTTACATCACATGACGGCTGTGATTGGACACGGCCATCATGTGATCAGGAGGGCCAATCACAGAGCCCTCCTGCCGATCCGAGATGCGCCGTGTCCGGGTGACACGAGCGCATCGGGATCGCGCCGCTGCGCGGGCACACGCGCGCGCGATCCCGCTCCTTCTGAGGGACGTTCCTGAATGTCCACTCAGAAGGAGAGAGCGCCCACCCGGCCGTTTATGTACATTGGCCGGGTGGGAAGTAGTTAATGCCGCGTGCACACAACCGGTTTAGCCATCGGAATAAGCTCCGAAGGTTTCTCCGACGGAATTCCATTCAGGCGGTCTTGCCTACACACGGTCAATCCAAAGTCTGACCGTCCAGAACGCGGTGACGTACAGCACGTACGACGGGACTAGAAAAAGGAAGTTCAATAGCCAGTAGCCAATAGCTTCCGTCTCGTACTTGCTTCAGAGCATGCGTCGTTTTTGGTCCGTCAGAAAACAGCAAACAGACAAGCGGTTTTCCCGATAGGAATTGGTTCCGTCGGAAATATTTAGAGCATGTTCTATTTCTAGGTCCGTCAGAATTTTCGAAAAAAAAAGTCAGATGAGGCATACACACGATCGGAATAGACGATGAAAGGCTTCCGTCTGACTTTTTCTGTCAGACATTCCGCTCGTGTGTACGTGGCTTAACAGGTTTTCTTCTAAGATTGCCCTGTATTTGGCTCCATCCATCTTCCCATCAACTCTGATCAGCTTCCCTGTCCCAGCTGAAGAAAAGCATCCACACAACATGATGCTGCCACCACCATGTTTCACGGTGGGGATGGTGTGTTCAGGGTGATGTGCAGTGTTAGTTTTCCGCCACACATAGCATTTTGCTTTTAGAGCAAGTTCAATTTTGGTCTCATCTGACCAGAGCACCATCTTCCACATGTTTGCTGTGTCCCCCACATGGCTTCTCGCAAACTGCAAACAGGACTTCTTATGACTTTTATTCACCAATGTCTTTCTTCTTGCCACTCCTCCATAAAGTTCAGATTTGTGGAGGACACGACTAATAGTTGTCCTGTGGACAGATTCTCCCACCTGAGCTGTGGATCTCTGCAGCTCCTCCAGAGTTACCATGGGCCTCTTGGCTGCTTCTCTGATTAATGCTCTCATTGCCTGGCCTGTCAGTTTAGGTGGACGGCCATGTCTTGGTAGGTTTTCAGTTGTGCCATACTCTTTCCATTTTCGGATGATGGATTGAACAGTGCTCCGCGAGATGTTCAAAGCTTGGGATATTTCTTTTATAACCTAACCCTGCTTTAAACTTGTCCCCAACTTTATCCCTGACCTGTCTGGTGTGTTCCTTGGCCTTCATGATGCTGTTTGTTCACTAAGGTTCTCTAACAAACCTCTGAGGGCTTCACAGAACAGCTGTATTGATACTGAGATTAAATTACACACAGGTGGACTCTATTTACTAATTAGGTGACTTCTGAAGGCAATTAGTTGCAATCGATTTTAGTTAGGGGTCTCAAAGTAAAGGAGGGCTGAATACAAATGCACGCCACACTTTTCAAATATTTATTTGTAAAAAAAATTGAAAACCATTTATCATATTCCTTCAATTTCACAATTATGTGCCACTTTGTGTTGATCTATCACATAAAATCCCAATAAAACACGTTTACATTTTTGGTTGTAACATGACATAATGTGGAGAATTTCAAGGAGTATGAATACTTTTTCAAGGCACTGTATATAAGGTATAAGGGAAAGGGTGTCTTTCTTTTCTCCTTTTTAATTTTGTGGCAGTGTCGCTTAAACTTGGTTGAACCTATGAATTTTCCAGCGTATGTGTGTGTGTGAGGCCCAGGAGTTCATCTTCCGTACTGTAACAGATAACAATGTAATAAGGGTCCCTTGTGACCTGGACTCTGGAGGCTCTCCACATTGAAGCAAGAAGGTGCAAGAGAAAATATAATGCAAGCTGTTTTAATTTCACAACACGATTGCATCACTGTGCAAACTCTACAGAAAATCGCACTAAGAGGTGAAATGATGAGAGCGATTCCATCCCACCATGTGCCCCATACACAGAGGAACCTGCTGTAGGACCTGGAAGATCTCCTAATAATTGCCATTGTTATTAAGGAGAGAAAACATGGGTTGCCATCACTTCTGAAAATGCTGTTTGCCTGGCTGTGTTGCTGGTCCTTTGGCTTTAGTACTTTCTGAGTCACTGACCTGGAAGAAACATGAAGACCAGGAAAGGAACTCAGTGGTCTACTTCTGCATACGTCCTCCAGGTCAATGATTTAGAAATCACTGAAGCCAGAGTAATGGTATGACAGCCAAGCAAAAAGCATTTTCAGAAGAAAATTTTGCAGTGGTGAGATCCAACAGGTGAGATCACCTCTTACCACACTTCATCCAAAATCATTAGATCTGTTGTGAAATGTGTTTTCACTGAGTATCTCTTTAAAGAGGAGTTCCAGTCAAAAAAAAAAAATTAAAAGTCAGCAGCTACAAATACTGCAGCTGCTGACTTTTAATTGGACACTTACCTGTCCCTGGGTCCAGCGATGCGGGGGATCGAAGCCCCGCTCGTCTCCCCCTCCGTTCAGCGGCGCCGGCATTGCAAATGTGGTCGCCGGACTGGTGCTTCACAGCCTGGCACCCACTGCGCATGCGCGAGCGGCGCCGCGCCCCGTGATTGGCCGCTCAGTCACCTGGGACCTGTAATGGGTCCCAGATGATTGACAGGAGGGAGGGAGCAGAGCGGAGCCCTTCCTGTGCCGAGGGGGAAGTGATGTCACCAGCCCAGGCACTGGAAGAGGCAGACTACGAGGGACCCCCTAGCAACAGGCATTTAGAGGTAAGTTAAAAAAAAAAATGTCCAAATGTATTTTTGTTTTTTTTTTAAGATTTTTCATGTATTTTTTTTTTTTGGGTGGAACTCCACTTTAAGGCTGGATTCATGCCAATGCATTTTTCCTTCTGATGCCTCTTACATTAAAATAGAAAAGTATCAAAAACATGCATCTTTTTTCTGCCTCTAGATTCCCCTCCATGTTAGCTTATGTATCCATGCACACATAAGCATTTGGGGGGCAGAAAAATCCCCATCGACAGTGCGTTCAGAAGAAGAAATATTTTGACAGAAAAAAACGCTTAAAGCACCTTAAGGAGCATCAAACGCTTGGGCATTCGTTCAATTAAATGCGCAGAATACATTAAAGTGATATTAGGGTAAAGTTGTTTTTTTTTTTACCACTTAAGCCCCAGACCATTTGGCTTGCCAAAGACCAGAGCACATTTTGCGATTCGGCACTGCGTCGCTTTAACTGACAATTGCGGGGTCGTGCAATGTGGCTCCTAAACAAAACTTTTTGCTGTAATAAATATCCCCAAAAAATATATAAAAAACTATTTTTTTCCTCAGTTTAGGCCGATACGTATTCTTTTACAGATTTTTGGTAAAAAAAATCACAATAAACGTTTATTGAGCAGTTGCGGGGCGTGAATCCTGCTTGTTTGCGAGACAACACTCACAAACCGAGTCAGGATTTTTAAAAAAAAAGTTGCTCGTCTATCAAAAGGCTCGTTAACCGCGTTACTCGTAAACCAAGGTTCCACTGAATATCTATTTTTTCTTTTGTTTTGGACAGAGTAAAAAAGGGTTAGCACCTGTCAGTTTATTCCCATTACTTGACTTCTTAATGTTGTATTTTTTAGTCCTACATATTTACACTCGATATCCTATACCACTACCATACTGGTCAACAGTGCCAGGACGAGCCCATCCAGCAGCCAGGGCAAAGATGCCAAACTGCGCCCCCCCTTAGGGTTAGGGTCAGGGCACCCACATCGCTGCAATGCACTGTTGCGCCCAGGGCAGCCTTCCCTCTTGCCCACCTCTTGTCACAGCCCTGCTGGGCAATCCTGTATACTGATCATAATCTTTAATGTGTTATTTGTAGCCCTGATGAAGAGATGCCCTGTACTGTTTCAAATGCCACTTTCTGCATTAACATGCCTCTTTAGACCTAGCCTATCTGGACAGTATGGTCACCTGCTGACTTAACACCACCCACAGGCAGCTTAACTCTTCAATAAGACACAGAAGTTGAATGCAGACGACTTTTTTCCAGTCTTTTGAAGTGTAATGCCCTGTACACACGTTCGGACATTGATCGGACATTCCGACAACAAAATCCTAGGATTTTTTCCGACGGATGTTGGCTCAAACTTGTCTTGCATACAGACAGTCACACAAAGTTGTCGGAAAATCCGATCGTTCTGAACGCAGTGACGTAAAACACGTACGTCGGGACTATAAACGGGGCAATAGCCAATAGCTTTTATCTCTTTATTTATTCTGAGCATGCGTGGGACTTTGTGCGTCGGATTTGTGTACACACGATCGGAATTTCCGACAACGGATTTTGTTGTCGGAGAATTTTATATCCTGCTCTCAAACTTTGTGTGTGTCGGAAAATCCGATGGAAAATGTGTGATGGAGCCTACACACGGTCGGAATTTCCGACAACAAGGTCCTATCACACATTTTCCATCGGAAAATCCGACCGTGTGTACGGGGCATAAGAAGACAATGACTTTCCTGAGCCCTGTCTTTGTGAATAACTAACACTGACCGAGGGAACATGGAAGAAACTAGGAGGGCCCAGCTAGGACTAAAATAACAAACATTAAACAGGAAGGGAGGACAGAAGAAGACACCAAAATCACATAGTAAACAGTTGCAGTGGCCCAAAACTAGACCCACCAGAGGTCAGCATACATTAGAAAAACATAACCTGATGTAGTTCAATACAACACATAAAAATTCCATGAAAGTGAAGCAGAACAGACTCTTTGACCCCCAAAAAGTATTGGCTTTTTTATAACATAAGTGTCTAAGTCAAACTGAATCTGGACCGTATACATTTTGCTTTTGGCACTCTCCTTCGTGCACTCCTAGAGCTATTGTTTGCTGTCTGTGTCACATTGGGGAGATTTCCCTTCACATTTCCCGACACTACAGGAAGTAAGAGGAAATCTCTAAAAAGTGAGGGCAATTCCTGTTAAATATGGTTCAGGAGTCCTTATTGGAAGATTTCCCCTGTCCTAGTATTCTATTAACTGCTCTAAAATTTTGGATTTTCCCTAATTTTTTGCCTCGGTAGCAATGGTCACCGGGGCAATACAAGAAGTGAATAGAGAATCCACTCAGTGGGGACAAAGACGGCTATGAAAAGCAGCTGGAGCTGAAAACCAAAAACTAAAAAAAAAACAACTAAAAAACAGGAAAAAGTTTTGGCTAGGCATACACTGTGAAGCCCAACTTCAGGTTTGGTCACCTCCCCACCTTCCCCTAAAGAAGCCCCTCCTGCATACTTTTTTTCCTGTCTTCTTCGGTCAAGTTAAATGACTTTATGAGTCTTCTTGGGTGGGTCCGGAATGCTAATGTAATGACACGGCATCATTCCTTACAGAAATCTCTTGTGAGCCCACAGTGCCAGGACGCTGGCACCCTGGGCTCACAAGAAGTGGGTTGAATGACACTGGCCATTATTCAACCCTGCAAGAGAAGCAGCGCTAGATCACAGAGAAGAGAATCTGTGGGGAACAGCACCAGAGACACAATAAAATTGTGGGGTTGATGGTGGCCTTCAAAAGTTCACCACATACGTTCCAAACTTGTTTGTAGTGTATGTAGTGCTCTCTGATAAGATAAAAAATTGTTACTTAGGTAGGTCTTCATATTTCAGTTTTGTAGATCTAAAGTTGATTGTACAGAGACTGTATGCTCAGATTGTAATGTGTATGGCGAGCCAGTCCCATGTGCTCACTTCATTCAAGGAACCTGAAGCATAAAACACTGTCGCCAAGGAGCAAGTTGCCCCTGTCTCTGGACAGATGGAATCTTATGACACCATGGATCAGAATGTCAGAATGTCCCTATCTTGGTGGCTTTGGGAACCAGCTCTGATATCGGGCAAGTCTTTTCTTTTTGTGTTCTGACACTAAACTTTTCAAGTATAAGTGTTTAGAGCGGAGTTCCACCCAAAAATGGAACTTCCGCTTTTCCGGTCCCCCCCCCTCCGGTGTCACATTTGGCACTTTTTAGGGGGAGGGGGGAGCAGATACCTGTCTAATACAGGTATTTTGCTCCCACTTCCAGGCATAGATACCTGAGCCACCCGAGGGTATCTACTTCCGGCGCCTTCTCCGTCACCCCCGCCCCTCCCCCCCGCTGTCTTCTGGGAGACACACAGGTCCCAGAAGACATCAGGGACCAGTGGGATAGTGCAGCGCGGTCGCGCATGCTCAGTAGGGAACCAGGAAGTGAAGCCGCAAGGCTTCACTTCCTGATTCCCTTACCGAAGATGGCGGCGGCAGCACCCGACTGCCGAGGGATAGATTGGCTTTGGGTGCCGGCATCGTGGGCGCCCTGGACAGGTAAGTGTCCTTATTTTAAAAGTCAGCAGCTGCAGTATTTGTAGCTGCTGATCCCCTTTTAAAATCCCCCTTTTTTTTTTTTTTGTTGTTGCTGTGATCCAACTTTCTGTTAGAGGGTGGCTACGTGCATTCTAAGCGGTGCCACTGTATGTAGGAATGTAGCCATCTTCTCTCTTTTGTTCCTATGATGGGCTTTGGACTATGGGAGTTGAAGTGTACATAGAGCAGTACACATGACCACAACTAATGTACAATGCTTGTTCCAAGCAAAGTAAAGGGGTGGGGTGAGAGGTTTGGAGCTCACGGAGGACTTTACAAAGAGGCAGAAAAACACAGTAAGAAATAATTTAATCAAAAATAGATTACATGGCCAATAAGTAGAGGAAAAGTATGGATTATTTTTGAAGAATGAGGTTGCTAGCTTCTTGGGCTAGGGAGAAGTCCTGGGCATTGTCAGTGCAGGGGACTTGGTCATTAGAGGAATCTTGTCTCTGTATCAACATTTTGGAGCTCCACCAGAGAGGAACAAGAAGTATTTTCTTGCTGCGGCAAAGGGGGTTGGGTTCACACCATTGTGAATTGAATGCGAGTTGCTCGCATCCAATTCGCAATAGCAGATTTTGACCTGCTCTGTATGGAGCTGGTTCACATATCTCCGCTGTGAATTTGCACAGGAGCCCTGTGCGTCTTTTGGTCCTTTTCAGGTCCGAATTCAACCCAAAATTTGGGCTGAAATCAGACCTGAAACGGTGAACCAGGACGCACCGGACCCCTGCTGGGAGCCGCATGTGGCGATGGTGTGAACACAGCCTAAAAGTCTATTTCTTGCATAGTGAAAAGAAGAATGTAAATACTCAAATTGACCTTATGTTGAGACCTATCAGCAGGTTAAGCAAATTCCATATCAGGATAACAAAATGGCATTAAAATGAAGGGGCCGTGTTGTGATGTCCGGTGGCACTATATGTGCTCAGGTGGTCTTTTTCTCCGCAGAAGTTTTACTTCAGGCTTCGGTCAACGTGGGCTTTAGGTTGATGCGAGGGGTCATTTTAATGTGATAGGTAATATCCAGGCGGTGTTATGCCCCGTACACACGGTCGGATTTTCCGATGGAAAATGTCCGATCGGAGCGTGTTGTCGGAAATTCCGACCGTGTGTGGGCTCCATCGGACATTCTCCATTGGATTTTCCGACACACAAAGTTGGAGAGCAGGAGATAAAATTTTCCGACAACAAAATCCGTTGTCGGAAATTCCGATGGTGTGTACACAAATCCGACGGACAAAGTGCCACGCATGCTCAGAATAAATAAAGAGATGAAAGCTATTGGCCACTGGCCCGTTTATAGTCCCGACGTACGTGTTTTACGTCACCGCGTTCAGAATGATCGGATTTTCCGACAACTTTGTGTGACCGTGTGTATGCAAGACAAGTTTGAGCCAACATCCGTCGGAAAAAATCCTAGGACTTTGTTGTCGGAATGTCCGAACAAAGTCCGACCGTGTGTACGCCCTATAAGAGTGTATTTTAAATGTGGCCTTGGTTCTATCCGAGTACCTTTACTTAGGGGGAAGTATTTGAGGGTATGCGATTTTTAAGGGATGAAAAAGAGGGAATTTTACAAAAAAAATTTATTCCAGTATCATAAAAAAATATGGAAGCACACCAGCCAGGTACTTCCCAAAATACAGCATCTGAACATATAAAATGACCATCCTTCATGGGTTCGCATCAATCTACAACAGGGGTAGGCAACCTCGGCCCTCCAGCTGTGGTGAATCTACAAGTCCCATGCGACATTGCAAGACCCTGACAATCACAGACATGACTCCTAGAGGCAGAGGCATGATGGGATTTGTAGTTTCACCACAGCTGGAGGGCCAAGGTTGCCTACCCCTGATCTTCAATATACATCAGTTTTTGGGGTATCCCATTTATCCACGCATTTCTCAAGTCTAGCCCATTTCTTTAGGGCGTGAAGTAGTTTTAATCAATTTTGGATCTAAGGTGCACATTTGTGGACGCAATGATTGTCAAATTCATTGTCTGTTTTGCGTATGCATGTCACATTCAAGGGATGTGGAGGCCCAACCAGATGCTGTTGATGGATGTATGGTGGCTATCAAACACCCCCATGGCTTTTTCTCCTTCACCCATATGGTAGAAAACCATATGGGAAGAGGAGAGGAAGCCGTTTGAACCTATGAAAGGTGGTCATTTGATACTGTATGCTCAGATGCTGTATTTTATTTGTAAAGAAGTGTGCTGGGCTTCCATTTTTTTTGATGGGTGCTGTATTTTATTTGCAAGGAAGGAAGTATGATGGGCCTCCATATTTTTAATGGTTCTAGAGTGAAAAAATGCTTTATTTTTGTAACAAGTAGTGAGATGTTAATACTTGCAGGTGTTGATCTGCATGGCCAATCCCTCTTTTTTTATTTGGGAAATGCTGTGATTTCATATTCTGGGGAGATCAACACCGCAAAACCAATATATTACATGGGAGCTCCACAAACGGAATTTCAGAAGATGCTTTTTTTAATTCTGAAGGAGGTGAGCACGTGACCATAGGTGAATGTGCCTTAGAGAGGTGAATGAAGCAAGCCTGCCGGGGGCCAGGATTAAGGTAAGGATTACACCTTATCCCTGCACCCCCTGGGCTAAATGAGCATTTAACTCATGCAGTGCAGGGAGGGGGGTAAAGCAAGATTAGATATTGTCTAATTCCTGGAGTTCAGCTTTAAATGAAAAAAAAAAAAGAAAATCTGAAGTTGGCATCTCGCTTTAAGGTTTTTAGACCTTTTGATATCACAGGTTATTAGACTACCTGTTGCCTGGCCTGTGGCCCTTGCATTTTCTTGCCTCCTCTAGTTAATGCTGTCACTCATCTCTTCCCCTCCCACAAGGTGGCCGGGCTCATTAAGGAGAGATCCTGTGCATGCTCGTTAATTGAGCTCCATTCTCACCACCTGCCACTTGCGTGCCTCATCTGCACACTAACTGCTCCTAATTGCCATCATACGGGCAGCTGACTGCAGTGACTTGAGAACAGATCCAGAACAGTGTGTGTGGTGCGCGGCGCGCAATGTCCCAGGGAGCGGCTGTAAGGAAACACAAAGTTACAATAACAATCCATCCTGGGAGCAGATGTTTGGAGAGGAAAGGCACCTTGTGCTAATATTATGTGATAATACCTTTGTGTTTGCAGTAATGTCAGCTATTATTCTGCAAACTCTGGACAATGTTTTCTTTACATTGTCACTACAATTACACAAAGCCACTAGCAAAGAAAGAGAGTCTTGTAACACTGAAGGGAGAAGGCTGCGGCTGAGTAACTTTGGACGTATGCATTAGTAATTTTCATGACATGTCACAATATAGAGCAATAGGAAACAAAATGTACTATATGTTATAATTAAAAAGCCATTCTTGAGCTCCACACAAGTGACTTTGCCTCGGCTTAGATCAGTGGTCTCCAAACTGCGGCCCGGAGGCCAGATGCGGCCCTTTGCTTGCCTTTATGTGGCCCTTGGGGCACTTTTCCATCCACTGACACCAACAATGGGGCATAATTCCTTCCACTGACACCATAAAAAGGGCACAATTCTTCCCACTGACACCAACAATGGGGCACAATTCCTACCACTGACACCATAAAAAGGGCACAATTCTTCCCACTGACACCAACAATGGGGCACAATTCCTTCCTTTGACACTAAGGTTAGGGCATAATTCCTTCCATTGACACTAAGGCCCCCTTCACACGAGGTGGACTCCGTTTCTACGGAGCCCGCCTCGGTCCGCCGGCTCAGCGGGAGATCTGTCTGTTGATCTCCGATGAGCCGGCGGATGACAGGTCCCTCTCTGCTCACTGAGCGGGGAGGGGCTTGTCAGGCGCCGCTGCCGCCTATGGAGGGATCGGATGAAAATGAACAGCATGTCCATTTTCATCAGATCTCACCCGATCCGATCCGCCAGCGACGGACCTGGACGTAGAGCCATCCGTCTGCTTTTAGCGGATCGGACGGGGTCGGATGTCAGCGGACATGTCTCCGCTGACATTCGTCGCTCCATAGGCTAACATGGAGCGCCCGTTCAGGTCCGCCGTCAAAACTGACAGGCGGACCTGAACGGTCCGATCGTGTGAAAGGGGCCTAATGATAGAGCACAGTTCCTTCCATTAAAACCAACCATGGGGCATAATTCCTTCCATTGACAATAATGATGGGGCACAGTTCCTTCCATTAAAACCAACAATGGGGCAAAATTCCTTCCATTGATGCCAAAGATGGGCCATTATTCCTCCCACTGACATCAAAGATAGGGCATAATTGAATCCAACTGGACGCCAGCACATTTTCTACTTCCACTAGCCCTAGTCTGGCCCCTCTAAAGTCTGAAAGACATCAAACCGGCCCTTTGTTTAGAAAGTTTGGAGACCCCTGGCTTAGATGATGCCATCAGTCTGCTGCAGGCAGTTGGTGGCATTTCCCCAGTCTCCTCTCCCCCCAGTGATCAGACTGCAACATTGTCATTTTGTAGCAAGCCACGGGCTGTAGCAGAGGCTTGTAGGCAGGTGCAGAAAATGGGATTTCCCCATCCACACAAGCGGTGTTACTGGATTCTGACAGCGGGACTCCTATGCTGTCAAAATACCAACTGGCTGCATGCGCTGATCGAACAAGAATTTACCAACAGTTCCGTATGACAGGAGTCGATCATATGATCCTCTCGAACAGGAATGGCCATAGATGGATTGAAATTGGTCAGTCCTTGTATAACATGGTAAATAGTAAGAATCCTATGGGGCCCAATCACATCACTGCACTGGGATAAAACTTCTGATCAGAAACCCTGGGTAAAAGGCCCCTGTTCCTCCCCAGCCTGTGACTGAACAGTGAAAGGAGAAGTAGCAGGTTTATGAGTTTATCCCTCTATTCCTTACAGCATGTTCCTTGTTAGCCTATTGCCCCGTACACACGGTCGGACTTTGTTCGGACATTCCGACAACAAAATCCTAGGATTTTTTCCGACTGATGTTGGCTCAAACTTGTCTTGCATACACACGGTCACACAAAGTTGTCGGAAAATCCGATCGTTCTGAACGCGGTGACGTAAAACACGTACGTCGGGACTATAAACGGGGCAGTGGCCAATAGCTTTCATCTCTTTATTTATTCTGAGCATGCGTGGCACTTTGTCCGTCGGATTTGTGTACACACGATCGGAATTTCCGACAACGGATTTTGTTGTCGGAAAATTTTATCTCCTGCTTTCCAACTTTGTGTGTCGGAAAATCCGATGGAAAATGTCCGATGGAGCCCACACACGGTCGGAATTTCCGACAACACGCTCCGATCGGATATTTTCCATCGGAAAATCCGACCGTGTGTACGGGGCATATGAGTACTGCAGCACAATGGATTGGTTAATTGTACTGCTTCACTCTCCCCCTGTCTGGGCTCTATTGTACAGGGAACTACAAGAGACTGTTCCCAAGGTAAATTTTGTTACATATAATGATTGAAAAAAAAAATACATTGAAAAGCCTATCTCATATTTAAGAGGTCCTGTCGTGCTTTTTTATTATTACAAGGAACGTCTACATTCCTTGCAATAGGAATAAAAGTGACACAATTGTTTTTTTTTTAAAATAACAATGGAAAAACAAAAAATGAAAGGTAAAATAAATAAGAAAAAAAAAATGTTTTTAAATGTTCCACCGAGCTCGCGTGCAGAAGCGAACGCATACATGAGTAGCGTATGAAAACGGTGTTCAAACCACACATGTGAGGTATCGCCGCGATCGGTAGAGCGAGAGCAATAATTCTAGCCCTAGACCTCAAAACATGCAACCTGTATAATTTTTTAAACGTCACGCATGGAGATTTTTAAGGGTCGCCATTCCATGAGCGGGCGCAATTTTGAAGCAATACATGTTGGGTATCAATTTACTCGGCGTAACATAATCTATTACAATATAAAAAAATGGGCTAACTTTACTGTTGTCTTATTTTTTAATTAAAAAAAAAATGTGCTTGTAAGACCACTACGCAAATACGGTGTGACAGAAAGTATTGCAACGACCATCATTTTATTTTCTAGGGTGTTAGAAAAAATCTATATATAATGTTTGGGGTTTCTAAGTAGTTTTCTAGCAAAAAAAAAATGTTTTTAACTTGTAAACAACAAATCTCAGAAAGAGGCTGAGTCCTTAAGTGGTTAAGGAAAAGTCCAGCCTGAGCTCATTAGGCTGAGCTTCTCCTATGGGTCACAGGAGTGCAATTAGTTTTGCACTCCTGTGACTCGTTTTCAGGAGAGTGGTCTGAAGTCCGCTCTCTGCTGACATCATCAATATCAGTCCAGGCCTCACGTCATCCCGACTTCGGAAGTCTGGATCCGCCAGGTGCCTGGACTGAGGGCAGTCTCAGCCTCTCAGCGAGCCAATGAGAGCCTGAGACGGCCGCTCCCCGCCCCCTCCTCAGCTCAGCGTCTCAATGAGCATGGAGGATCAGAGCAGGAGAGATGCTGACTAACAGGCAGCAACTCTCTGCTCAGGGAGGTGAGAGAACCAAACCATTGGCGATGTTCGATGGCTCGGTTCTCAGTGTAGAGACGCCGGGGGACAGATGCAGCATCCACCTAGATAAGTATGATTATAGGATAAAAAAAAATACCATACTTCTCTTTTAATTGAAAAAGTTGAAGTTAGAGGCTGATTGGCAACCATGCAGAGCTGCACCAGATTTTGCACTCTTCCGTTTTAGTAAATCAACCCCAATGCTGTTTGGCGCAAGTGTCTTTTGTATGCTCATGGTGTTTGAACAACACCTATGCACCTGATTATTGAAACCTTGAAATAAATTGCTGAAGTTTGCATTCTAGGAGTTTGTTAGTGTGAAGACCTAATGGAGAGGGAAATCCATATTCCCCACACTCCACACCTAGGGGGCACCATCCCTATATATATTAGAATGAAAAAAGTATTGAAGAAAATGGGTTTTTAAATGGTAGTCCCCATGGTTAAGAAAAATAAAAAATAAATATGTATATATATATATATATATATATATATATATATATATATATATATGAGAGAGATCTAGGAGATATAGGTAAGCAGCGGTACCCTGACAGAGGAGACCAGCATCCCCTGAGGAAGCCCGATACATGGGCGAAACATGTTGGGAAGTCCATCTTTTATTGCTGTGTTACTGTTACTGTATTCAACTGTACTTGCCATTTCTGTATCTAACCCCTTCCTGTTGTTTTATTGTATGAATTCTTATTTTGCTCCTCAATATATATTATATTTGATATTCTTCCAATTGATTTGCACCTATAAAGTCCCAATTTTTCTGCCTGCTACTATATATATATATATATATATATATATATATATATATATATATACACCAATCATTATTATAGAGATAAAAACAAATTATTTATTAATATATATACATAGTGTTCATAAACCAGAAACAAACAAAGTGGCAACTAAAGCCCAAATATATGTAGAGAGCATTTCACACATATATCAAATATGATATCACATGACTTGTACGGGGTCTGCCAACATGTTTTCGCGGTCATTACTGCTTCTTCAAGGCTTAATCCTCCATATTTGAATCATAAAACATCTGGTATATGTACAAACAAGACATAATTAGTAATTTCATATTAACATACAACTGGACATATACAATATATATATATATATATATATATATATATATATATATTTTTTTTTTTTTTTTTTTACACAAACACACACACACAAAGCAAGCTGTCCCGAAGCTAGAGAGAAAGAAAAAAAAAAAAAAAACACCCGCCCGACCACCCAACACAAAAAAAACCCCAAAAAAACAAGTGTACATTCTATTTTGATAAAACCACCAGACAGGTTATTGCAGCGGTTTCCATCATTTTGACCTTCCTGGGCCACATTGGAAGAAGAGGAATGAGGTCTTCAGCCGCACATAAAATAGAGCTGATAAACAGAAAAAGGGTCGGGCAGATCACAAGTTAACAATCCCTGATATAGATAATGTACCTATCTGAGTAGTAAAACTAAATTTTTTTAAATATTTTTAGTTGTAAAAGAGAGCAACATAAAACAAGTGTGATATTTGACACTAACTAATGCATCAATATCTGGTTCGTTGAATGAAGTAACAATTATTAATGAATTCTCAAGGTGCTCATCAGATATTTTGTTTCTTATTGTGCCCTTTGTGTGCTTCATCCTTGAAATGAATTGCTCACATATATAGGTTTTGCTGAAAACTGATGACATGAATCAGGCGTGATTGTGAAGAGTGGGTCCAGTAAAGAGACACCGTCAAAATGTTCTTTGGTCACATGTGTTAGCTAAGTGTAAACGCATTTGTACAACAATTTTTTTTAAAAATTCAACATTTTTATGTAAGTTTACAATTTTGTGTTGGGCCACATTCATTGCCATCTTGGGCGGCATGTGGCCTTTGGGCTGCAGGTTGAACTCCACTGGGTTAATTTTTTTTTTTTTTTACCTGCAGTCCTTTAACTATGCAACTCCACTTTTCCTCCACTAATATCACACGGCTTGTTCATCAAGGCCACTTTCACACTGAACACCGCCCGCGCTAGCGGTAAAGTGGCACTCGTTTTAGCGGCACATTACAAGCGCTGTGCGGGCGGTAGCGGGGCGCTTTTAACCCCAAAGAAGGTGTTAACAAGAGGTGAAAAGCGCCCACAAAGCACAGTTGCCAAAGCGCTTTGCAGGCGCTTCGGCAGCGCTGCCCATTGATTTCAATGAGCAGGGTGTTTTGGGAGCGTTGTATACAGCGCTCCCGCACCGCCCCAAAGATGCTGCTTGCAGGACTTTTTTTCCCATCCTGCAAGCGCACCGCCCCAGTGTGAAAGCACTCGGGCTTTCACACTGAGGTGGCTTGAGAGGCGCTTTACAGGCGCTATTTTTAGTGCTAAAATGCCTGAAAACTGTGTCAGTGTGAAAGTGACTTTACGATCACTGAATAAGCATACACATGACAATTACTTAAAGTGACATTAAATTATATCCTTATTCTCCAAAAATCTTGAATCCCTTGGCCTGTTGGGAGAACCTATATATTCGGGTGGAGTCAGGTGATCTGTGCTCTGTGCCACCTGGACGGCTGTCTGGGTGTTCGTGTGTTGTACGCCCCGGGCTGCTAGGTCGGAGATTGGGCCTATCCCAGGGGCATCTGGCTGCCAGGCTGTGTGAGGGCCTATCCAGAAGTAAGAGGGCAGCTCAGGGTTGGGATTGCAGCTTGCAGTCCAACCAAAAGTGACGCTTCTGTCTGCCGGAGAACCTGTCATGGTCGGAGGTAGAAGGGAAGCTGTCGCCACGAGGGGACCAACCACCTTTACCAGGGACCACAGTGAGTAACTGAAGCAAGTACCAGAGCAACATTCTCAATGAAAGGGCAAAGTGTAGAATCGGGAAACTTCAGGTGGTGATCAAGTCAGGGACCCAACCCGCGGAGGAGACGCTTGCAGAGCAGTCTTGTGAGTCGAGCCAGGGACCTCGCCGGGGTGAAGCTTGAGAAGTATCGGAAGTGCCAAGCAAAGAAGCCAGCAGGGAAGCGGGGGTGACACTCGAGGGGATACCACCACAAATCTTGGAGGAGCTCAAGGGATTCAGAGTCATTGAATCAAGGGGTCTAGTGAGAGCAGAGGCAGTTGTAATGAAGCTGAAAGAACTGTTACGTTTGAATTAGGAACTGTTAAAAGACTGTTGCCATAGAAGACAGCAATCCTGCAAGTGCAGATGTAGCTTCTTGCTGGGGCCTTTCCCTGCATGGCTGTCCTCCTATTGAAGTCTCGGAGTCTGCCAATTGAGTTTGCAACTATCTAAAGGTTTCCTGGCCCTAACCCTCTTTCCCCCAAAAATACAAAAAAAGGACTGTCAAAAGAAATAAAACCTCTTTTACATCCAAGAAGTGTCTGGCGCCCAATGACTTTCACCATCTTTGCACCCACTATGCCTCACAACCCACCACATATTGAAGGATGTCAGCTGTCTTTGGCCTTGGAGGTCCTCATTAGACCAGACAAGGCCAAAGACCTTGCTACACATATCCACTACTTTAATGCATTGTAATCTATTTTTCATGAAAATGGTTCTTACTGTTTTTTTACTGCCTCCTTATAACTTCCTCCCCAACCTCTCCTTTCCCCCTTACTTCTGTATGTTTGGAATGAGCAGTGCATGTTAGTTGTGGTCATGTGTGCTGCTCTATGCACACTACAAATCCCATAGACCCTAGTCCATCTCGGGAGCAAGCAAGAGAGGGAGGCTACGTTCCTGCATACAATGGGACCATGGAGAACACATGTAGCCACCCTCTAACATAAAGACGCATCACAGAAACAAAAAAGGGAATTTGGAGATTTGAAGGAGGCTGCGAGCAAAAGCAGGTACTTTTTTAAAATAAAGTATATATACTTGAATATAGTTTTTTTGTTAATTGTCAATTTACTTAATGCATTAGGGATTTTATGTTTGATTTGAACACATCCAGGTTGATATGCCATATGTCAAAATTAGGAGGACTTTTTTGCGAGTTGAATCGTACAGTAGATTTTGGAAAGTAATAGAGGAGGACAATGAAAGATATCCTTGAAAGTGAAGCTTCCCTTTAAATAAGGCTTGCATCTGGTTTCCGACTGTAGGGCTGGAATCTGGAGTCTTTAAACAGAAACCTGGCAGACGTCAGGAAGAGTGTGGCAGTTTGACACTGTACTGTCACGGTTGAAATGGGTCTGTATGTGACCCAGGGCTTGGATGCTGAAGCTCTGCACCCTCCAACAGCTGAATCTGCATCTGCCATGTTCCATAGGCCGGTCCGCTCCATGCTGTGTGGCCAGCTGCCTCTGTTTATGCTAAACCCAACGCAGCCTTCTGGACAGGCTGCACCAAGCCAAAGCCTAATATCCCGTCCCTGGCTATCATATGGCAACTTACACTAGACCTTGTACTTCAATATTTCACTGAATAATAAGAGGATGTGTGCTGGAGGAGAAAGACAGACACAGGATCTGCTACATCAGGTGAGGAGAGGAGAACGTGGGAAAACAGGCTGGATAATCAAGACAAAAGTTATATCTGTATATACATATACACCATATATCACGACAACCTCATTACTCATATTAATAGAACGGGTGGCCCATTATCTATCTATATCTCCTACTCCCTTAACTGCCTCAGCCCCGGAAGATTTTACCCCCTTCCTGACCAGAGCACTTTTTGCGATTCGGCACTGCGTCGCTTTAACTGACAATTGCGTGGTCGTGCGACGTTGCACCCAAACAAAATGGACGTCCTTTTGTTTTCCACAAATAGAGCTTTCTTTTGGTGGTATTTGATCGCCTCTGCGCTTTTTATTTTTTGCGCTATAAACAAAAAAAGTGACAATTTTGAAAAAAAACTCAATATTTTTTGCTTTTTGCTATAATAAATATCCCCCAAAAATATATTTTAAAAAAATTGTTTTTTTCCTCAGTTTAGCCCGATATGTATTCTACATATTTTTGGTAAAAAAAAATCCCAATATATAGTGTATATTGATTGGTTTGCACAAAAGTTATAGCGTCTACAAAATAGGGGATAGTTTTATGGCATTTTTTTTTTTTTTATTAGTAATGTCGGCGATCTGCGATTTTTATCGGGACTGCGACGTTATGGCAGACACATCGGACACTTTTGACACTATTTTGGGACCATTGTCATTTATACAGCGATCAGTGCTATAAAAATGCAAGGCAGGTTCCCTCTGGGTGCTCAGGTTCCAACCCAGAGTAAGTAGAGGAAACCTTGAAATATTTTGCTGGTCTATGGAAACCTCTCCTAATCAAATGATATCTGCAGTACATTAGCATGATCACCAAATTGTACAATATTTTATATATAAGAATAAAAAAAGATTTGCTATATCCAGTGTATTTGCTAACTTGGGTGGATCATTTTCTACACCCTTCTGCTCATTTTATTGTAATAATCGTGCAATAAATTAATAATAACAAAAAAAAAGTAACAATTGTGATGTCCCATAACATTAGAGGTCAGTGTTGAAGTCCCCACTTGTATTGGTGGTCAGTATATGTTGATAAGTTCACCACTGCTCATTGCTCAAGCAACTCCTAGCAACCTCAGGAGGAACCCTGGTCTAGACAGGCTGGTTTGAACAGTATTTTTTCCAAAAGGAAAAAAAAAGTTGTTGTAACTGTTTAAATATATTAGCTGGAGTAATGCCGCGTACACACGACCGGACTTTACGGCATACTTGGTCCGGCGAACCAGATTTCGTCGGACAATTCGATCGTGTGTGGGCTCCAGCGGACTTTGTTTTCTCAAAAGTTTGACGGACCTAGAAATGAAACATGTTTCAAATCTGTCCGACGGACTCGAGTCCGGTCGAAAAGTCCGCTCGTCTGTATGCTAGTCCGACGGACAAAAATCGACGCTAGGGCAGCTATTGGCTACTGGCTATGAACTTCCTCGTTTTAGTCCGGTCGTACGTCATCACATACGAATCCGTCGGACTTTGGTTGATTGTGTGTAAGTCCGTTCATTCGGAAAGTCCGTCCGTCGTAAAGTTCGTCGAAAAGTACGCCGGACAAAGTCTGCCGTAAAGTCTGCCGTAAAGTCTGTTCGTGTGTACGCGGCATAAGGCTTCAATTTGTTTGTTGCTTTAAAGAATATATTACCCCAAAATTTTCATATTACTGATATATACTTGTGCCAGTGCCTTGCCTTCCATTTACGAACTGACCGCGCTAGGCATGAAAGCACATCCATCTCAGTGGTCAGTTTTCTGGCTGTGCTGGGAGCACAGCCTGCCTGTCCTCCAATGACCAAGACGTGCTGACACACCGCCTCTGCACAGCTATTTAATGGGAAGGTCAGTGTACTGCTGTTTCATCACCACCTCCCCTCCAAGCACATTATACAGCTGAGAACAGTGATTATGTGATCACTTAAAAAAAAAAAAAGTATTCATAATGTTTTTTATTTAACCCCTTAGCGCCGTATGCACATATGTGGCCTCGGCTTTAAGGGGCAGCTGCAGGCATCACCCTGGTACAGTTTTTTAGAGTGGGCGGTCGGCTCTTTAGGTATAAAAACCGATGCGGCTAAAAGCCGCTCGGCTGTTATCCCGATGGAGAGGGAAGGGATGCCCCCCCCCTCCAGCCGCCATCCTCCGCTCTTCCCGTCCCACCAGGAGACCCGAGCCATGATCAGGCACGTTCGCCAGCTAGAGTGAGACTGAAACAAAGCCGGAAACAGCTTTGTTCCAGTCTCCTATGCAAAAAACACAGTAGTGACGTCACAACGTCACATCCGGTTTACTCGGCTGCCAATGACGCCGATTCCAAAAAAAATGACAGTGTTCAGAATTGCAGTTTTTGGCGATCTGAATACTTTGAAGTGCAAAGGAGGGATTTGTGGTCTTTTAGAACCCCGATCCCTCCATAAAGAGTACCTGTCACCACTTTATTGTCACAAGGGATGTTTACATTCCTTGTGACAGCAATAAAAGTGATCAAAACAGTTATTTTTTTAAAGTGACAATGTAAAAAAATAAATATAATAAATAAGAAAAAAAATGTAAACACCCCCCTCCCCGCGAGCTCGCGCAGCATAGAAACCGCACGTGTAAGTCACGCCCACATATGTAAATGGTGTTCACATCACAGATGTGAGGTATCGACGTGATCGTTAGAGTGAGAGTAATAATTCTAGCAAAGACCTCCTCTGTAACTCAAACCTGGTAACCGTTACATTTTTTTAAAGTACCACCTATGGAGATTTTTAGGTACCATAGTTTGTCGCCATTCCACGAGGGCAATTTCAAAGCATGACATGTTAGGTATCTATTTACTCAGTGTAACATCATCTTTCACATTATACAAAAAAATTGGGCTAACTTTACTGTTTTTTTGTTTTTTTAATTCATGGAAGTGTCTTTTTTCCCAAAAAAAGTGCGTTTGAAAGACCGCTGCGCAATTACTGTGTGACATAAAATATTGCAACGATCCCCATTTTATTCTCTAGGGTCTCTGCTAAAAATTATATATATATATATATATATATATATATATATATATATATATATATATATATAATGTTTGGGGGTTCTAAGTAATTTTCTAGCAAAAGATACAGATTTTAACTTATAAACAACAAATGTCAGAAATAGACTTATGCCGCGTACACACGACCGGACTTTACGGCATACTTTGCCCGGCAGACTTTTCGACGGACTTTACAACGGACTTTCCAAATGAACGGCCTTGCCTACACATGATCAACCAAAGTCCGACGGATTTGTACGTGATGACGTACGACCGGACTAAAATAAGGAAGTTCATAGCCAGTAGCCAATAGCTGAACTAGAGTCGGTTTTTGTCCGTCGGACTAGCATACAGACGAGCGCACTTTTCGACCGGACTCGAGTCCGTCGGATAGATTTGAAACATGTTTCAAATCTAAGTCCGTCAAACTTTTGAGAAAACAAAGTCCGCTGGAGCCCACACACGATCGAATTGTCCGACGAAATCCGGTACCCCGGACCAAGTATGCCGTAAAGTCTGATCGTGTGTACGCGGCATAAGGCATGAAAGGGATCTACATACACAAATGTTTTGCCATTCATCTCTATTCTATACTGAATGGGTTGTTTTTAAAGAGTGAGGATTCATATATACTTCAAAGTTCATCTAAAACTACTCTGTCCATAGGATGGCAATGCTGTTGTGATTATTCTTCGGTACAAAACCATGTTGTCATCCTGGCTATAGTCATATGGACAAGCAAAGACAGTAAAGGTGAATATTTGCAGAAGGCCAACTTATATTTTAATCATTTTTGGTTGTTGGACAGTTTGACCTGCATGTAGAGGTGCAAAAAATATAAATGTGATGAATACCATCATTACAGTTATTAATGCATACCGTTACCAGAACACAATACTTTTCACTGTAGAGGTCCTTTAATAAATACATTAAATAAAGTATTGAAATATAATGTTTTTTAGCCTGCTTCTTTAATTTACATGTAACTACTTAAATACCTTTAGGTGATACATTATACTTGTTACCATATGTTGATCTTTCAATAAAAACCTTTGAACGAGAAATATAATGTTTTTTATGTGTTTGTATTTAATGATTTTAACTTTATCCAATTAAAAAAGCTTCAATTCATTTTTACAAATCTTACGCGTGTGCCTATATAGTCCATTTTCTTATTTTCAATTTCTCTCCTAAAAAGTATTTAAATAATCAGCACACATATGGCATATTTTTTTAATGCTGACATTTTCGTTTAACACTTTGAAAAACTTCTAAAACTTTCTGGCCCCGCATGGCCATTATTAGGTAACCCCTGCCTTGTCCTAATTTTACAGTGCTGGGTCACTTTAGCTCTCCTGCCTCAAAACGCAGTGTGCTTAAAGTTTAAAGGTTTGGGAACAGATGGGCATTTCTAGGCGGCGTGCCTTAATTAACAAATGCCACCGCTCAGGGCAGTGAGTCACAGGCAGCATTGCTGCACAAACCATACTGGAAAGGGCTGCTGGACCCCAGCCAGGACATGGCAGACCTATGCCAACCCCCGACTCCTGGAACACCGCAGGGGGTGGCAGGAGAGTGTCCTCTCAGCTACCTCTCTTGTCCTTGGCTGGTTTATCACTGTCAACCAGGATAGCAGCAGGGACCCTAGACAAGTAAAAAAAAAAGTGTCAGTCAATCAGCATGACTCAAAGAACTCAAGTAAAGAACTAAAAACCCTACAAATGTTTCACACTTCATTAAAAAAAAAGTATGGGCTTTTATTTCATACAGAGGACTTTGGCTTGTAGATGAACCCCTAGTGGTATATTCAGGCTTTCCATTGAGGAGCTATCATCTGTTAAGATGAGAGTGATCAGGAGAGTGGGTGCTATTCTATTCTGAAGGCTGGCACACTTAGTTAACCATTACCATGTCTGGGAATGCAGTGCGTGGGCTCCATGATACATTGTTTACCTATATAACGTATATGTAAACCTTATCACTAAAAGCTCATATAATAAGGTAACGCAATTGTGGAAGTCATTTTCAAAAAATTTGGATCTACAGCATTCATTAAATTAATAATACTTGCATAAAGCTCCTTGTTCAGGCATTTCCTATTAATGGAGTGACAATGTTCTCTCCCTGTCTCCCAATTGTGTTCCTGCATTATTGTTACCCTGTCACATGGACTTCTGATGGAGTGGTTAACTTCAATACCGGCCACTTTTACCCCCTTTTTGCCCAGGCCAATTTTCAGCAATCAGTGCTGTTGCAATATGAATGACAATTGTGCGGTCATGCAACGCTGTACCCAAATGACATTTTTATAATTTTTTTTTCACACAAATATAGCTTTCTTTTGGTGGTATTAAATAATTTTTATTGATTGCTAAATAAATGAAAAAAAGGCCACACATTTTGAAGAAGTTTCTGTTATAAAACATTGCAAATAAATAATCTTTCTTCATAAATTTAGGCCAAACTGTATTCTGCTAATTTTTTTTGGTGACAATAACCCAAATCAGTGTTTATTATTTAGAATGTTGGAAAGTTATAGAGTCCACAAACTATGGGATGTATCTAAAAATCTATCAATTTTGACATACTGACACCCTATCTCATTTCTTGAGACCCGAAAATGCCAGGACAGTACAGATATGGCCTTTTTGGAAAGTAAGCAGTCTGAGGTATTTAGTAAGAGGCATGGCACATTTTTTGAAGTTGTCATTTTTTGTTACAATTTTTTGAAAAATGAAAAAAAATTTTTTAATTTTTTTTAAATTTTTTTACATACTGTCACCAGTGCAGTACAACGTTATCAGGTGTGGCGAGGATCAGGGACATTGACCGGCGACAGTATGTAAAAAATTGACCCAGTTACCACAGATTGAGTATTCATCATCACAAATAAATCTGCCTATTGCTGTATTGAGTCCTAAAATGGGCCCATAGGTTATATGACTATTAAACATATAGTCCCACCTTCCATTAGAGGTATAACCCAGATGTAGTAGAGCTATAATGTATAAAATGTTAGTTCTGCAACAGCTGTTGAACTGCTCGCCCCTAGAAATGCCATCTGCTGCTCCACCCACAACGCTATGCAAGCTTTTATTCTACAGATGTTAGACTTGCACAGTTGACGTTGGATGTTTGCTACACATGCACAGTTTTATTTGTCCTCACCTATATCCATATATATCATTACAAGGCAGAAAACATACACTCACCACAGGACACTTGTTTGTGTTCTTTCACTATCAAGAGACACTTGTCCCCATTGTCTTAGAAAAGTTAATTTCTTGGCTGGAATGTGTGCAGTTAGTTAGGTTTCCTGGGACTGGGAGATGAATGGTCCGTGTAGGTGTAGGATGTGGGTAGAAATGGATTGCCCTGTCATCCCACAATTAGTTAGCATATACTGGAGCAATGGAGGCACGGATAATTGTTCCCCAGCAACTGCTTCATTCAAAGTGGAGTTTTCAGGAAACAAAGACATCCCGATGTTGTTTTTGATGACATCAAACCAGCTTCAGTTTTTTGTGAAAGGACTTTTAGATGAGATGTCTAGGAACATCGAAAAACCATACATTTAGCAGAACTTTCATCGATCAACCTAAGGGCCACAAACTTTATATTTAAGTGGTCATTGAAAGTGATATGTAATTAGTAATTTCCTTAAGGCACCATAAAAATCAGTGAATCAATGAATTCAAAGTACATGCTAAAAAGTAAGCCGGGCTATAGATACATGCTATCCTTTACAGAATATGATTTAAAAAGTTGCTGTGCTAAATATATAAGTAAAATAAGAAAAAAATGCAGCACTAAAAGTCAATAAAGGATTTGTGGCAACAAAAGTGATTTTAAAAAAGTGAAAACATGGATCAAAACGTTCTACTGAAATTTTTTTTTAAACATACAGTATAAGTACACACACACACACACATATATACACACACACATATATACACACACACACATATATACACACACACACACACATATGCACACACACAAGGGGTCTTCAAAAAGTTTCCGCACTTTTATATATTTAATATACTTTAAAAAAGTGTGGAAACTTTTTTTAACCACATATATATACAGTGGGGACGGAAAGTATTCAGACCCCCTTAAATTTTTCACTCTTTTATTATATTGCAGCCATTTGCTAAAATCATTTAAGTTAATTTTTTTCCTCATTAATGTACACACAGCACTCCATATTGACAGAAAAACACAGAATTGTTGACATTTTTGCAGATTTATTAAATAAATAAATAATCTGGTCCTAAGTATTCAGACCCTTTGCTGTGACCCTCATATATTTAACTCAGGTGCTGTCCATTTGTTCTGATCATCCTTGAGATGGTTCTACATCTTCATTTGAGTCCAGCTGTGTTTGATTATACTGATTGGACTGATAGGAAATCCACACACCTGTCTATATAAGACCTTACAGCTCACAGTGCATGTCAGAGCAAATGAGAATCATGAGGTCAAAGGAACTGCCTGAAGAGCTCAGAGACAGAATTGTGGCAAGGCACAGATCTGGCCAAGGTTACAAAAAAATATCTGCAGCACTTGAGGTTCCTAAGAGCACAGTGGCCTCCATAATCCTTAATAGGAAGACGTTTGGGATGACCAGAACCCTTCCTAGAGCTGGGCGCTCGGCCAAACTGAGCTATTGGGGGAGAAGAGCCTTGGTGAGAGAGGTAAAGAAGAACCCAAAGATCACTGTGGCTGAGTTCCAGAGATGCAGTCGGGAGATGGGAGAAAGTTGTAGAAAGTCAACCATCACTGCAGCCCTCCACCAGTCGGGGCTTTATGGCAGAGTGGCCTGATGGAAGCCTCTGCTCAGTGCAAGACACATGAAAGCCGCATGGAGTTTACTAAAAAAACACCGGAAGGACTCCAAGATGGTGAGAAATAAGGTTCTCTGGTCTGATGAGACACATATAGAACTTTTTGGCCTTAATTCTAAGCGGTATGTGTGGAGAAAACCAGGCACGGCTCATCACCTGTCCAATACAGTCCCAACTGTGAAGCATGGTGGTGGCAGGATCATGCTGTGGGGGTGTTTTTCAGCTGCAGGGACAGCACGACTGGTTGCAATCGAGGGAAAGATGAATGCGGCCAAGCACAGGGATATCCTGGATGAAAACCTTCTCCGGAGTGCTCAGGACCTCAGACTGGGCCGAAGGTTTACCTTCCAACAAGACAATGACCCTAAGCACACAGCTAAAATAACGAAGGAGTGGCTTCACAACAACTCTGTGACTGTTATTGAATGGCCCAGCCACAGCCCTGACTTAAACCCAATTGAGCATCTCTGGAGAGACCTAAAAATGGCTGTCCACCAACGTTTACCATCCAACCTGACAGAACTGGAGAGGATCTGCAAGGAGGAATGGCAGAGGATCCCCAAATCCAGATGTGAAAAACTTGTTGCATCTTTCCCAAAAAGACTCATGGCTGTATTAGATCAAAAGGGTGCTTCTACTAAATACTGAGCAAAGGGTCTGAATACTTAGGACCATGTGATATTTCAGTTTTTCTTTTTTAATAAATCTGAAAAAATGTCAACAATTCTGTGTTTTTCTGTCAATATGGGGTGCTGTGTGTACATTAATGAGGAAATAAAATGAACTTAAAGCGGATCTTCAATTTTTAAACTTTAGCTCAGTCGTTTTTAAAGCATAGAGTGCTCAATTGACCTTTTTTATTTATTTATTTTTTTTTGTACCTGTATATATGTGGCCCGGTCTGTTTTCGCTGCATAATGTCTCTGCGGCTGTGGGCGGGGATTTTGCGAGTATTATCGTCATTTCCTGTCCTCCCCGCACTGTCTCCTGGGATCTCGTGTCATTGCTCCCAGCAGTCAGTGCGGAGGGCCGCCGCAAAATCTCATGGGAACTTCCTAAGACGCCACCCGTTGTGATGGCAACTGAGATGTTTATGCCGCTCTGCGCCGTTAGGACTGAGCATGCGTGGGAACCAGTAATGAATGCTTGTACACCTACAATACTGGAACCAGGAAGTGATTACTTGTGGGCTTCAAATGCCCACAAGCAAGATGAAAACGGCAGTAAACATATTATATAAGTTACGATTTGAAAGAAAAACGGACATCTAGGGAGCAAAAGAACGCAAAAAGTGAGTGTGACATTTGAAAGATGGGAATTTTTAAGTGTAAAAAATAAATAAATCGCGAGTGCACATCTGCTTTAACCACCTCAATACAGGGCACTTTCACCCCCTTCCTGCCCAAGCCATTTTTCAGTTTTCAGCGCTGTCGCACTTTGAATGACAATTGCGCGGTCATGTTACACTGCACCCTAATGAAATTTTTATCATTTTTTCCCCACAAATAGAACTTTCTTTTGGTGGTGTTTGATCACCTCTGCGGTTTTTACTTTTTGCGCTATAAACAAAAGAAGAGGGACAATTTTGAAAAAACACAATATTTTTTACTTCTTGCTATAATAAATATCCATTTATTTTTTTTTAACAAATTTTTTCCTCAGTTTAGGCCATTATGTATTCCTCTGCATATTTTTGGTAAAAAAAATTGCGATAAGCGTATATTGATTGGTTTGCGCAAAAGTTATAGCGTCTACAAAATAGGGGATAGATTTATAGCATTTTTATTATTTATTTATTTTTTACTAGTAATGGCGGCGATCTGCGATTTTTATTGTGACTGCGATATTGCGGCGGACACATCGGACACTTTTGACACATTTTTGGGACCATTCACATTTATACAGCGATCAATGCTATAAAATTGCATTGATTACTGTGTAAATGTGACTGGCAGGGAAGGGGTTAACACTAGGGGGCGCTCGAGGGGTTAATGTATGACCTAAGGAGGTGATTCTAACTGTGGGGGGAGGGGACTGACTGGGGGAGGTGACCGATCGGTGCCCCTATGTACAAGGGACACGCCATCGGTCTCCTCTCCTCTCTGACAGGACGTGGATCTGTGTTTACATGCACAGATCCACGGTCCTGCTCTGTTACCCGGCAATCACGTGCGCCCCCTAGTGGCTCGGGAGGGCGAGGACGTCATATGACATCCGCCCAGACCAACAGAAGCCTCGTCCTGCCGTCATATGACGGTGGGCGGTGGCTTAGTGGTTAAATGATCTTAGCAAATGGCTGCAATATAACAAAGAGTGGAAAATTTAAGGGGGTCTGAATATTTTCCGTCCCCACTGTGTATATATATATATATATACATATATATATATATATACATATATATATATATATATATATATATACATATACATATATATATATATATATATACATACACACACACACAAGGGGTCTTCAAAAAGTTTCCGCATTTTTTATATTTAAGAAGTTTAAAAAAGTGTGGAAACTTTTTTTTAACTCTATATATATATCTATATATATATATATATATTGTAATGAAAGTGAATTGAGCCTTAGATTCCTCTAGACCAGGGTTTCTCAACCTTTCAATCACAAAGGAACCCTCCAAAAAACTTTCCAGTCTCGGGGAACCCCCGCTAAAAATGACTATAGCTACAACTCCTGATACATTCTTGCGATGGTCTTTGGGAAGAATGCTCCTAACACTTGTGGTCATTGGGAAGAATTACCCTTACAGATAGCTTAAAAGATCAATGGTGTTCGTGGAAACTTATCTGAGAGGCAGAAATTGCTCATTGCTCAAGGAACCCCTAGCAACCTCTGGAGAAACCCTACTCTAGACATTGCTCATGATTCCTTAAACTCTGGCTGATTGACTTCCCATTTGATGATGAAAGCATAGTTCTGGGGCCAACGCCACCTGAAAGAACCAATGGCATAATACCAATGATGTTTCATCTGTTTCTAAGGGTGGTATTTCGACCACCAGTGTAAGGGGTACTAATAAATAGTTTTTTGCAGGGGTTTCCATAGACCTCAAAATTATTTCAAGGGTTCCTCAGAGGTGAAAAGCCTGAGAAAGGCTAATTGTAGACCCAGTAAAAAGAGCCCCACCCTCTATGAAGATCACACACGCCTAAAGGATATCTAAACCTGGACTGGATGACATTTAGTTTGCTAATGTACTGTGTATCAAAAACAATTGACACACTTTTTTAAAATAAAATACTATTTGACCAATTTTTCTATCCTCCTTTGACTTTCAGTGCTGATGAAAGATCTCTCCCAGCATCTTGTAGCCACTTCCTGTTTATACAGTAGGGGAAGTAATTACGGTATTTGATCCCCTGCAGATTTTGTAAGTTTGCCCACTTACAAATAAATGAATGGTCTATTTTTATCATAGGTGTATTTTAAATGATAGAAACAGAATATAAACCAAAAATCCAGAAAAAACACATGATACAAATGTTATAAATTGAGTTGCAGTTTAGTGAGTAAAATAAGTATTTGATCCCCTACCAGCCAACAATAATTCTGGCTCCCACAGACTGGCTACAGTATGTGCTCATGTGGTACACAGATTAGTCCTGTCAATTTAAGAAGGTGCTGCTAATGACAGCATGTTATGTGTATAAAAAGACACCTGTCCACAGAATCTCTTTCTTCCATTCAAACCTCACCATCATGGGCAAAACCAAAGAGCTGTCAAAGGATGTCAGGGACAAGATTGTAGACCTGCACAAGGCTGGAATGGGCTACAAGACCATCAACAACAAGCTTGGTGAGAAGGAGACAACTGATGGAGAGATTATTCGCAAATCGAAGAAATACAAAGTAACCATCAATCGCCCTCGCTCTGGAGCTCCATGCAAGATTTTGCCTCATGGGGTGAGGATGATCATGAGAAAAGTGAGGGATCAGCCCAGAACTATATGGGAGGAGCTTGTGAATGATCTCAAGGTAGTTGGGACCACAGTCACCAAACAAACCATTGGCAATACAATACGCCGCCATGGTTTGAAATCCTACAGCGCCTGCAAGGTCTCCCTCCTCAAGAAGGCACATGTACAGGCCCATCTGAAGTTTGCCAATGAACATCTAAATGATTCAGAGAAGGATTTGAAGAAAGTGCTGTGGTCAGATGACACTAAAATTGGACTCTTTGGTATTAACTCGACTCGCTGTGTTTGGAGGAAGAAAAATGCTGACTATGACCCTAAGAACACCATCCCTACAGTCAAGCATGGAGGTGGAAACATCATGCTTTGGGGCTGTTTCTCTGCCATTGAGGGGCCATGTATTGTAAAATCTTGGATGAGAACCTTCTTCCCTCAGCCAGAACACTGAAAATGGGTTGTGGATGGGTCTTCCAGCATGGCCATGATCCAAAATATACCGCCAAGGCAACAAAAGAGTGACTTAAAGTGGAGTTCCACCCACTTTTACAACTCTTCAGCATCCCTCACTAAACCGTGCACTGTAAACAAATTGGATATTTTTTATTTTTTTTCTCAGCACTTACTGTATATCTGCTGTATTCATTTTTCACTTCCTCCTCCCTGGCCGCGGCCCATCGCATCATTTCCTGTTTGCAATGCCTCCTGGGAAGGGGCGGCAACTTCCTCTGAAACTGCCGTTGCTATGGAAACCTGACCTGAAACCTATTACACTGCTTGTGCCGCACTGAGCATGTGCTAGATCTGCAAGGATGAGATCCAGGAAGAAATACAGTCTGGCTTCAGATGCCCACACTTAAGATGGCCACGGCCTGCTGTAATTTTATAAAATAACAAACTACTGCTATAAACTAACAAAACAGACCTTAGTTTACAGACTAACTTTACTAGAATACATTAAGCTTGTGTATTATAGGGGTATTTTTATTTAAAAAGTATAATTTTGGCCGGAACACCACTTTAAGTTCCGCTTTAAGCAGTCACAGATTTATCTACCATCTACAATGACCACCAATATTAGGGAATAATTTTACATCATCCAATGTAAGGGGTCACTTATTCACTGGCCTACAATGTAAAGGGATTTTTTTCCCACTTACCACCAATGCAAAGAGGCACTACACTGTCCACTAACTTTTTTACTAACATCATTATGTGTCATAACTTATTTATTCAAGGAAAAAACATTTTAAAGGCCTTCTTTTTTTCCCACATACTGTATAATTAGTTATGATACAGAGAGTGTGGTTTTCTCTGCTCAGTGAATGGGAAATTATACTTTATACCTCTGCTATGTGTAAATAAAGGTAATGAATCCCCAGATGACCTGATGGAGTCAATACTATGAAACAAATACAGCAATTACTTGTGCAGTACAAATAAACAGTACAAGTCCAGTAAAAACTTTTGATGAGAAGTATAGCAACAATAGCTATTCATAGCCCGATTCCAGTTGTTTGTGGTGGTTGGATGGGGAATTGGGGAATGTAGGTGATCCCTACAATACTGTGCTTTACGGGAAATGATGCGATGGGCCACGGCCAGGGAGGAGGAAGTGAAAAATGAATACAGCAGATATATAGTAGGTGCTGAGAAAATGTTTTTAAAAATATCCATATCGTTTACAGTGCACAGTTTAGTGAGGGATGCTGAAGAGTTGTAAAAGTGGGCGGAACGCCACTTTAACTGTATCTGAGCACCACAAACTGAAAACGTTATTTAATTCATTTTTATTGTTGAAAGCAAACTCATCCATCCGTCTGCATCTCCATGCTTTATTTTATTGAGAAACCACTTTGAAAAACACCTCCTAGAAATTTCTAGCCGTGGCCATCTTGAGTAAGGGCAGGTGATTCATGTAGCATTTACTTCCTGGAACCAATCTGCTCTTAGCTCAGGCATGCTGGCAGGAGGATGTGCTTAGCTGAGAAAGCCCCTTCTACTCTGACATAATTTTGGCCTAGCTCAGAAACCAGGAGATACCTGAAGAAATGCAAAAAAAAAAAAAAAAGTAAAAGAAAATGTAAATATAATATACCTTCCTATCCATTTACTAAGGCAAGAAGCATAAGGATTAAAAATAGGTAATGTTGATTGAGAGAGTTTAGTTCCGCTTTAAGGAACCCCTAGCAACCTCTGGAGGAACCCTGGTTGAGAAAGTCTACTCTAGTGGCTTATTTATATCTATATGGAAGAGTAAGCTTGTAAAAATGTGAAAATCATACAAAAATTACTCTAAGGTAAATACTGCACTAGTCCCTTTAAATTTGAACTTTGACAGTGCACCATAGGTTCCCTTTAAATATTTATGTAATTGAGGGAACAGCTAATGCTAACTAAAGCCGGCCATATATGGATTGAAATTTGTCCAGCAGGGACCAGCCGAGATCCAATCCATCTATGGGCAGGTTGATTGCACCCAAGTCAATCCATCCATCGACTTGGGTACAACCATGGAAGGAAAGAGGATGGAAATTCTTTGTTGAATCTAATGGGAACAAACGCTTTTCTAATCTTTGAATTGGCTCACAGGCAGCCGTGAAAAATCGTAACTAGGCTTAATCCTAAAGTAGAACGTTTGTTCGTTCCTGTAAACTGGATTATATCTCTTGCTGGATCCTTAGCGGGTGTACATTCCCCAAATTGTCAGCTTTTCTAGATAAAGTTTAATGCAAATAAAGTTATATCCAGTTGAGAAGATTAGGCTCTGAAATGCAGTGGTTGTCCACAAAGACAAATCGAGGCTTGAGCGAATAAGCGGTTTCTAAATAGAAGGTAGGAGGATCTGAAGATCATACGCAACATTACACTACTTCTGCGCACACCAAAATCTTTCAGTGAAAATCTATACATTGACATGGTATGAAAAGTTTTTTGAAATGAGTCAAGTCCATGAAAGCACCATCGAATAGTCAGGCAAGCGAATTTTATGCTTTCTTGTTCATAATATTGTAATAATATTGTAATGATAATATTCTTGTACAAAATTCTACAGGTGTAAGGCCAGCAGTAAAGTCAGGGATTCTTAATTCTACTCACCAAAGTGTTACATCAGCCTAACAATGCACAGCAATGCACACCCGTGATCATGCAGAATTACCAGTTAAAACCCATTCCCGATATGAGACCTATTTGTGGACAGCTCGCAAGATACTGCTTTTTATTAATCATTTTAAAGGACAACTGGTACAATTATCCTTTTATCAGTTCCCCTCACCCCCCCTGATTACTGTTTGGGGTGGGGGAACTTGACTGGCCTGCACAGACTCCTGACCTCAACCTCAATACAACACCTTTGGGATGAATTAGAGCGCAGACCGCGAGCCAGGCCTTCTCATCCTACATCAGTCTGCCGGACAATCCGCCCGTGTGTAGGCTCCGGTGGACTTTTCCGGCGGACTTTTTCCCAAAAGCCCGCCGGACCTAGATTTGAAACAAGTTTTAAATCTTTCCGTCGGACTCAGTTTCTGGCGGAAAGTCCGCTCGTCTGTGTGCTGGTCCGACGGAAAGCCCGCTCGTGTGTATGCTGGTCCAACGGACCAGATACGACGCGAGGGCAGGGTATTGCATCTAAATAAATTTTCCTATTGCGATGAGCGCGGGGCATACCAGGCCCTTAGGTCTGGTATGGATTCGCCGAAAAAACGGCGTGGGGTCCCCCCTAAAATCCATACCAGACCCCGATCCGAGCACGCAGCCTGGCCAGTCAGGAAAGGGGGTGGGGATGAGCGAGCGCCCCCCCCCTCCTGAACCGTACCAGGCCGCATGCCCTCAATAGGGGGGGGTGGGTGCTTTGGGGGAGGGGGGGGCCCTGCGGGCCCCCCCCTCCCCCAAAGCACCTTGTCCCAATGTTGATGAGGACAAGGGCCTCTTCCCGACAACCCTGGCCGTTGGTTGTCGGGGTCTGCGGGCGGGGGGCTTATCTGAATCCGGGAGCCCCCTATAAGAGGGCCCCCAGATCCCGGCCCCCCACCCTATGTGAATGAGTATGGGGTACATGGTACCCCTACCCATTCACCTAGGAAAAAAGTGTCAATAATAAAACACACTACACAGGTTTTTAAAAAAATTTATTAAACAGCTCCAGGGGGTGGGGGGATCTTCCTCCGGCTTCGGGGGTCTTCTTCCGGCTTCGGGGGTGCCTCCAGTTCATCTTCTCCCGGCGTCCGGTTGGTTCTTCTCCGCTCTCTCCGGCCTCTTCTCCCGGTGTTAAAGTTCTTCGGCCAGCTCCTCCACTGTCTTCAGGTAGCTCTCTTGCCAGCGGAGGTCCAGACTTCTGGGCTTCTAGGCTTCTTGTCTTCTCTTCTCTTCTCCAGATGTTGACACGACGCTCTCTCCGGCTGGACTGCTCTCTGAGGGCTCCGTTGTGACTTATATAGGCGGAGACCCCGCCCCCTTATGATGTCACAGTCCCTGGGCATGCTGGGACTGTGACAATTTAGGGGGCGTGGTTACTGGGTGATGTTGACCACGCCCCCTAAAACGTCACAGTCCCAGCAGGCCCAGGGACTGTGATATCATAAGTGAGCGGGGTCTCCGCCTATAGAAGTCACAACGGAGCCCTCAGAGAGCAGTCCAGCCGGAGAGAGCGTTGTGTCAACATCTGGAGAAGTGAAGAGGGAAAAAGACAAGGAGCCCAGAAGTCCGGACCTCCGCTGGCAAGAGAGCTACCTGAAGACAGCGGAGGAGCCGACCGAAGAACTTGAACACCGGGAGAAGAGGCCGGAGAGAGCGGAGAAGAACCAACCGGACGCCGGGAGAAGATGAACCGGAGGCACCCCCGAAGCCGGAAGAAGACACCCGAAGCCGGAGGAAGATCCCCCCCGGAGCTGTTTAATAAATTATTTTAAAAACCTGTGTAGTGTGTTTTATTATTGACACTTTTTCCCTAGGTGAATGGGTAGGGGTACCATGTACCCCATACTCATTCACATAGGGTGGGGGGGCCGGGATCTGGGGGCCCTCTTATAGGGGGCTCCCGGATTCCGATAAGCCCCCTGCCCGCAGACCCCGACAACCAATGGCCAGGGTTGTCGGGAAGAGGCCCTTGTCCTCATCAACATGGGGACAAGGTGCTTTGGGGTGGGGGGGCCCGCAGGGCGCCCCCCTCCCCAAAGCACCCACCCCCCCATGTTGAGGGCATGCTGCCTGGTACGGTTCAGGAGGGGGGGCGCTCGCTCGTTCCCACCCCCTTTCCTGACCGGCCGGGCTGCGTGCTCGGATCGGGGTCTGGTATGGATTTTAGGGGGGACCCCACGCCATTTTTTCGGTGTAGGGGGGTTCCCTTTATAATCCATACCAGACCTAAGGGCCTGGTATGCACCGCGACGGGGCTCGCAAGGTGTCAATCTCGCCGATAAAAGCGGCAAGATTGACTTCCTTTTCTAGTCCCGTCGCACCTGAGTCACGTTCAAAATGAACGGACTTGTCCGTGTGTGGGCAAGTCTGTTCATTCTGAAAGTCCACCGTAACTCCGGCGAAAGTCCATCGGAAGGACGGGCGGACTTAGCCCGCCGGAAAGTCCGGTCGTGTGTGGGCAAGTCCATCCGTTTTAAAGTCCGGCGCACCTGGCGGACAAAGTCCGTCAGAAAGTGTGCCAGACCAAGTATGCCAGAAAGTCTGACCGTGTGTACGCGGCATTAGATGCCAATAACTACTTCAATACCAGGCACTTAGACACCTTCCCGCCCAGGCCAATTTCCAGCTTTCAGCGCTGTCGCAATTTGAATGACAATTGCGCGGTCATACAACACTGTACCCTAACAAATTTTTTATAATTTTGTTCCCACAAATAGAGCTTTCTTTTGGTGGTATTTGATCACCTCTGCAGTTTTTATTTTTTGCGCAACAAATAAAAAAAGACCGAAAATTTTGAAAAAAAACAAGTTTTTTTTTGTTTCTGTAAAATTTTTTTGTAAATAAGTACGTTTTCTTCTTCAATGACGGGCACTGATATGGCTGCACTGACGGGCACTGATACGGCGGCACTGATGGGCACCGATGAGGTGGCACCAATGAGGTGGCACTGATGAGGTGGCACTGACGGGCACTCATGATGGGCACTGATAGGCGGCACTGATGGGCACTGATAGGTGGCACTGATGGGCACTGATAGGTGGCACTGGTATGCGGCACTGATGGGCACTCGTAGGTGGCATTGATGGGCACTCGTAGGTGGCATTGATGGGTAGTTATGGGTGGCACTGATAGTTGGCACAGATGGCCACAGATGGGCACTGATAGGTGGGCACTGATGGGCACGGATGGGCACTGACAGGTGGCACCGATGGACACTGATGGGTGGCACTGATGACACTGATTGTTTGCACTGATGCCCATAAGGGTGGCATTGCTGGGCATCACTGCAACATAATGGTGCCAATCAGTGCCCATTTGTGGGCACTGATTGGCACAGATTGGGCACTGACTGGGCACATTGGGCACATGTGGATGGCCATGGGGTACATACCTGGCCATCCACATGTTGCCCCTCTCCCTGGTGGTCCTAGTGGCGATCCCTGGTGGTCCAGTGTGGTGATCTGAGGGGGGGCTGCGCTGATAAACAATAAGCGCAGACCCCCCCTGCCAGGAGAGCCGCCGATCGGCTCTCCTCTACTCGCGTCTGTCAGACGCGAGTGAGGAAGAGCCGATTAACGGCTCTTCCTATTGACATCGTGATCAGCCGTGATTAGACACGGCTGATCACGTGGTAAAGAGCCTCCGCCGGAGGCTCTTTACCAAGATCGCTGTAGCGGTGTGTCAGACTGACACACCGATCCACCGATCGCTGCGATGCGCGCCCCCGCGGGCGCGCGGCGGCATGTTATCCTGCTGGACTTCATATGACGCCCAGTCGGGATAACTGAACCACTTGACAACAAGCCCTTATGAGACCCATATTTGATATACTCCTAATAATGTCTCCTACAGAGATAAACAAGCTGTACACATGGGCGGGAAGTGGTTAAAGTTCATATGTGTGTAAAGGCAGGCATCCCAATACTTTTCGCAACATAGTATGTATGTATATATATATATATATATATATATATATATATATACACACACACACAGTATATATATAATATACATACATACAACATGCACATGCACATTTTGGATAGAGTAGGTGAGAGTTAAAGTGATTGTAAGGATTCGTTTAATAAAAAAAAAAAAAAAATAACAAACATGTCATACTTACCTCCACTGTGCAGCTCGTTTTGCACAGAGTGGCCCCGAACCTGCTCTTCCGGGGACCCTCGGCGGCTCTTGCAGCTCCTCCCCACATAAGATAACCCACTAGGAGAAGCGCTCTACTGGGGGGTTACCTTGTGGGCGCACTCCTGAGTCCAACATTCGGCGTCCATAGAGGCCGAATGCAGGATTCGGCCTCGCCCCCCCCCCCCCCCCCCGGTGCCTGCGTCATTGGATTTGATTGACAGCAGCGGGAGCCAATGGCTGTGCTGCTATCAATCTATCCAATCAAGAGCCGAGAACCCTGGGCAGAGAGACAGCGTGTCCCCATGGGTCAAGTTCTAGGGCTCAAGTAAGTAAAACGGGGGGGGGCTGGGGGGGGGGGGGCGGTCACTGACAGGTGCTTTTTCAGCTTAATGCATAGGATACATTAGGGTGAAAAAACACGTAGGTTTACAACCCCTTTAAAAACTGTTAAAAAATGTTGACAGTTGTAAAATATGTAAAGTCCCTTTAAATAGCATTTTAATTCTGACATCAGAACATGCGGCTTATGCAGCCAAAATAAAAAGATGAAGTTAAAAGGCACTCAGCGAAGGTCTTGTATTTTAAATAAAGAGCGGGTAACAGAACTGGAGATTGCTCATAAATCTTTCCTCTAAATAGAGTATTCCTCCAACAGATCACTCCAGCCTTTAAATTACCATAGAGGTTTCAGGAGGGAAAAAAAAAACACCCCGATCACTTGAAGCGTGAGCTAAGAATAATTGCTGGTGACATGATTGGTCCCAGTTGGCACTTGGTAGAGCTAAAGATTGCAGACAGAAGTCCCGCAAGGCCAACGCTCCTCCTAAATTGCTGTTTATCATGACAAGGTGATCTTCTGTTTTAAATGTGCTATACATGCCGGCTATTAGCAGCCCATGTGTACAGCTTGTTTATCTCTGTAGGAGACATTATTAGGAGTATATCAAATATGGGTCTCATAAGGGCTTGTTGTCAAGTAGATGCAAATGACTATAGCACTTATTGTCGCTCCCAAATACAAGTTTAAAGTGCTACTATACCTTCACATTTTTTATTTTTTTTACCTTCATTACATTTATATATTCCAGATGAGCAAAGAAAAATAAAAGTCCAGAACACATTTTGTTTCTTTATCACCACAGAGTCCAGGCTCCTGTGTGCCGCTTTCCTGATCTTCCAATCAAGATATGTGCACTCATCACTTTATAGACAGTCCCCCTGTTCCCCCTCCTCGGGACTACATGTCCCATGATTCCACCTTAAAATGTACCTGTATTTAGTGGACTTATCAGTATTTTGGCAAGACTGCATGAATAAAATCTTACGATTTTACATATATGTTTAACAGAATACATTTAAAAAAAAAAAAAGCTCTAAATTTGAATCATTAAAGTACAACTATAGGCAAAAAGAAAAAGTCAGCATCCTAAACAGACATGGAATGAAAATAAAATAAACTTTTCCAGTTCCCTAGTCTAATGCTGGCCATACACGCACAGAATTTTGGCTGTTTGCAGATTGAACGATTATTCGTTGGTCGAAAGCGAATTGGCCACTAACTGACAGAATAAACTCGTTTCCATGATCGTTTCCATGATCGTAGTGACCATTGGATAACAATAAAAACATATATAAAATGATACAAAACAGAACATTCTTATCGTTTTGATTACAACATACACATATAGTTTTTAGTTGAAGCGGTAAAAGTTGTCGCTTCGGATCCATCGACATTAGCCGGGCCAGTGGTCGAAAACGTTGGCAAAGTTGGGTCCACTAACGGCACGCTTGTCTAACGATCTTTCCGAAAACAACTCAGTTTTGGACTAAATTCTGTGCGTGTATGGCCAGCATTAAAAAATAATTAAGATAGTGATTTATTATACAAAAGTAAACATTACACATTGGATAAAAACACTAGAACATGGTTGGGGTAACCGGTGATCCCTGTGCATTTCCCTCACCGCGTTCCAATCGCACTGCCCTGGCGATCTGTTAATGACACCCCAAATACAGTGCATTTGGCCGCATCAGATCACATGGTACAAAACAACGATGCAATCCGGTTGCAGTGAGTTTCTAAAACTGGTGCATGCACTACTTTGGAGCGATGCGGTGCGATTTGAGCCCGTTCAAAATGAAAAGACAACTAATGCAGCAATAACATCTAAGAATTGGTAAGCTGCAATATAATAAACGATTGCTTTTGGGTTCATTACTGCTTTTATTACTAGCACAGGGCATCAAATTAACTGACATCACACTTTTCCTCAAAAATTCTAGCAAGTTTAATCCCTTATCGCCAACTCCCTTTAAGTGAACTTTAACGCCTGAGAGGCAGTGCGACATCTATATCACAAGTGACCCGACATAGCTTGGTGTGCTGCTCAGGCTCTCTGAAGTGGGGTGTAAATGCTGAGCTTCCACCGCTGGGAGTGCTGGCACGGGAGGGGGGCAGCCTCAGCTCCTGCAATCACTGCAGGTTAACCAATTAAGGACCGAAAGATTTTCCCCCCTTAATGACCAGGCCATTTTTTGCGATACGGCACTGCGTCGCTTTAACTGTCAATTGCGCGGTCGTGTGACGCTGTACCCAAACAAAATTGACGTCCTTTTTTTCCCACAAATAGAGCTTTTTTTTGGTGGTATTTGATCACCTCTGCGGTTTTTATTTTTTGCGCTACAAACAAAAAAAAAAGCAACAATTTAAAAAAAATTTTTTTTTTTACTTTTTGCCATAATAAATATCCCCAAAAATGTTTTTAAAAAAACTAATTTCTTCATCAATTTAGACCAATATATATTCTTCTACATATTTTCAGTAAAAATTCAGTATATTGATTGGTTTACGCAAAAGTTATAGCGTTTACAAACTATGGGAAAGATTGATGGCATTTTTATTATTATTTTTTTTACTAGTAATGGCGGTGATCTGCGATTTTTAGCAGTACTGCGACAATGCAGCGGTCAGATCGGGCACTTTTGACACATTTTTGGGACCATTGACATTTATATAGCGATCAGTGCTATAAAAATGCACTGATTACTGTGTAAATGTCACTGTCAGGTAAGGGGTTAACACTAGGGGGCGATCAAGGGGTTAAATGTGTTCCCTAGGGAGGTGTTTCTAACTGTGGGGGGAGTGTACTGACTGGAGTACGAGAGAGATCGTTGTTCCTGATCACTAGAAACAGATCTCTCTCTCCTCCCCTGACAGAACGGGGATCTGTTTGTTTACATTGACGGATCCCCGTTCTGCCTCTCTGTGGATCGATCACAGGTGGCCGCCGGCCACGAGCATCAGCTCCCCTGTCGTGCAGCAGGCGCACCTCCGGCAGAGCGCACCTGCTATAGCTGTTTAAAGGGCCGATGTACAGCTACGGCCATCGTGCAATTTCAGGCTATGGGATTTAATGCAAAAGCAAAAATATTATTGCATCAAGTATTTGTAGCATTTTAATACATAAAGAAAATGTCGTTTTTTTTTTTTGTTTTTTTTTAAAAAGAGAGAAAAAAGGATGTGTAAAACACTTGTAATCGCATGCTAAACTTTCAAAGAGAAAAGCTTGTAAAACATTGTGCGCTACAAATCCATCAACGCCCTCTACTGGTGGAAAATAGTATTGTAGGTGTAAGGTAAAAGTGCCTAATTTGTTATCATTTTGGCCCATTATTTGTATTTATTTATTACAGGTACTTGTATAGTGCCATCAATTTATGCAGCACTTTACATACATATTGTACATTTACATCAGTACCTGCCCTCGAGGAGCTTACAATCTTAGACACGAGCCAATTAACCTACTAGCATATCTTTGGGGGATACCAGAGTACCCGGAGGAAACCTGCACTGGGAGAACATGCAAACTCCAGGCAGGTCGTGCTGTGGTTGGTATTGCTAAAGGAAAATACTCAAAAAATGAACAGCACACAATGTTTCATTGTTTACTATTTTTTTTAAATTGTCCACTAATTTTTCATGCTTTATTTCCAAGGTACAAAATTCCTATTCCCAAGGAACATTGGACAGCAGACACCGCCAACACCGTGCAGGAATACTGTATGTATCTTAGGATGTCTGGCGCTCTCTAGTGGTAGAGTGATGAAAGCTTATGAATGAGATTCTCCATTAACCACTTGCTGACCAGGCCCTTTCTCTGACAGTCTTTGTTTACAAGTAAAAATCTGTATTTTTTGCTAGAAAATGACTTAGAACCTCCAAACATTATATATTTTTTTAGTAGAGGCCCTAGAGAATAAAATGGCACAATTGTTTAAAAAAAAAAAAAAACACTTTAATGCATTAAAAAAAAAAATAAAGCACACTATATATAACCCAATTTTTTTGTAAAATGTGAAAGATGATGTTACGTCCAGTAAATAGATACTTAACATGTCACACTTTAAAATTGCACGCGCCCATGGAATGGCACCAAACTACGGTACTTAAAAACGACGGTACTTAAAAATCTCCATAGGTGACGTTTTAAAAAATTCTACAGGTTACCAGTTTAGAGTTACAGAGGAGGTCTAGTGCTAGAATTACTGCTCTTGCTCTGATGTTGGTGGCGATAACTCACATGTGTGGTGCGAACACCATTTACATATGTGGGAGGGACCTATGTATGCGTTCACCACTGAGCGTGAGCACAGGGGACAAGGGCGCTTTAACCACTTCAATACCAGGCACTTATACACCTTCCTGCCCAAGCCAATTTTCAGCTTTCAGCGCTGTCGCAAATTGAATGACAATTGCGCGGTCGTGCTACACTGTACCCAAACACATTTTTTATCATTTTGTTCCCATTTCACGTTTCTTTTGGTGGTATTTGATCACCTCTGCAAATTTTATTTTTTGCACAACAAATAAAAAAAAAAGAAAATTTTGAAAAAGAAAAAGGTTTTCTTTGTTTCTGTTAAAATTTTTTGTAAATAAGTACGCTTTCTTCTTCAATGATGGGCACTGATGAGGTGGCACTGATGATGGGCACTGATAGGCTGCACTGATGGGCACTGATAGGTGGCACTGATGGGCACTCATAAGCGGCACTGATGGGTACTTATGGGTGGCACTGATGGGTACTTATGGGTGGCACTGATAGGTGGCACGGATGGTCACTGATGGGCACTGATAGGTGGGCACTGATGGGCACGGATGGGCACTGATAGGTGGTACTGATTACACTGATGGGTGGCATTGCTGGGCATCACTCATTTTTATTGTGCCATAGAGGTGCCAGTCAGTGCCCATTTGTGGGCACTGATTGGCATATGTTGATCATTGATTTTCACATGTGGATGGCCATGGGGGATGTACCTGGCCATTCACATATTAGGAGCTTCCCTGGTGGTCCTAGAGGCTTCCATGGTGGTCCAGTGTGGGCATCTGAGGGGGGGCTGCGCTGATAAACAATCAGCGCAGACCCCCCCCCTGTCAGGAGAGCCGCTGATCGGCTCTTCTCTACTCGCGTTTGTCAGACACGAGTGAGGAAAAGCCAGTCACCTTCTTTTTCCTGTTTACATCGTGATCAGCCAGAGGCTCTTTACCGAGATCGGTGTAGCGGTGTGTCAGACTGACACACCGCACCACCGATCGCCGCGATGCATGCCCCCATGGGCGCGCAGCGGCTGTTATCCTGCAGGGCGTCATATGACGCCCAGTCAGGATAACTGAACCACCGCCCGGCCGTCATTCTGCTATAGGCTAGGCGGGAAGTGGTTAATATTGTATTTTTTATTTTATTTTTTTTATTACATTTTTTTTTTTACACTGTCTTGGTTTTGTATACACTGAAAATAGACAGCGAGCTTAAAATATAGGATTATGAAGGACCTGAGGAACCCTGGGATGGAGCCAAAAAATAAGTACTGCAGTACATGTAGCACATCATAGCTAATGAAGGTTATGGTCAAGTTACGCCTTACAGTGGGAGTGGCCTAAAGAGAAATGATTAAACAGAAACTGAGCCCAGTTGCTGTATACAGTGCAGCATTGCTTGAACAAATGAACATCAGAAGGAAATCTTATCTCAAATGTTAGAAATATGCAACATAACACTTAGGGCTCATTCACACAAGTGATTGTAGGGGTGGTAAAACTGCGGCTCAACCACAAGGTTTTACCACCTCGCCAAGTGCTCCCCCTTTAGCTGTAATGGCAGCAGCCGGGGGTGTACATATGCTGCAGCCACGATGCTTTGCTTGGCGGCTGTGGCAGGAGCTACTGTATATCTGCTGACGCATTGGCGGGCACTACTGCCCACCGACAATGACCCATTCAAGTGAATGGGGACGCTCTGCAGAGCACTACTTATTCAAGTCATACCACATCAAACTGCATAGTACTGCTGTACCATGTGGTTTGGTGGCTGCAAACACGCTGCCGTTAACAATTTTTGAGAATAGTGAGAGTGTTACTCCTGCGCCACCTAGTGTTTTGTATGGTGCTCTACACAGAGTGTATTAGTATAATAATATGGAGCTGCTGCTGACAACAATGTGTGTTCCCACACTGAGTGCTAATAAAGTGACAATATACAGGCGCATCTCATAAAATGTGAATATCATCAAAAAGTTCATTTATTTCGGTAATTCAATTCAAAAAGTGAAACTCATATATTTTATATAGATGTGTTACACACAGAGTGATATATTTCAATCATTTGTTTCTGATAATTGTGATGATTATGGCTTACAGCTAGAGAAAACCCAAAATTTAGTATCTCTATAAATTAGAATATTACATAAGCCCAATACAAAATAGGATTTTTAATATAGAAATGTTGGCTTACTGAAAAGTATGTCCATGTACAGTGTAGTGTGCACTCAATACTTGGTCGGGGCTCCTTTTTTCATGAATTACTGCATCAATGCCGCATGGTATGGAGGGGATCAGCCTGTGGCACTGCTGAGGTGTTATGGAAGCTCAGGCTGCTTTGATAGAGGCCTTCAGCTCATCTGCATTGTTGGTTCTGATGTCTCTCATCATCCTCTTGAAAATACCCTACAGATTCTCCATGTGGTTTAGGTCAGGCGAGTTTGCTGGCCACTCAAGCACAGTGACACCATGTAAACCAGGTATTGGTACTTTGGGCAGGTGGCAAGTCTTGCTGGAAAATGAAATCAGTATCTCCATAAAGCTGGTCAGCAGAGGGAAGCATGAAGTGCTCTAGAATTTCCTGGTAGAGGGCTGCGCTGACATTGGACTTGATAAAACACAGTGGACCAACACCAGCAGATGACATGACTCCACAAATCATTACCGACTGTGGAAACCTCACACTGGAACTCATGGAACTTGGATTCTGTGCCTCTCCACTCTTCCTCCAGACTCTGGGACCTTGATTTCCAAATGAAATGCAAACATTTCCACAGTCCGTGGGTGCGCAGGTCCGCGGGTGCGTTTTTCCTGCCATTTTACACTTATTCATTTCAATGGGTAACTGCATTTTTTGGTGCAGTTTTCAAAACCGCACCAAAGATGCAGCATGTAGGACTTTTCAAAATGCACCGCACCCGCAGCGCAGTGGTGTGAAAAATCCTATAGGATTTAAAAGGGAAACATTTTTCTTGCGTTTTTTTCTTGCAAGGTAAAAACGTAGGAAAACTTATCAGTGTGAAAGGGGCCTAAGTATTGGATCCAGGAAGAAGTACCAACGGAGGGCCCCCTAGAGGTAGAGAGGATGAGGCGAAAGCGATCACCACTCTAATCTGGAAGGATAATCGTATATACGTGCTTTATGACACCCACCTTGAGGTGAGAGTTTTGAGAGCACCAGGGTGGCACAAAGTATATGAAGGTCTCAGGCACTTATTGGGAGACACTAAATGAGGATTTATCCATGGGACAGGTTTTGCATCATTACTATATACAGTATCTCACAAAAGTGTGTACACCCCTCACATTTTTGTAAATATTTTATTATATCTTTTCATGTGACAACACTGAAGAAATGACACTTTGCTACAATGTAAAGTAGTGAGTGTACAGCTTATATAACAGTGTAAATTTGCTGTCCCCTCAAAATAACTATGTAATTTATTTAATTATTGGTGACCTAAGTTTTATTTGTTTATTTTGAGCACACAATCAGAGCAGCGTGGCATCTGTATTGTCACTTCATTACCAATTAATGGCACCCACATGCATCCCACAAGGGCAGCATGGTTGCATGCAGTGTGGAGTGTGCAGTGTACACAGAATGCCCTTTTCCTGCACTGTGTATGAACCGACCCATAGGGAAAGGGATTTGAGAGAGAGAGAGCGGGGGGGGAGGATCACTATGGTATATGGAAGAAAGGAAGGAGGGATCACTATGGCGGTATCACTATGGCACATGGAAGGCAGGAAGGAGCACTATGGTACATGGAAGAAAGGACATATCACTATGGTACATGAGAGGCGGGAAGGAAGGATCACTATGGTACATGGAAGGAAGGAGGGGTCACTATGGTACATGGAAGGCAGGAAGGATTACTATGGTATATGGAAGAAGGGAAGGAGGGGTCACTATGGTACATGGAAGAAAGGAAGGAAGGATCACTATGGTATATGAAAGGAAGGAAGGAAGGAAGGATCACTATGGTACATGGAAGAAAGGATCACTATAGTACATGGAAGGCAAGAAGGATCACTTTTTCCACTCACTTTATTAGATTACCAATTAATGGTTTGTTACTTGTCTTGGACATGCAGGCTCATGGCTTTGGTTGGCTGGATTGTTCCAGGTCCGGGAGCTGCGATGCGCACTGGTGCCTCCCCTCCCCTCCCTGTTGATTTGCTGGGAGGGGTGGTGGGTGTCTCACTGTGCATCGGCGCCACGCCCCGCGTCGCTATGTGTGAGGACACTTCATTGTGTCTCATTGGCGGCGGCGAGTTGTCCAGCGTAGTGTGTGGTGGGCGTTCCCGCCGACGCTGGCGGCCACGTGTCAGCTGTTTGGCGGGAAGGCCACATACAAACACACCCAGCGTGACGCTGGGGGCGTTCGTTGTGGCTGCCCGGGCGGGTATACCTTTCAATCCTGGGAGATGCAATCTTCTTTCCCTTTACACAAAACGTTCCTTGGACCTTACATGGAGGTCATGGCACTCACACACAGATTACTAGGTAAAACTATCTTCTTTCCTTTCCCCCCCCAGAACTCCTCTTCCTTGTGGGTTTCTCTTGTTTCTCTCCTTTCTACCTCTCTGGGGGTCCTTGAATTCTTGGACAGGATAGGTCTGTCGTTATTCCAGGACTATGCACTTTACTACTTCCTACTCCTGCTTTTCTGGTTGTTTTTTGCCTATGGTTTGCTCTGTTTCTTGGTTCACCCTTTCATGGATACCTCATCCAATTTTCTCTGCTTTGTCCATTTTGTTTCTCCTTTTGTCCTGAATCTCTGGGCAGTATTGGTCTGTTGTGATTCTAGGATGCCTTATCATTTCTTCCTCTTTTCTATAGGTTTTGGTTCTTTATTGGTCTTTTTCTCCTGGTCAGCTACAATTCATGTGCCTGGCCAGTCTGTTTTTTTTTTTTTTTTTTGGTGTTTTTTGTTTTTTTTTGTTTTTTTTTTGAGTTTTTTTTGAGTTTTGTTTTTTTCACCTCACACAGATGGGAGCTACTCACAGGCATCTTCCTGCAGCTCATGTTTTTTCGCTCCCCTGGGGTATGGTGTTCTCCGCCTTGGCTGTCTGCATTGTGATGCCCCCTCAGCTCCCGGTGGGAATGTGTCCCGGCCTCCATTGACCATTAGGCTTCAGCACTGTATGACTGTTCACAAGGCTGTCAAGTAAGCCATTGGGGTGTTTGGGTTTTTCCTTCCCCCGCACCCTTGTCTAATTCATTGGAATAATTTTGGATATATATTACTTTTAGATATGAATTCTGCAATTGCTTCTGAAGAAGTGGAACGAATCCACGAAACGCGTCAAGCTTATTTATGCAGTTTTATATTTCATCATGTTTGTATACAATGTCCCTTGAATTTTAAAGCTTGTGTAATATGTATGTTGTTTATATGTATTACATGTGTATCAGCTCGTCATACTGGCAATGCATCGGGTCCAATGCAATTTCTTAAATAAACCTGTCATTTGCTCATGTATACTATTGTTTCTTCGCTTACACACATCTCATTTAAAGTCCCAAACAATGTCCTTTCTTTCAAATGATTACTAGGGATGGAAGTGTAGTGCTCGCTTATGACCACACACTTCATTTAAAGTCCCAACCTTTTTTCGTTTTTTAGAAGGATCACTATGGCACGTAGAAGCCAGGAAGGATCACTATGGTATATGAGAGGGCAAGAAGGAAGGATTGTTATGGCACGTGGAAGGCAGGAAAGATCACTATGGTACATGGAAGGCAGGAAGGATCATTATGGTACATGGAAGGCAGGAAGGATCACTGCGGTATATGGAAGGCAGGAAGAATCACTGTGGTAAATGGAAGGCAGGAAGGAAGGATCACGATGACCATTAATGGCACGCACATGCATCTCACAAGGGCAGCATGGTTGCATGCAGTGTTGAAAATGTACACAGAACGCCCCTTTCCTGCACTGTGTTCCAGTATGAACCGACCCATAGGGAAAGAGATTTGAGAGAGATAGGGGGAAGCATCACTATGGTATATGGAAGAAAGGAAGGAGGAATCACTATGGTGGGATCACTATGGTACATAGAAGGCAGGAAGGATCACTATGGTACATGAAAGAAAGGACGTATCACTATGGTACATGGAGGGTGGGAAGGAAGTATCACTATGGTACATGGAAGGAAGGAGGGGTCACTATGGTACATGGAAGAAAGGAAGGAGGGATCACTATGGTACATGGAATGAAGGAAGGATCACTATGGTACATGGAAGGAAGGATCACTATGGTACATGGAAGGAAGGATCACTATAGTACATGGAAGGCAAAAAGTATCACTATGGCACATAGAAGCCAGGAAGGATCATTATGGTATATAGAAGGCAGAAAGGAAGGGTCGTTATGGCACATGGAAGGCAGGAAAGATCACTATGGTACATGGAAGGCAGGAAGGATCATTATGGTACATGGAAGGCAGGAAGGATCACTATGGCACATGGAAGGCAGGAAGGATCACTGTGGTAAATGGAAGGCAGGAAAGAAGGATCACAATGCCACATGGAAAGCAGGAAGGATAACTATGGCACATTGAAGGCAGCAAAGATCAGTATGATACATGACAAACCAGTGCACATGTATTTGTTATGTGTGTGTATATTGTATGTGTGTGCAGGGGGTGGGTGTTTTATTTAAGTTTCTTTATTACGAGTGGGGGCTTTGGGGGAAACTGGAACGAATATGTTGCCAAGTATGCGTTGTACATAGCCTGTGAAAAGAGCAGAGCTGTGGGAGGGGACCCAGTAGGCTCCACCCACTACAGGCTGCCTGCAAAAACTACAGGAGAGGGGCGGAGATATGACCAGTCAACCTGCACAAGCAGAGGGAGCAGCAGTGACCGGTCTTTATTACAGGAAGTTCTTGAACAGAGGCAAAGTACAGGAGCTGTGTTATACCCAATTACTGCACATATCAGAAAGAAATACACAAAGGTCCCCGAAGCTGGCCATACACTGATACATTTTTTTTTTCATTCAGCCAGCAGGCAGATTCCTCCATCTACGATATACAGTGCAGATGAACAAATCTTTCACTGCAGCTACTGAATTTTGACAGCTGGCCTGCCAACGTCTGTTCCCTAAAGAAGTCACGTGGTTAGTGACGCAATGTCAGGCGGAGCTAGGTGGCGTTACTTCCGGTCCGGAGCCGAAACCGGAATGAGGTCCTTTCTGTGTAGTGACATGTTTTTGGCTATCTATACTTGATGTGAGTGCATAATAGTGTTTTTACATGGTTTGTTTCAATAAACTTCTTACACTATGGGTGATTTCTTCTGTCTTCTGAGTGTTGCCCCCACCCGCTGACCGTAGCAGTCAAGTCTTTAAAGGGACCCACACATCTATCTTTCTGGAATATGAATCCCATCCGAGTGAAGGAGACACCATGTGTTAAGGGGACAAGCGCATGGGACCTATATTATTTATGGGTCGTATCTGAAGGTGAGCGTGTAATTTGTCTGGAGGTGGACACAAAACATGATTCACTAAATAAGTTTTGGAATGTTTTTTTGAGGTGGCATAATTGAGTGTTTGTGCAAGCATTGGAACACTGTGGACTTTTCATTTTTTATATGTTTATTTTATTTTACTAAGGAAATCTTTTGCTCACAATTACTTGTAATCACTGAATATAGTAATTTATATGTTGATGTTATTCAATAAACAATCAGTGATTAAGCACATATGCTATTGGCACTTCATCACTGGATTACAATATGGATGATCAATTTTATTGATTAACTGCTTCAGCCCCGGAAGATTTTACCCCCTTCCTGACCAGAGCACTTTTTTGCAATTCGGCACTGTGTCGCTTTAACTGACAATTGCGCGGTCGTGCGACGTTGCACCCAAACAAAATTGACGTCCTTTTTTTCCCCACAAATAGAGCTTCCTTTTGGTGGTATTTAATCACCTCTGCGGTTTTTAGTTTTTGCGCTATAAACAAAAAAAGAGCGACAATTTTGAAAAAAAAAACCAATATTTCTTTCTTTTTGCTATAGTAAATATCCCCCCCCCCCCCCCGCCCAAAAAATATAAAAAAAAAATTTGTTTCCTCAGTTTAGGCCGATATGTATTCTTCTACATATTTTTGGTAAAAAAAATCGCAATAATCGTATATTAATTGGTTTGCGCAAAAGTTATAGCGTCTACAAAATAGGGGATAGTTTTATGACATTTTTATTATTATGTTTTTTTTTTACTAGTAATGGCGGCGATCTGCGATTTTTATCGTGACTGCGACATTATGGCGGACACGTCGGATACTTTTGACACATTTTTGGGACCATTGTCATTTATACAGCGATCAGTGCTATAAAAATGCATTGATTACTGTAAAACTGTCACTGGCAGTGAGGGGGTTAACACTAGGGGGCGATCAAGGGCTTAATTGTGTTCACTAGTGTGTGTTCAAACTGAAGGGGGGGGTAACTGTGTAGAGGATATGACAGATCGCTGTTCATACTCTGTATGAACAGACGATCTGTCTCTTTTCCCCTCAGAGAACCGGAAACTGTGAGTTTACACACACAGATCCTCGGTGTGTCAGCAGCGATCGCGGGAGCCCGGCGGTGATCGTGATTGCCGGGCACTCACATCGGCTCCGGGGGAGAGCAGCGGGCAAGCGTGCGCCCCTAGTGGCCACAGGGCGAAGCGACGTAACATAGCGTCATTTCGCCCAGCCGTGCCATTCTGCCGCAGTACTGATCGGCAAGTGGTTAATGAGTGTAGATAAATATATTTTTTAGGTAACATTATACATTATAAGTAATTTTTGTTATATATTTGATTGTATTTCTTATGTAATATACTTCATTGAGGTTAATAGTGGTGATCACTGTGGACATATACCGGGTGCCACTCCTGTCAGCTAAAAACAGGAAACTGAGGCTACAATTCGCACAGGCTCACCAAAAATGGACAATAGAAGATTGGAAAAACATTGCCTGGTCTGATGAGTCTCAATTTCAGCTGCGACATTCAGATGGTGGGGTCAGAATTTGGCGTAAACAACATGAAAGCATGGATCCATCCTGCCTTGTATCAATGGTTCAGGCTGGTGGTGGTGATGTAATGGTGGGGGAGGGGGATATTTTCTTGACATACTTTGGGCCCCTTAGTACCAATTGAGCATAGTATAAACACCACGGCCTACCTGAGTATTGTTGCTGACCATGTCCATCCCTCTATGACTACAGTGTACCCATCTTCTGATGGCTCCTTCCAGCAGGATAATGCTCCATGTCACAAAGCTCCAATCATCTCACCACTGGTTTCTTGAAGATGAGAAAGAGGTCACTGTACTCCAATGGCCTCCACAGTCACCAGATCTCAATCCAATAGAGCACCATTGGGATGTGGTGGAACGGGAGATTCGTATCATGGATGTGCAGCCGACAAATCTGCAGCAACTGCGTGATGTTATCATGTCAATATGGACCAAAATCTCTGAGGAATGTTTCCAACACCTTGTTGGATCTATGCCATGAACAATGAAGGCATTTCTAAAGGCAATAGGGGGTCCAACCCGGTACTTGCAAGGTGCATCTAATAAAGTGGCCGGTGAGTGTACATGCCTCATGTATTATGACAATATAGGTTTAGCTTTCATTTTCATTTCTCTTATGTGAAACATGACAAACTGTACAGAATTACATCTGATGATAATAGGCCTTATGGTTAGTCGGTCAGAAAAGTTTTTTTATTGCACTGCCAGCAAAATTCCACTAGATGGAGCTGTTATACTAGTAACCGATCACACAGGCTGTAGCATTCACTGATGTTATTTGAAAGAATGTCTCTACTTTCCCCATTATTACTCTGTTATGCTATATTTTGGCAATAGGCTTTGTGCAATGATATAATGTCAAGCATTTGGATTTTATTTTACCAACTAAGTCAACCTAATAACATGGAAGTAGAATTAAACTCTGTAAGTTGAGTCATCTACAATAAATGAGGTTGATATGAGGGCAGGGGCCGCTGCTAAGGCAGTACAGCCAGCCCTCCTGTACTGGGCCCGGGCCCCTCAGTTCACAAAGGGGGGCCCAGGCAGCTGCTGAGCAGGAGGTACGGCTGTACTGTCTTATTGCAGACACCAGTCCTCTTCTGCTTCCCCCTACAGCACTGTCAGCTTCTCCTCTTTCTCCCTCCGGCTGCACTGCGGGGGGATTGGTCCTAGCCCATGTGCCCCTTCCATCTGCTGTCTGGACTCCTGTGCCCTTTTTCCCCACATCACTGCCTGTTTTCCGCCTCTCTTCTCCCATCGGCAGCTGCTATGGGCACACAGGGGTATGTTTTAGGATGGAGAGCGGGGGAAGGGGCCAGTAAATATGTCATTTACTGGCTCCTCCTTTTCTGAATGAACACAGTGAGTAATTGGTACCAATCACTCCTGTGTCCACTCATCACTGAAACATAGTAAACTGTGTTCACTATGCTTCAGTTTGTGAATGAGCAGAACGCCTCCTATTCATTCATCTGTGTAGCTGAGGCTGCATGGAAAGGGACAAATAAATCCTTGTCCTTAGTCACTGTTCAGTAGACTGTATGGGGCTCCCTGATTTCTAACAGCAGCCCTGCATGAGGATGTGGGGATGAGTGATGCAATTCATGTCATTTGGTTGTTTTGCTGGAGGAGGACATTCATATATGATTAGTGATACACAAAACATCTAGTGGCTCAATTTTGCAATCATATGGGTGTTTGATATGACAATGAAGAATTTGCCATAATCTAGCATCCCCACTTATCCAGGAAAACAGCTTTCCTATCCCCTGCAGAGCTCATCATCCGGGGGTGATGTGCACATTCCCTATAGAAAAACCCCAGTACACAGGCAAGGTCTGCTTTTTTATATGGCCGGTGGAGATGGGGACAAGAAGCATTTGGTGCGTTTGTTACTTGGTAGAGAAAATGCCACACGACCACATTGCAATCATGTACGCTGCATGCGGTTGTGGTGTGGCCCTACACCTTGCATTAGTCGCATTAGGCAGTGGTATCGCTTACCAAATAAAACATGCTGTTTAAGTTTTGCCTCAGCCATGGTGTGTGCACAGCCGTGAGTTGTTGTATGTCACTGTAATCAGCATGGATTCATGAAGAATCGTTCTTGACAAACCAATCTATTAACCTTCTATGAGGAGGTGAGTTGCCATCTACATAAAGGAAGACCCGTAGATGTGGTGCAGACATCTCAAGTCTCCCGCAAGCCGCGGGAGCCTTCCGCATTTGGCTGCGGGCTCCCGGACACCCGCGAGTGCAGGGCGATCTCCCGGCTGTGCCTGTCACTCAGCCACAGACAGACAGAGCAGCCCGAACGGCCGAATGGAGTACGGCCGCTCTGTCTGTGGCTGAGTGACAGTCGGATGTAAGGTGTTGCGAGCTGAGGCAGAAGGCCCATACTGCTGTCCCCAGTCTGCTTTGGCTGCTGCATGGGCACAGGTACTTTTTTTCATCCGGTCAATTCAGCAGGGAAGGAGGGGGGTGGGCGGAGGCAGGGGCATTGTTATGAAGGGGCGGGGGGTGCGGGCCGCATGCGGGTGACACCTGTGGGCAGCGGCATCGCACGATCCACACACCCCACTGATCTGTGTCTCTCCCTGGCTCTCGGCTCAGATCGGTACCCCGCCCCTCCAGTCCTCTGCACTGCAGCTCCTCCCACACTACTGTACACAGGATGGATGAGGGAGTCTGTGGAGGGACACACGCCGCTGTGCATATCCCATGCTGTTCTGAGGTCTGAACAGTGTACTGTATTTGTACATGGACAAATGCTGGGGGCGCTATAGGAGGGGGGACTACTAGCACAAGTGGAGGGGGGTTTGCACTGAGGGAGTTTATGCTGATAGAGGGGGGGAGTCTGCACTTAGGGGGGTCTATGCTGAGGGAGGGGGATCTGCACTGGGGGGTCTATACTGATGGAGGGGGGTGTATATGCCGAGGGGGTCTATAGTGATGGAGGGGGGTGTATATGCTGAGGGGGTCTATGCTGATGGAGGGGGGTCTGCACTGGGGGGGGTCTATACTGATGGAGTGGGGTGTCTATACTGAGGGGGAGGTCTATACTGAGGGGGGTCTGTACTGAGGGGGAGGTGTCTTTCCTGCGGGAGGGGGTCTGCACCGAGCGGGTGGTCTGTACTGCGGGAGGGGGGTCTGTACTGTGGGAGAGGGGTCTGTACTGAAGGAGGGTCTGTCCTGCAGGAGGGGGGTCTGCGCTGCGGGAGAGGGGTCTGCACTGCGGGAGTGCGGGACAGGAGTCTGCACTGCGGGAGGGGGGTCTGCACTGCGGGAAAGGGGTCTGTACTGCGGGAGGGGGGTCTGTACTGTAGGAGAGGGGTCTGTACAGAGGGAGGGGGGTCTGTACAGAGGGAGGGGGGTCTGTACAGAGGGAGGGGGGTCTGTACTGAGGGAGGGGGGTCTGTACTGAGGGAGGGGGGTCTGTACTGCGGGAGGGGGGTTTGCACTGCGGGAGATGGGTCTGCACTGCGGGAAAGGGGTCTGCACTGTGGGAGTGCAGGAGAGGAGTTTGTACTGTGGGAGAGGGGTCTGCACTGCGGAAGGGGGGGTATGTACTACAGGAGAGGGGTCTGTACTGCGGAAGTGCGGGAAAGGAGTCTGTACTGCGGGAGAGGGGTCTGCACTGTGGGAGGGGGGTATGTACTGAATTTGCTGACTGGGATGCCTCACCAGCCCCATTGCAGCCAGACCCCAGGCTCCAGGCCCCAGCAGCCAGACCCCAGGACCAGCAGCCCAGCTCCAGCAGCTGGACCCTTGGCCCCAGCAGCCGGACCCTTGGCCCAAGTAGCCAGACCCCAGGCCCAAGCAGCCAGACCCCAGGACCAGCAGCCCAGCTCCAGCAGCCAAACCCTAGCAGCCAGACCCCAGGACCACCAGCCCAGCCCCTGTGTGATCAGGCTGCATTTCTTGGGCACTGGTGTAGCTGCATTTAATTGGAACTGGTAAGGCTGCATTTTATTGGGGAGGGGGGGGGTCGGCACCGGCGCGAAGCGTCACCTCCCTGAAATGAGTTTGAAACCTCCCTGAAATGAGTTTTTGCAGGTTGGGATGTCTGCGTGGTATATCTGGATTTTGCACAGTTCCCCATAAACGTTTACTGTACAAAGTAAGGTCCATTGGCATGGACCATAGGGTGAGTACATGGATTGAAAACTGGCTACAAGGGCGTGTTCAGAGGGTGGTGATAAATGGGGAGTACTCGGAATGGTCAGGGGTGGGTAGTGGGGTCCCCAAGGGTTCTGTGCTGGGACCAATCCTATTTAATTTGTTCATAAACGACCTGGTGGATGGGATAAACAGTTCCATCTCTGTATTTGCGGATGATACTAAGCTAAGCAGGGCAATAACTTCTCCGCAGGATGTGGAAACCTTGCAAAAAGATCTAAACAAATTAATGGGGTGGGCAACTACATGGCAAATGAGGTTCAATGTAGGAAAATGTAAAATAATGCATTTGGGTGGCAAAAATATGAATGCAATCTATACACTGGGGGGAGAACCTCTGGAGGAATCTAGGATGGAAAAGGACCTGGGGGTAGATGATAGGCTCAGCAATGTCTTGTAATGCCAAGCTGCTGCTAACAAAGCAAACAGAATATTGTCATGCATTAAAAATGGGGATCAACTCCAGAGATAAAGAGATAACTCTCCCGCTCTACAAGACTCTGGTGCGGCCGCACCTGGAGTATGCTGTCCAGTTCTGGGCACCAGTCCTCAGGAGGGATGTACTGGAAATGGAGCGAATACAAAGAAGGGCAACAAAGCTAATAAAGGGTCTGGAGGATCTTAGTTATGAGGAAAGGTTGCGAGCACTGAACTTATTCTACCTGGAGAAGAGACCCCACAATAGGCATAAAAAATTTTCGTGGAAGGGAGTTTAACAAAACATGTGGCCACTTTTAGAAGAAAAGAGGTTTAACCTTAGACTACGTAGAGGGTTCTTTACTGTAAGAGCAGCAAGAATGTGGAATTCCATTCCACAGGCAGTGGTCTGAGCGGGGGGCATCGATAGTTTTAAAAAACTATTAGATAAGCACCTGAATGACCGCAACATACAGGGATATACAATGTAATACTGACATATAATCACACACATAGGTTGGACTTGATGGACTTGTCTTTTTGTCTTTTTTCAACCTCACCTACTATGTAACTATGTATGTATCCTGGTGATTTTGGCTTAATAACATGCACACAAGTTGACACAAAGGGGTTTGAATGGCTTAGGGTGGAGCCAGAGGACCTGACGTCACCACACTCTCAGCTGATCGGCTTTGGCGTTTTAAATTGCTACAGTATTTTACCCTGCCAATGCTTTGATGTCAGTTGTCCATTCATGGATTAAAGCATTTTAAACTACTGTACAATGAAGCGCCTCTTTTTCTTTTAAAATATACTATTTCCTGCTACGAGTGGTCTTGCTGGAGCAGCTAATGGCGGAGAGCGTTCCTGATTGCCGCCTCTGAAATTTCAAGTACCAGGCGTGGAAGGAAGTCTGTCTCTACTCAAAGACCAGCTGTTCCTGAGCCCGAGAGGAGTTTGTTCAGGCTCGTATGATCTCTGTGGTGGGGATCCATCAAATCTGGTAAGCAGCCCCCTTTTCCTATTTCTGCACTGTCTTAGAAGATCCATAGAAGATTTACTGAAGATTTAAAGAGGAATCACACCTCCGGTTTATGATACCATACTTTTCCATATGAACTATATTTTTTTCATTTCTTTATATTCACATTATTATTTGAGTAGCGCACTGAACTTTTTTCTTTATACTTTATATTAAAGATAACTATCATCACCTGTGCAAGGCTGCTTGTAATCTGTAATCTGTTTGCTTGTAATTAATGTGTGTGTATAAAAGGTCAATGAGTTTTTGGACTCCTGACAAACCCTTGCATCTTTCATCCAGTGCTGAACTGATGTTTCTGGATTCTGAGTCATGGGGAAAGCAAAAGAATTGTCAAAGGATCTGTGGGAAAAGGTAGTTGAACTGTATAAAATAGGAAAAGGATATAAATAGATATGCAAGGAATTGAGAATGCCAGTCAGCAGTGTTCAAACTCTAATCAAGAAGTGGAAAATGAGGGGTTCTGTTGAAACCGAACCACGGTCAGGTAGACCAACTAAAATTTCAGCCACAACTGCCAGGAAAATTGTTTGAGATGCAAAGGAAAACCCACAAATAACTCCAGGTAAAATACAGGACTCTCTGAAAACATGTGGTGTGGCTGTTTCAAGATGCACAATAAGGAGGCACTTGAAGAAAGATGGGCTGCATGGTTCGAGTCGTCAGAAGAAATCCATTACTATGCAAATGCCACAAAGTATCCCACTTATAATACGCCAAATAGCACAGACACAAGCCTTAAAACTTCTGGCACAAAGTCATTTGGAGAGATGAGACCAAAATTTAGCTTTTTGGCCACAACCATAAACGCTACATTTGGAGAGGAGTCAACAAGGCCTATAATGAAAGTTACACCATTCCTACTGTGAAACACGGAGGTGGGTCGTTTTGGGCATGTGTGAGCTACAAAGGCACAGGAAATATATTCAAAATCAATGGCAAGATGAATGCAGTATGTTATCAAAAAATACTGGAGGAACATTTGCATTCATCAGCCAGGAAGCTGCGCATGGGACCTACTTGGACATTCCAACATGACAATGATCCAAAACACAAGGCCCAAGTCGACCTGTCATTGGCTACAGCAGAATAAAGTGAAGGTTCTGGAGTGGCCATCTCTGAGCCACTCTGGGGAGATCTCAAACGTGCAGTTCATGCAAGACAGCTCAAGAATTTACAGGAACTGGAGTTTTTTTGCCACAAGGAATTGGCAGCTTTACCATCTGAGAAGATAAAGAGTCTCATCCACAAATACCACAAAAGACTTCAAGCTGTCATTGATGTTAAAGGGGGCAATACACGGTATTAAGAACTGGGGTATGTAAACTTTTTATCAGGGTCATTAGGGCATTTATGATTTGAAAAGAGTAAACACAGTTGATTGATAATAAATGGCTTCAGCCAAACACTAACCATGAGTGAAAGAAAAGTTTTTGTGTTTATCATTCATATTCTCTGAAAGATGGCCAAGAAATCATACATTCTGGAAGGGTATGTAAACTTATGAGCACAACTGTATAATATATATATATATATATATATATATATATATATATATATAAAAAGCCTAGAATAAGGTACTGTAAATATCTCCTAAAAGTGCGCCATTTAGGCCGTGCATACTAGCCCATTATGCTTTTACTTTGCAGGGAACAAGAGGAAGTAAACCCATCAGGGTTTACTTCCTCTTTAAGCTGTGAAGGACAGGTGCAGACCAGCACGGAGCCCGTTCACCGTCCTGCAGCGGATGATGCCAGTCTGAAAAGGAGGGTCGCACACCACTGGTATTATCCACAAGAAACTATATTGGAGACTGCTCAGACATAACATGGTTATAAGCAGATGTCCAGAGCACCCCACCCCCCTTTTCAAGAGCCGCCCCACTATCAGAAGTCCTCCACCCTCCCTTACATAACAGTGCACCCTCCTTACCTTGTGCTGCTGCCAGGAAGAAGCTGAGGGCGGAGCTGAGAAGCAGAATGTGCAGGGTTTGGAGGAGGAACGGAGGAGGGCTGGAGTCAGCTGCCAGAGTCTTCTGAATGCTAAGACCAGGGGAGGCAGAGATAAGGGGGTGCTGCAGTTGCACAGAGAGGCACAGGATCTGGCAAGGGAGTTCTGTCCTCATTTCTGCTGCTGACTGAGACCGTGTCAGGGACCATGAACCAGGCAGAGACAGAAAATGCAGTTAAATCATACCTTTAACCACTTCCCGTCCGGCCTATAGCAGAATGAGGGCCGGGCAGTGGTTCAGTTATCCTGACTGGGCGTCATATGATGTCCTTCAGGATAACAGCTGCCGCGCGCCCGTGGGGGCGCGCATTGCGGCGTTTGGTGGTGCGGTGTGTCAGTCTGACACACCACTACACCGATCTCAGTAAAGAGCCTCCGGCGGAGGCTCTTTACAACGTGATCAACCGTGTCCAATTACGGCTGAACACGATGTAAACAGGAAGAGCTGGTGATCGGCTTTTCCTCACTCGCGTCTGACAGACGCGAGTAGAGGAGAGCCGATCGGCGGCTCTCTTGACATGGGGGTCTGCGCTGATTGTTTATCTGAGCAGCCCCCCCTTGGATGCCCACACTGGACCACCAGGGAAGCCCCCAGCATGTGGATGATGGCCAGGTACATCCCCCATGGCCATCCACATGTGAAAATTGATGCAAAACATATGCCAATCAGTGCCCACAAATGGGCACTGACTGGCACCTCTGTGGTACAATAAAAAACAGTGATGCCCAGCAATGCCACCCATTAGTGTCCATCAGTGCCAGCTATCAGTGCCCATCAGTGCCCATCCGGTTCACCTATCAGCACCACCCATAAGTACCCATCAGTGCCGCTTACGAGTGCCCATCAGTGCCACCTATGAGTGCCTATTAGTGTAGCCTATGAGTGCCCATCAGTGCCGCATACCAGTGCCACCTATCAGTGCCCATCAGTTTCCATCATCAGTGCCACCTCATCGGTGCACAACAGAACCAAAGAAAAACTTTTTTTTTTTCAAAATTTTCGGTCTTTTTTTATTTGTTGCGCAAAAAATAAAAATCGCAGAGGTGATCAAATACCACCAAAAGAAATCTCTGTTTGTGGGAAAAAAAACGACATTCATTTTATTTGGGTACAGCATCACACGACCGCACAATTGTCAGTTAAAGTAACGCAGTGCTGTAACGCAAAAAATGGCCTGGTCATGAAGGGGGTAAACCTTCAGGGGCTGAAGTGGTTAAATAGCAAAAAGGGACTGGCTGTAGGGTGGACTAATGAGGCAGGTAATGGTAACCAGACATAGGTGTGTGCAGCCTATTGGATTAGGGTGTGCACCCCAAAGCTCAAACACACGCTACCGATCACTCACTGTGTTCACTCAGAAAAGGGAAGGGGCCAGTAAATCACATATTTACTGGCCCCTTCCCCACTCACCCTAAAACATCCCCCTGTGTGTGCCCGTAGCAGCAGCCGGTGGGAGAGGAGAGGAGGGAAGCCGGAAGCATTGTGGGGGGAAGGGAGGGCCCAGGGCAGTAGAGAGAATCTGTGTTTTACAGGGTGATTAGGGTGTGCCTGGGCACACCTGGCACACCCAGTGCGCACGCCTATGTAACCAGATGAGCCATGGTGGAAACAATGAGTGGCTGATAATTAACTGACAGCTGAGCAGCCTCTGTGCACTGAGGAGAGAGCTGCTAGTAATAGCAGAAGACCAGCCCTGACAGACGGGGGTGGGGGACAGGGAAAATCCTCTCCTCGGCTGCACAGAGAGGCACAGAATCTGGAGGAGGAGTCCTGTCCTCCTCTCTGCTGCTGACTGCTTAGTCAAGGTGGGGGCGGAGACAAGGGTGTGCCCCAGCTGCATTAGAGGTGCAAGGGCAACATGAAATTTCGGATTCGGCCCGCGGGCCTTGTGTTTGACACATCTGCCTTAGATGATCTCACACTGCAGATTTACATCCATGAGTTTCAAGGCATTAGATGTACAGTTATACAATTAGTACAGTTATTTTTAAGAAGGAGTTTAAGACAAATATACATTTTGCGGGCTACAGCATAAGCACCATTACCATTTATAAATGCTATAAAATAGCAAATCTGAGTTTAGGTCCACTAGTCCAGGAGTTGCAAATTATCAGCTTTATCTGAGAAACAAAACTAAACAGGATCAATACACAATTATAGAATTTGTAATAACTCATTGCAACCTATATAAGAGTTATCATTTAGATTGGAGTTCTTTTTTAATGTACCAGTTCCAATATTTTTCTTTTTTAATAGCGGCTAGCATTTATCGAATTCCTTCTGCCAGTGCACATAATATATCTGGCACTCCTTGAAATACCTCTGTTAGCTATTTGAGTACTTAACGGGATTACAAATTTCAGTAAACACAGTTGGGGAATCAGACTGGAAGTTCATCTTGATAAGAAGATGAGGCATGTCATGACCTATTAGAATGTTTTGATCTGTCTAGTTTGAATCGGTTTAGTGTGTGCAAAAACTACCCAGTACAAGCTGAATCCGGCTCTGGATACACCCAAGGATGCCACCAATGTGATGGGACATGGGAACAGCCTGGCCTCACAGCTAAGGTCTGAGGACATTCACCAGCTGATGGGGACATGCATGCTGCAAATTAAAGTGTATGTGAAAAACAAAAAAACATATGCAGCACATTTGTACAATACATGCATATTCACCAGTGTGGTATCTCCTTAAAGTCCCCTGCAAGTACAGGATAATATCCATTGATCTGTCCGAAATGCACTCATCTCCCAATTTCCTATTGGTGGCTGACAACATACAGCATTTTTATGGACTGGGTAACGTCAGCCCTGCCAAGTTTTTTTTTTAACTAAACTAACTACTCAGCACCTCTCACTGTCTTTATATTCAAAGCATAGGGACCAGTGGCGGGGCGTCAATAAGGGCACACGGACGCCGCCCCCTCTCTCCTGCCACCCCCTCTATCACCAATAGATAGATTCATGCATTGCATGAATTTATCTATGGCCGCCGCTGGCACCCCCCTATTCAGGCGCCCGTTGGACGCCTATCAGGAGGAGAGGACAGGAGATGAGGACAGCAGGAGACGCACGAAGGACCCCGCTCGTCGCCGTCACCTGCTGCCCCCCCAAGACAGGGTAAGGGCCGGGCAGACGGCGAGCAAGCAGGGGTCACCTTGGGGGCATTCAAGGGCACACTGGCAGCATTTGATGGGCACACTGGTAGCATTTAATGGGTACACTGGCAGTGTTTGATGGGCACAGTGGCAGTGTTTGATGGGCACAGTGGCAGCATTTGATAGCACAGTAGCAGCGTTTGATGGCACAGTGACAGCGTTTGATGGGCACAGTGGCAGCGTTTGATGGGCACAGTGGCAGCGTTTGGCACAGTGGCTGCAATTCATGGCACAGTGGTTTCATTTGATGGCACAGTGGCTGCAATTGATGGGCACAGTGGCAGTGTTTGATGGGCACAGTGGCAGCATTTGATGGCACAGTGGCAGCGTTTGATGGGCACAGTGGCAGCGTTTGATGGCACAGTGGCTGTGTTTGATGGCACAGTGGCTGCGTTTGATGGCACAGTGGCTGCAATTTATGATTTTTTTTCAACATTTTTTTGCACCCCCCCCCCCCCCCAAAAAAAAAATTTTGAGTACCAGCCGCCACTGATAGGGACTAATTGGCTTGTAATCCTAAAACAGGAACTAAAAGGGCTAAATAGCTTAGTTAAAGGTGAATTTAACCCCTTTGCCCCGGAGCCTCCTGTCCCTTTAAGAGGTTTCAGATGCCGTGTGACCGTCGCTCTGTGAATAGAAATGTAAAATATATTACTAAAGTGCTGATGAGAGTATAACAAACAACCTAAAAACTATAAATAATGTGACTAATTATATTAATGAAAAACTGCTGCAGCTATTTAAAATGTTTCCTGGCACCACGTGTACAAATGAATAAAAACAAATAATAGTGCACTAAATTTCAAATATATGCTTCATACTAAACTCCAGTGAGTAAGTGACAAAACATGATCTTAAGATATATGCAAAAAGTCCACATCCATAAGAATATAAATAAAACTCTTGAATGCTGAAGAGACGTGAATAAACTCAGTCCGCGCTCTGTGACAGTCTCTGCAAAGTATAAGTCCTGACAGGTAATCACCAGCACCTCCGTGTGCAATGCCTGCTCCCCACACACGGATCAGCTCGATCGTACACGGGTTTTCAGCTAATGGCTCCAGGGATACCAGGACTTCTCCATAAACAATTTCTTTCTCCAAATTCAATTTCTCAAGCAAATAAAACATAATCATCGCGCAAGATTGCTTAAAAATACTTGCTTTTAATTAATAACACCATATGCACTCACATTTGAGCAGAAATAAAACCACATTGAACGATCAGTTTGTATTGAGACAGCTCTCCTCCTCACTACACATCCAGGGTAACAAGGCACCGGAAGTGTCGTCACCGACTCCCCCCGACGCGTTGCATCACAGGTCACGTGACTTTCTCATCGCTCTGTGAAGTTGCATTTTTATGGTTTATGTTGCATACCAGTAGATTAAAAATAAAAAATAAAAATAAAAAAAAGAAGATAAAGGAAATCTCCACAATGGCACACAGGTAAAAAAAAAAAAAAAGATGCCAATGTTTTTTTTTTTTAACCTTCTCTTTTCAAAAGAAATTGTCTTTACATACACTTTAAAGTAGAACTAAAGGCATCTTTTTTTTCCATTTGGGATAGCGTAGGGGAGAGTTATAACCCCTGTCAGTTTTTTTGCCATCTGTGTCCCATTGGGGCAATTTCACTGCACTTCCTGTCCCATAGCCAAAACAGGAAGTGAGAGGAAATCCATCCAAAGTGAGGGAATCCCTAGCTGACACCAGAACTGGTGTCCTGATGTCTACACCTGTTCTGGTGAAAACCTAAAATTTAATATTTTCTTTCATTCTCACTCTTGGTTATAATGGTAAACAGAACAAATAGAGGGTGAATCTCCCTAATGGGGACACAGACAGCAATAAAAACTTGACAGGGGTTCTAATTCCTCTCTACTACTGTAAATCCAAAAATTTTTTAAAAAAAGTGTTGCCTTTCATTACAGAGATTTCAGTCCAAGGTTCAGTAATTATAGGCTATTGCAGATCCCAGGGATGGTTAGGTAATGCTGCCCAATTAATCAAACAGAAAGAATGAATGAAATGTTGTTTATATATTTATGTGGAGGAAAGTATTTTCTTGCTCCTCATTCCATCTCATAGTTTCAAACATGTCATATTTTCAACCTGCACACTAGTATTAGAATGCCCCACGACTCAGGCAATGATGAGTGAATGTATTTTGTTCATTGCAAATTATGTCCTGGATTGAATATGCATTTTCCACAATTAAAAAACAAATGCAGGATGTTTATTTTTCTTCTCCTGGATGCCTTTGCTCCTGGTAGGAAAAAAAGTAGCTTAGAAAAGGTGTAGAACAGGGCTGGCTATGATGCCTAAAATCCAGAGACGTTTTCTGTTTTATTAATGTAAGGTTGGCTCCCTCTAGTGTTTGCTGGTCACTATGTGTCAATTTCCTTTTCTCCTGTGTGAGGATTTAGAGCAAAGCATCATGGGATGTGTAGTTCAGAATACTGAAGTGACTATGCCAGCAGGACAGATCTGAACTACAATTAACAGAATGCTTAGTGGACAGAACAGATTGCTGTGAGAGGATATAAAGGGGACTGGCACTACCTAAATCGCTCTCTCTGGACGCCATTTGACTCTGCCAGCAAGAGGTCTGTGTGACAGAGAGTTGCTGATGATCTGCAGCCTATACAGTGGGAAGCCGGACAGCTATACCCAGAGGGAACTTTGCGGGCAGCATCGCTTCTTCAGTGCAGTGGACCGGAGGGTGTTCCAGGTCATCCACAGACTCCTGCAATTCAGATACCAGTGGGCTGCAGCGTGGCGCAGCGGACGCCATTACCCAGAACCAAGATACAGAGAGAGAGTTCCGGCTGGAGTCTTCTCATCATCCGCATCATTACCAACTTCATCTGAGTTCCAGAGTGGTGAGAGGGCATAGCCCATGTCATAGTTAAGGATACTGCGTTCAGACATCACTTACAAAGTTCAGCTGGTGGTACTTGTAGTCCCACAGAAGTTAAATCTTATGTTATAACGAACACTGAAAGCAGACATCTATGCCCAGTTTTACATTACTGATTCTAGCATCTATACTGGATAACACCATTAGGATTATAAAGAAGGAAAATATAATACAACATGGATAAACCAAGGGCCTGCTCAATTTGCTATACTCTGTCATCCAGGATTACTTTATTTACAGCATAAAGAGGCTAGCTGAAGATATCTGGATTTCAAGGAATACTCTTTTACCTTTTTATTATCCTCTTTCTTAATTGCATTGGACTGCATTTAAAAAGGTTAGCCATCCTGTTTAAATATAATAGTTTGTATATTGTTTCTTATATTACTTATATATTGTGCAAAATTTACTGGCCTGTGCATAGAGCAGTGGTTCTCAACCTGGGGGTCGAATGATGATTTGCCAGGGGTCACCGAATCCTGGGCTGTTCCTGAAGCCCGCACCGCTCTTCCAGTCTTTTTCTGGTTTTCCAGCAGGGCTATTCCTGGAGGCTGTGGCTGCCCAGCTGGGCTGTTTCTGGAGCCTGCGGTCGCCCTCTCAGCCTCTTCGCAGGCCCCTATTCAATTCACGGCATGGCTGAGGGGCAGAGACTATAGGTCAGCTGACTGGTGAGGAACGTGAAGTGGGAGGAGCTGGAGGAGATCCTATCTCCGTATTTCGGCATAGGTGTCACTGCTACGAGACACCACAAAGTCGGAGACACAGTGAAGCCGGAGACACAATGAGTACCACTACCTGTGATTATAATTGCCATTAAAAGGACTCGGGGAGCGCTAAATGTCTGGGAGTTAGGAGCGCAAATTACTTGTCTTGCCTTGGGTGCTGACAACCCACGCTACGAAAATAATTTTACTGTTAGGGGTCCCCACAACTTGGGAAATTTTATCAAGGGGTCACGGCACTAGAAGGTTGAGAACCACTGTAATAGAGGAAGCAGAAGGGAGAAACCTGACACAGAAGACGTAGTGTCAGTTGTCTACCCTCCTGTTAACCTGTTCACATAAGTTTCTGTGATTGGGTTAATATCGGTGTTCATTTATAACAAAGGGAGCTTTTCATCATCATATTGCTTCTTTGATAATTATAAATAAAACAGTTGTGTATGTAGGAGTGCTTCTAATGCCGCGTACACACGAGCGGACTTTACGGCAGACTTTGCCCGGCGGACGGGATTTCGTCGGACAATTCGATCGTGTGTGGGCTCCAGCAGACTTTGTTTTCTCAAAAGTTGGACGGACTTAGATTTGAAACATGTTTTAAATCTATCCGTCGAACTCGAGTCCGGTCGAAAAGTCCGCTCGTCTGTATGCTAGTTCGACGGACAAAAAGCCACGCTAGGGCAGCTATTGGCTACTGGCTATGAACTTCCCTGTTTTAGTCCGGTCGTACGTCATCACGTACGAATTCGACGGACTTTGGTGGATTGTGTGTAGGCAAGTCCGTTCATTCGGAAAGTCCGTCATAAAGTCCGTCAAAGTCCACCAGGCAAAGTCTGCCGTAAAGTCCGCTTGTGTGTACGCGGCATTACTGTCAAAGTTGACATATAATTTGTGTTCTAATTGACACAGTAAACATATTTGAAATGTTTCTTTAATACTGAGTCAGTCTCTATTTACTACTACAGTTGGTAAGATGACGGAACCCAGGGTGTCAGCAGTAATGGAGGATTTGCAGAGTCGAGGTAACCAATGAGGTACAGAGTCAATTAGCAGCCCTCACGGGGTACCGCTACATAGGCTTTTAGGCGTATCCAGCATTTGGGCAACATTTCTTTAACCCCTTTATGACCACCCAGCACAAATGCATCGCTGGACAGCCAATGTTTATGTGTCGAGAGCATGCTTACTACACTCTAAACACAAAGACTTATGCCGCGTACACACGATCGGAAATTCGGCCAGCAAAAGACCGATGTGAGCTTTTGGAAAATGCGACCGTGTGTATGCTCCATCGGACTTTTGCTGGCCGAATTCCAGCCAGCAAAAGATTGAGAGCATGTTCTCAATTTTTCGGTCGGAAAAAGTTCCTATCAGAAAATGCGATCGTCTGTAGCAATTGCGACGCGCAAAATTCCTACGCATGCTCAAACAATTCGACGCATGCTCAGAAGCATTGAACTTCATTTTCTCGTTTCGTCGTAGTGTTGTACTTCACCGCGTTCTTGACGGTCTAAATTTTAGCGAACTTTTGTGTGACCGTGTGTGTGCAAGGCAAGCTTGAGCGGAATCCCGTCGGAAAAGCCATCATATCTTTTTCTGAACAAAATCCCAATCTTGTGTACGCGGCATAAGTTGTCAAAGACACCCCTCAGTCCAGGGTAAAGATCAATAGCGGATTGGCTTCCAATTATGTGACCATTGTGACAGTGGTCACATAAAGTCTGAACCCTCCAGCTCACGGGCATTCTGAACTATTTAAAGGGACATTGGGGCAGACAGGAAGGGGTTAAAGTAGTTGTAAAGCTGGATCCCTTTACAATACACTGCCCCCACACTTACATTGTCTTTTGGTGTCTTTCAGGAGGAAACTTATTTTCAGTTAGATAAAGCCCCAAAACTCTGAAACCAGAGATTTCACTTCCCATACCACACCATGTCACCTGACTCCAAATCCAGAGTCTTATCTTACTCCAGAGTCCAGAATAGATTATTTCTTTGAGAAATACATTATCTCCATTTCTGAGCATGCCCCTATTATCATGGAGCTATATCTAAATACTAAAAATATGAAGACCTGGCAGTTGAGCAAATTAAGGAACCATTGAAACAGAAAATCATACATTTCCTCACTACCAATGAACAACCAGACCCTCCCCTCTCTCCACATGGGAGTCCAACAAATGCATACTTACCAACTATCACAAATTTCCTGGGACATTCCCGGGCTTTAGACCCTTTTCCCGGATTTAACCATTCCCGGGAAATGTCCTGGGAAATTCTTATTTTACCGATTTTTTTTTTCCGCCGCCGCTGCTAGAGGTCTGTGGCCGACAGAGACAATGTCTCCACCGGCCGCCATTTTCCCAAAGACCAAATTACTGTTTAGTAATGGCCGGGTGGCTGCCAAAAGAATTTGAGCTGTGGCACCGCCCACCTCCGGCCCCGCTGCCGTCTGTCTGTGACCTGATGTGGGAAGGGGCGGGGTTGGGCGGCGCCGCAGCTCAATTGCTATTGGCAGCCACTCGGCTATTTTGTCCCATTCTGATTAGTAATAGCGGTGGAGAGAGTCTCCACTGCTGGGAATGCCTGATGTAAGGAAAGGGGGGGGGGGGCTCCATTGGGGGATGCCTGGTGTAAGGACAGGACTCTGCTGGCAGTGCCTGATGTAAGGGGGGACTCCGATGCAATGTCTGATGTAAGGGGGGACTCCGCTGGCAATGTCTGATGTAAAGGGGGACTCCGCTGGCAATGTCTGATGTAAGGGGGGGGACTCCGCTGGCAATGCCTGATGTAAGGGGGGACTCCACTGCAATGTCTGATGTAAGGGGGACTCCGCTGGCAATGTCTGATGTAAGGGGGGACTCCGCTGGCAATGTCTGATGTAAGGGGGGACTCTGCTGGCAATGTCTGATGTAAGGGAGGACTCTGCTGGCAATGTCTGATGTAAGGGGGGACTCCGCTGATAATGTCTGATGTAAGGGGGGACTTCGCTGGCAATGTCTGATGTAAGGGGGGACTCAGCTGGCAATGTCTGATGTAAGGGGGGACTCTGCTGGCAATGTCTGATGTAAGGGAGGACTCTGCTGGCAATGTCTGATGTAAGGGAGGACTTCGCTGGCAATGTCTGATGTAAGGGGGGACTCTGCTGGCAATGTCTGATGTAAGGGAGGACTTCGCTGGCAATGCCTGATGTAAGGGGGGACTCTGCTGGCAATGTCTGATGTAAGGGAGGACTTCGCTGGCAATGTCTGATGTAAGGGGGGACTCTGCTGGCAATGTCTGATGTAAGGGAGGACTTCGCTGGCAATGTCTGATGTAAGGGGGGACTCTGCTGGCAATGTCTGATGTAAGGGAGGACTTCGCTGGCAATGTCTGATGTAAGGGGGGACTCTGCTGGCAATGTCTGATGTAAGGGAGGACTTCGCTGGCAATGCCTGATGTAAGGGGGGACTCTGCTGGCAATGTCTGATGTAAGGGAGGACTCTCCTGGCAATGTCTGATGTAAAGGGGGACTCCGCTGGAAATGTCTGATGTAAGGGGGGACTCTGCTGGCAATGTCTGATGTAAGGGGGGACTCTGATGGCAATGTCTGATGTAAGGGGGGACTCGGCTGCAATGTCTGATGTAAGGGGGGACTCTGATGGCAATGTCTGATGTAAGGGGGGACTCCGCTGCAATGTCTGATGTAAGGGGGGACTCTGATGGCAATGTCTTATGTAAGGGGGGACTCTGCTAGCAATGCCTGATGTAAGGGGGGGACTCCGCTGAGAATTTCTGATGTAAGGGGGGACTCCGCTGGCAATGCCTGATGTAAGGGAGGAGTTAACTGGCAATGCCTGATGTAAGGGGGGACTCCGCTGGGGACACCTGATGGCATCTGGTGGCAGGCGATGTGACAGGTGACACGCTCAGGGCTTCCACTAAATCTGCATTATGGTGAGTTAAATAATTTCATTCTATATTACAATGTAATAATAGAAATAATGCACTTCAATCATCCTGACACCATAACAACCTTGGTGCCGGGATGATTGAAGCGCTAACACCAGGTGTTTGGAGTATCTTTATCTGCTGATTGTTAAACTTTCTGGAATACACATATTTCTACTGCTCTGTAGGATCTGGGCCTGCTGTCACTACATCCCTCTTTCTTTCTCTTTTTTTTTTATCTCCCTCTTTCTTTCTTTCTCCCTCCACCCCTTATTCATCTCATACCACACCCCTTCCGAGCCTTGCCCATTTTAGGCACGCCCACTATTCCGCTCAAACCACGCCCATTTTTTTGCCGCAGCACGCTTTGCGCGCCGCATTTTTCTGTTACAGTATGCCCCGCCTACAAAAGAATGCCACACCCCCTAATTATAGCAAGGCTCCGCCTACATGCAAAAAAGTGTCCCGAATTTTTTTTTTTTTTGCAATGTTGGCAACTATGCAAATGTTACATTAGGAGAATCCTCATAGCCCAGTATACCTCTCTCAAGAAAACCAGATCCCAAAATATTGAAAATCTCATAAATCAGATACATATCCTTCCAACCCAGCTTAACAAAATGTTGACCCTATATACAGATTTGTGTAGCGGTCTAGTTGCCATCATACTTTAAAGATTTCACACACTAGCACATAGTTAGAGCCAGAAGAGATGACGTGCATGTATTAATTGCTATGATCTTCCTCCTGTATCACCATGCAGACTGTTGCTCTTCCTCTGCTTAACTCCCGCGGACTATTGCTTCCAGGCATTCCCCATCCATTACCATGTAAGGGATGAGGACATCACTCTTGACTGTGTAAGGGTGATGTTCCCAGAACTCCTCTCCTCCTGCACAAATCTTATATTGAAGTAAAGTAATGTCACATCTTCTGAAATCTAGAAGGACCCACTCTGAATAAATCCTTTAAGCTGGCTCTGATTGCTCGCAGCTACTAGGCCAGAGGCCTGCAGCACCTCTCTCCGTAGGCCTAGTAGTTTAAAAGCACATGTTGGATGATGGACTACTGTTCCCAGCCAGCCCAGCTTGCAAATCCTGTGCCCTCAGGCCGCATCGATTTAACACATATCCCCACAGTCTCTCCTCTGATCCAGGATTCCCCATCATTGACCGTGTAATGATGAAGACTTTGCCGATGACCGTCTAATAGAAAAGTTCCCTCACAGACTTCCTGGCACATCCAGCCCTCCACTGTGGTACACTCACCGACCTTTCTCTGCCCTGAGACCTTGATGGAGAACTTGACCGGACCATACATTCCGACAACTTCAACTGCCCCCTCTGCTCCAGGAGTTCTTTACCAATGAACCATGTAATGGTAAAGACAGTGCCAATGACTGTGTAATAGCAAAGTTCCTTCACCGTTCTCCCTGGGCCTCCTCCTGCAATCAGGGGTGCCCTCCTGCTGCTGTCTAGTATTCCATCCTCCACTTCACTCAGCCGACAACTCCCCCCCCCCAGTGGCATGTTACCTCAGCTTATATAGGAGGCCCGCCCCCTGCCAATTCCAGTTGGGGATTGGTCAGGGCTCCCACATGAGCTGCCTGCCACTCCAGTTCTAGGCCCAGCCCCTCTTCCAGAACATTTTCCCTGGAAGCAGGGGAGGTGCCTCAGAACTGGAGAACAGGTGGTCACACCCACTGCTACTCTAACCACTCCTAGCCCCTCAGATCAAAACAGTCAGGCCTAGCTTGCAGCATAGGCCTGGCTAAATTTTCCTGTGCTGACAGTCTCCTAGTAAAATTCCTATTACTAGCACCTATTGGTAGAGGGTGCTACATTTGCAACAAAAAAGGGAACAGTTAAAGATATGCTACTTTATAAAGTGAAAGCCCAAGAGCTCAGAATCCACCAAACCGGATATGTTGACCAGGCGAAGGCAGGAAAGGAATGAACAAGGCAGTTTAAATAGCCAGAAGGGGCTGGCTGTAGGCTGGACTGACGAGCAGATAATAATAACCAGGTGAGCCACTGAGGAATCCGTGAGTGCTGACAATTATCCGACAGCTGAGCAGCCTGCGCACAGAGAAGAGAGCTGCTAAGAGCCCAGTCCTGACAATATTACATACTCCTGACACCTGCATTTGTACATTATATGTACCTGATACTTGCACCCTGTATGTTACATATTCTAGACACCTGCATTCTGTATGTTACATACTTTTGACTCCAGTGTAAGAATACTTTTCCACACCCAAATTTCTCCATGTTGCACTGTTGTGGAAATTTGTATTAATGTATGTTGTCAGATGTCCCCCAGTGTCAGTTTTGCTGTAATATGTTCATGCGAGCATATTTGCACATACAGACGTTGGTTGAAGACCATTGGCTGCGGAAACCTTCCCGTGGACATGGCAGATCTGTTTGCTCTTTTAGGGATGTTCGTTTATGCCTCACCAAGAGACTGGCCACCTCATGGCGATTGCATAAACTCTCCTAGCAAATGGATCTGCGTACATGGGAACCATAGCATAACCATACAAAAATAATGACCCACTGAGCCATGATAGAGTACAGCTCGCGTCATTGGTAGCAGTGGGAATGTTCACACAATCGTGTTCAGAGCCGCTAAAAACCGCTAATAACTGCTAAAAAATGCTATTGAAGAAACGTTGACAAACGTTAAAAAAACTCACTGCAAATCTACTGGCATTTTTAGAACGTTATTTTAATGTCCAGCGTGCATGAGGCCTTAAAGTGACTTGTGTTAAATATTGTGCAAAAAAAATATACCGTATTTATCGGCGTATAACACGCACAGGCGTATAACACGCACATTCATTTTAAGAGGGAAGTTTCCGGAAAAAAACTTCAATTTTAAATAAGGAACTTTGAAGCAAAATAAGGGTCAGTGCCCATCTGCAGCCTCACCATTGATATCAATACAGCCTGATCAATGCCCATCTGCTGCCTCACAAGTGCCATCAATGCAGCCTCATCAGTCCACATATCCATGCAGCCTCATCAGTCCACATCAATGCAGCCTCACCATTGCCATCAATGCAGCAGCCTTACCATTGCCATCAATGCAGCAGCCCCACCACTGCCATCAATGCAGCAGCCCCACCACTGCCATCAGTGCAGCCTGATCGATGCCCATCTGCAGTCTAGAGGGGACAGGGAGGGGGGCGGTACGAGCACCGACAGATTACATACGGTGAGAATCTCCTATGATAGACAGAACAGTGGTCCAATGGCGGCCCAGGAGATGGGACCTCCTATTACAGAGGCCGCCAAATAAACAGGAGATCCTCACTGTATGTAATCTGACGGCGCTCATCCCGCCTCCCTCCCTGTCCCCTCTGAGGCAGCTAAAATTGAAGTATTGGCGTATAACACGCACACGCTATTTGCACCGATTTTCATGGTGAAAAAGTGAGTGTTATACGCCAATAAATACAGTATATACGGTATATATATTGTGCAAAAGAAAATATAAAAAAAAATTATAGTAAATTCAAAGTGACAAGTGCTTTTATTCCTATGTGCTTCAACCTTTAAATTCAATACATGGTAACCAAAAAAATATATAGTCCTTATGAATATGTGGATATATATATATATATATAAACAGTCCTTCAATACATTTTTTTCTAAAGTATTACAACGAAAAAAAAAAAAAATATGTTTTCTAGCAAATAAAAATTTTCTAGCAAAAATATTTTAGCAAAAAAAAAAAAACTACTGTTAAAAAGAGGCTCGGTCCTTAAAGCGGAGTTCCGACTAAAAAAAAAATTAAAAGTCAGCAGCTACAAATACTGCAGCTGCCGACTTTTAATAATCGGACACTTACCTGTCCCAGGGTCCAGGGGGAATGAAACCCCGCTCGTCTCCCTCTCCTCTCTGCGGCCCCGGCATTGTCACTGTGGGCACCCGGCTATGGCTTCAGAGCCGGGCATGCAATGCGCATGTGCGAGCCGCACTGTGCGCTGTGACTGGCCGGGAAATCATCTGGGACCTGTGACGTGTCCCAGATGATTGCCGAGAGGGAGGGGGGAGAGGTGAACTTACTTCCGGCGCCGTGGTACCCCGGAAGGAAGTGGGAGCTGGAACCCTCTAAAAAGAGGGTTTCCGCTCCCCCCCAAAAAAAATTACATGCCAAATGTGGCATGTCAGGGGGAATTTCCATTTTTGGGTGGAACTTTGCTTTAAGTGGTTAATCTTTGTTTTTATCTAATGGTTATTGCTTTGCCATAGCACAACCCGCCAGAATACCTCCAGTATTATGCATTAGAGTATAAAGTTGAAAGCTATGCAAATTACCCATTGATCTTGGCCGAACCAGTTGCCTCCCTTCCCAACCTATTTCCCCAAACTGCATCTACAATGCCCTATTCAAGTTTTAAAATAAGTTTGTAAACATCTTTTGTCCAATTTGTTCCTATTTTTTACCACCCATCCCTCCTTTTGACTGAGTTGACTGACTGACGGACTGCTGATATCATGGCTAGCCATTGAGCTGTTTGTGTCTGGGAACAGCGTGAACACTTAGTGCATTTGCATTATCACGCTGTCCCCTCAGGAACTGTATGGTTTCATAGGTCCTATGTGCTACTTGTTGGGGTAGGGAGGAACCTCCCCCCGCCTGCGGGCTTCCTCGCTTTTCTATGAGGGATCATATACTGTTTACAGGGAGGGTTTAGACAGACTGGTGGGAATCCCTTTACCGGTATTCCCACCATATCTGCCCTTTAGGGGTGGTTGTGTACACATTTTTCTGTTTTCAGCTTTGTATAGCTAATAAAACATTTTTATAGTTTACTCTGTTTGGTGTGCCTTGGTCATTTAGTTTTTTATGTTTTATTTTTTTTCAAAAATCTGAAACTCTAAACCTCACCAATTCACCTCAACAGCTCCGTGCCTTCAAAGCTCACTTCCCCTGTGGGCCCCCTATCACATTAAATAGTTGGGAGTAAACAGCGTTGGTGGACAAAATATTAATGGCTAACTTTCCACAATTTCTCACACAGATTAGACAGGATTGGTGGACATGACACTGACTCACTCTTGTGGTTTGGCAGGAACAGTAAATGGAAGATAGGGATGAGCTTCGTGTTCGAGTCGAACCCATGTTCGACTCGAACATCGGCTGTTCGGTCGTTCGCCGAATTGCGAACGATATGGGCCGTTCGCGCCAAATTCGTGTGGCGCGTCACGGCCCATAATTCACTGCGGCATCGCAGTGCATTGCTGGCTGATGATTGGCCAAGCATGCACTATGACCCGCATGCTTGGCCAATCACAGCGCCGTCAGTAGAGAGAGCTGTAATTGGCCAAAGCCAGGGTGGCTTTGGCCAATTATGGCTCAGGGGATTTAGTACACGCCCCACACTATATAAGGCCGCCTGCACGGCGGCACTGTGTAGTGTGTGTTCCGGTGTGCTGAGAGATAGAGAGAGAGAGAGACAGTGTCATTTGATTTGAGTTAGATAGATTAGGCAGAACAGTCAGTCAGTTAGCTGCACTTACAGTGTATTGTGTATATATATGCATCCCAGGTGTTGCATATATATATATACACTGTATTCAGTTTAGCTAGATCCGTTCCTGTTATCTTCTATCTAGACTATTTACATTTGGTGCAGTGCGTCCTGCTCACAGTGTTCAGCTAGATCCGTTCCTGCTATTTACATTTAGTGCAGTGCGTCCTGCTCACAGTGTTCAGCTAGATCCGTTCCTGCTATTTACATTTAGTGCAGTGCGTCCTGCTCACAGTGTTCAGCTAGATCCGTTCCTGCTATTTACATTTAGCGCAGTGCGTCCTGCTCACAGTGTTCAGCTAGATCCGTTCCTGCTATTTACATTTAGTGCAGTGCGTCCTGCTCACAGTGTTCAGCTAGATCCGTTCCTGCTATTTACATTTAGTGCAGTGCGTCCTGCTCACAGTGTTCAGCTAGATCTGTTCATGCTATTTACATTTAGTGCAGTGCGTCCTGCTCACAGTGTTCAGCTAGATCCGTTCCTGCTATTTACATTTAGTGCAGTGCGTCCTGCTCACAGTGTTCAGCTAGATCCGTTCCTGCTATTTACATTTAGTGCAGTGCGTCCTGCTCACAGTGTTCAGCTAGATCCGTTCCTGCTATTTACATTTAGTGCAGTGCGTCCTGCTCACAGTGTTCAGCTAGATCCGTTCCTGCTATTTACATTTAGTGCAGTGCGTCCTGCTCACAGTGTTCAGCTAGATCCGTTCCTGCTATTTACATTTAGTGCAGTGCGTCCTGCTCACAGTGTTCAGCTCGATCTGTTCATGCTATTTACATTTAGTGCAGTGCGTCCTGCTCACAGTGTTCAGCTAGATCCGTCCTGCTATTTACATTTAGTGCAGTGCGTCCTGCTCACAGTGTTCAGCTAGATCCGTTCCTGCTATTTACATTTAGTGCAGTGCGTCCTGCTCACAGTGTTCAGCTAGATCCGTTCCTGCTATTTACATTTAGTGCAGTGCGTCCTGCTCACAGTGTTCAGCTAGATCCGTTCCTGCTATTTACATTTAGTGCAGTGCGTCCTGCTCACAGTGTTCAGCTAGATCTGTTCCTGTTATTTACATTTAGTGCAGTGCGTCCTGCTCACAGTGTTCAGCTAGATCCGTTCCTGCTATTTACATTTAGTGCAGTGCGTCCTGCTCACAGTGTTCAGCTAGATCCGTTCCTGCTATTTACATTTAGTGCAGTGCGTCCTGCTCACAGTGTTCAGCTAGATCCGTTCCTGCTATTTACATTTAGTGCAGTGCGTCCTGCTCACAGTGTTCAGCTAGATCCGTTCCTGCTATTTACATTTAGTGCAGTGCGTCCTGCTCACAGTGTTCAGCTAGATCCGTTCCTGTTATTTACATTTAGTGCAGTGCGTCCTGCTCACAGTGTTCAGCTAGATCCGTTCCTGCTATTTACATTTAATGCAGTGCGTCCTGCTCACAGTGTTCAGCTAGATCCGTTCCTGCTATTTACATTTAGTGCAGTGCGTCCTGCTCACAGTGTTCAGCTAGATCCGTTCCTGTTATCTTCCTACTGACAGGCAGGCTTGTCTGGTTACAGTATATAAAGCTACCTGAAGAAAATTACAGGTGTTCTATCCCAGCTTAGTGCAGCTACAGGCCATTAGTATGTCTGGAAGGCCAAGAAGGAGAGGCAGACAGTCACAAGCCAATAAGAGAGGGCAAGCAGGCTCTGTGTCTAGTGCTGGTCGTGGAGACGGTGCATCCTCATCAGCACGTGGCCATGGGACACGCTTGGCCTTTTTTTCGGCAGCTGGCCGTGTTGAGCCGCAACATGCGGAAGACTTGGTCGAGTGGATGACCAAGCCGTCCTCATCCTCCTCATCCTCTCTCACCCATGCCCAGGGTGCTTTGTCTGGCAAAGCAGCGGCCTCTTCCCTCAGCTCAATGTCATCAGTGACTCCTTCCCTAGCTCCACCATGTCCTCCTGAGGATTCCCTCGAACTGTTTGACCACAGTGTTGGGTACATGCTCCAGGAGGATGCCCAGCGTTTGGAAGGCTCTGATGATGATACTGAGCTCGATGAAGGCAGTAACATGAGCACGGACAGAGGGGGTGCCCAAGAAGGACAGCAATCTGGCAGTCATGCTCCCCCTGCTGCAGCATACTGCCAGGTTTGCTCCAGTGATGAGGAGGGAGGGGATGATGAGGTCACTGACTCAACGTGGGTGCCTGATAGGAGAGAGGAGGAGGAGGAGGAGGAGGCGGCACATCACCAACGAGGCAGGATGCCCTCCAGGGGCCAGCCTAAGGGCAGCACATTGACTGCATCACACCCCAAAGCTCCACATGTGCAGGGCGCTGCAGTCTCTGCGCGTTATTCAAAAAGTTCTTTGGTGTGGGCCTTTTTTGAGACGAGTGCATCAGATCGCACCGCTGCTATTTGCAACATATGTCTCAAGCGTATCTCGCGTGGCCAAAACATCTCCCGCTTGGGTACCACATGCTTGACCAGACATATGTTGACCTGCCATGCAGTTCGTTGGCAAGCGTATCTAAAAGACCCACACCAAAGAACAAAGAGGATCTCTCCTTGCTCCTCATCAGCTGAGATTTCCAACCCCACTAGACCTTCAGTCCTCTCTGAGACCTGCAGTGAGAGGAATGAAGGTGTAGAATTAGGTGTGTCACAGCTAAGTACTTGTGGGCAATCTGCTTTTGGTACACCGACGTCAGATTGTACCAGGCAAATTTCCCTGCCCCAGCTGCTGCACCGCCGAAAGAAGTTTGCTCCCAGCCATCCACATGCCCAGCGGTTGAATGCTAGCTTGGCAAAATTGCTAGCACTTCAACTGCTGCCTTTTCAGTTGGTAGACTCTGCCCCCTTCCGTGAGTTTGTGGAATGTGCGGTTCCTCAGTGGCAGGTACTCAAACGCCACTTTTTCTCACGGAAGGCGATTCCGGCTCTCTACCGGCATGTGGAAGGCAATGTCCATGCCTCGCTGGACAGGGCGGTCAGCGGTAAGGTGCATATTACCGCTGACTCATGGTCCAGCAGGCATGGACAGGGACGTTACCTAAGTTTCACGGCGCATTGGGTGACTCTGCTGGCAGCTGGGAAGGATGCAGGACAAGGTGCAGTAGTGTTGGAGGTTGTTCCGCCACCATGCCTCCAAAATGCTGATTGTGACACACCTCTCTCCTCCACCCCCTCCTCTTCTTCTTCCTCCATGGCCTCTTCCTCGGAACCAGTGGTGCTCCGTAGGCGTTCAAGGGGCTACGCAAGTACGCAGGCCAAAAGATGCCATGCGGTGCTTGAGCTGGTGTGCTTGGGGGACAGGAGCCACACTGGGGCAGAGGTTCTGTCAGCTCTGCAGGGGCAGGTTCAGAGGTGGTTGACGCCACGCCAACTTAAGGCAGGAATGGTGGTTTGCGACAATGGCACCAACCTCCTCTCTGCCCTCCGACAGGGACAACTGACCCATGTGCCCTGTTTGGCTCACGTCCTTAACTTGGTGGTGCAGCGGTTCTTGGGCAGGTACCCGGGCTTACAGGATGTCCTGAGGCAGGCCAGGAAAGTCTGTGTGCATTTCCGCCGGTCATATAATGCCAGTGCTCGGCTGACGGACCTCCAAAAGGAGTTTAACCTGCCCAAGAACCGCCTAATCTGTGACATGCCCACCAGGTGGAACTCAACGTTGGCCATGCTGCAGCGGCTGCACACGCAGCAGAGGGCCATCAATGAGTACCTGTGCGACTATGGCACCAGGACAGGGTCAGGGGAGCTTGGTTTTTTTTCCCCACGCCAGTGGGCCATGATCAGGGATGCATGCACTGTCCTGTCACCATTCGAGGAGGCCACGTGGATGGTGAGCACTGACAGTGCATGCATCAGTGACACTGTCCCCCTTGTCCACCTGTTGGAGCACACGCTGCGTGGAATAATGGACAGGGCACTTGAGGCAGAACAGAGGCAGGAAGAGGAGGACTTCCTTAGCTCTCAAGGCCCCCTTTATCCAGACAGTGTTCCTGCGTGCCCGCCGATCACACAGGAAGAGGACGAGGAGGAGGAGGAGGAGGAGGAAGATTGTGTCAGTATGGAGGTGGAGCCTGGCACTCAGCATCAGCAGCAGTCTTTAAGGGATCAGTCCCAAGGAACACATGGACTTGTACGTGGCTGGGAGGAGGTGGCTGCGGACGTTGTTGTCCTTAATGACCCAGAGGACTCCGGACCGAATGCCTCAGCAAACCTACGCTGCATGGCCTCCCTGATCCTGCAAAGCCTGCGTAAGGATCCTCGTATTCGTGGTATCAAGGAGAAGGACCAATACTGGCTGGCAACCCTCCTTGATCCACGTTACAAGGGTAAGGTTGCGGACCTTATCTTGCCATCGCAGAGGGAGCAGAGGATGAAACATCTTCGGGAGGCCTTGCAGAAAGGTCTGTGCAACGCGTTCCCAGAGACTGGGAGGTTACAAACTCCTGTTTCTGGACAACGTGTTGCTGAGGCTTCGGTCAGTCAAAGAAGGAGCGGTGGAGAAGGTGGCCGTCTGACCGATGCGTTCAGACAATTTTTTGGTCCGCAGCCCCAAGGTATGATCGGTTCCAGCAACCATCGCCAGCGTCTGTTTTACATGGTGCAGGAATACCTAGGGGCAAGATCAGACTTGGACACCTTTCCCACCAAAAATCCTCTGGGTTACTGGGTCTTGAGGATGGATCACTGGCCAGAGCTTGCACAGTATGCAATTGAGCTACTGGCCTGTCCTGCATCCAGCGTTCTTTCGGAACGCACATTCAGTGCTGCTGGAGGCGTGGTAACCGATCACAGGGTGCGTCTGTCCACCGACTCGGTCGATCGGCTGACCTTCATAAAAATGAATCAGTCTTGGATCACCACCAGCTACCAAGCACCTGATGCTGATGTAACCGAATAATTTTTTTTGAAATCTCAGATCCCTTCAAAGACTGCCTATGCTGATGCTGAGTGACTATCCCTGAGTAATTATCCTCTTCCTCCTCAATCATCACGCTGATAGCTTGTAAGAACATTTTTGGTTCTGGGCGCCACCACCAGTGCCTAAGGCACAATTTTTCAGCCCCTGTTTAACAGGGGCGTGTAATTACAATTTTTGATGTAATACTTTGCAGCAGGGCTCGTTCCTGCATTCCAACTAGAGTGTCTGTGAGGGGTTGCAGTGTTGTGGCACCAGCACCAGTGCCTAAGGCCCAATTTTTCTGCCCCTGTCTAACAGGGGCGTGTAATTACAATTTTTGATGCAATACTTTGCAGCAGGGCTCGTTCCTGCGTTCCAACTAGAGTGTCTGTGAGGGGTTGCAGTGTTGTGGCACCAGCACCAGTGCCTAAGGCCCAATTTTTCTGCCCCTGTCTAACAGGGGCGTGTAATTACAATTTTTGAAGCAATACTTTGCAGCAGGGCTCGTTCCTGCGTTCCAACTAGAGTGTCTGTGAGGGGTTGCAGTGTTGTGGCACCAGCACCAGTGCCTAAGGCCCAATTTTTCTGCCCCTGTCTAACAGGGGCGTGTAATTACAATTTTTGAAGCAATACTTTGCAGCAGGGCTCGTTCCTGCGTTCCAACTAGAGTGTCTGTGAGGGGTTGCAGTGTTGTGGCACCAGCACCAGTGCCTAAGGCCTAATTTGTCAGCTCCTGTTCAACAGGGGCATGTAATTACAATTCTTGATCTAATATTTCACAGCAGGGCCCTGTGAGGGCTTACAGTGTTGTGGCCACAGCAACACCTAAGGCCCAAATTTCTGCTGAGTATATAGGGCAGGACCCTACTTTCAAACATCTAACTTACAAACGACTCCTACTTGCAAACGGAAGGAGACAACAGGAAGTGAGATGAAATCTACCCCTAGGAAGGGAAATTCTCTCCTGTAAGAGTTAATATGGGAAAACAATTTCTCCTTTCCACTGATGCTTTCCAATCCTTGTTCCACAAAAAAACCCAAATTTTCAAAAAACATTTTTCATTGGGACAAAAAAGTGAGGTGAAATCTTCTGAAGAGGAGGAAAGACAGCAAAACAAATGTCACAGGGGTGATAACCCTTCCCTATGTTTTCCAAAAAGCTTAAAAAAGATTTTTTGGCTGGAGCTAAACACGTTAAAAATGTACCCGTTCAAAATTACAAAGAGATTCTACTTAACAACAAACCTACAGTCCCTGTCTTGTTTGCACCGCCTGTATACTGCTGTTCAGAGTATATAGGGCCTTTCCTTATTTTAATTTGGGTGCGGGGTTCCCCTTAATATCCATACAGGACCCAAAGGGCCTGGTAATGGACTGGGGGGGTACCCATGCCGTTTGTCTCACTGATTTTCATCCATATTGCCATGACCCGACATGACATTAAACCCGCAAGCAGTTTTAAATGAGATTTTTTCCTTTAAAAATGACATTTGGTGCAGGGACTGTTCTAAACATGGGAAACACGCGTCACTTTACAGGCATACTATAGACACCCCCCAGGTATGATATTTAAAGGAATATTTCACTTTTTTTTTTTTTACTTTAAGCATCATTAAAATCACTGCTCCCGAAAAAACGGCCGTTTTTAAAAGTTTTTTTTGCATTGATACATGTCCCCTGGGGTAGGACCCGGGTCCCCAAACCCTTTTTAGGACAATACCATGCAAATTAGCCTTTAAAATGAGCACTTTTGATTTTGAACGTTCGAGTCCCATAGACGTCAATGGGGTTCTAACGTTCGTGCGAACTTTCGGTCCGTTCGCGGGTTCTGGTGCGAACCGAACCGGGGGGTGTTCGGCTCATCCCTAATGGAAGATCAATATTCTCCTCCACCTGCTCCATCTCTTCTGATAAAAATCCTTAACTCTTTTCTCAAGGTGATGAGGGAGGAACTTCTCGCATTTTTCCTTGCCTAAACATTAGGAAGGGATGGGTTTTCCCAGAACCTATCCAACACCATTAAGCTACTAATATTTAGAATTATGCTGTCTTAAATCAGAAAAGGTGAACTTCCTAATCTGTCCAGCTATTGACAGTACAATTAGCCCTCTGTCACGTGACAAGGAGATCATCTGCATCACATTATGGATCTCTAAAATTAATTTTGTTCAATCTATTTAAACAAAGAAATCCTCATTCTGGCTACCTGGCAGGCTATGCAACTATAACACTTCCTTACCCGACTCACCGGGTGCTCATCCACCTACAACAACCCAACAATTCAGCATGGGGGGCCCCCAGGAGGAGATGGGACTCCTAACATCTGGGCAACTGCAGCAATTTAAAAAAAAATGTTCCCGAGTCCCATTTTTTCAGAAGGGGGCCCAGAGGTGAAAGGGGGCTATTTAATGACTTCTGGGTGCAGCTGGAGTCATCTGCTGCACCACAGGTCCCGATAATTAAAGTCTCATCCTCTTCTGTATCAATCAGCTGGGACAGCATGGTACTTTAATTGTCGGGAAGTTGTTTACTCCTGGACAACTCCTCGCTATACAATGGGGGCCCGGGGAAGTTTTTTTTTTAACATTGCAAACTCTTTATTAAACCATTGGGGTGGGGGGATAACCATAGATTACCATCTAAATATACCAAACAGGCAAGTTGGACCAAATATTACAAAATAAACAAACATTTCAATAAACAAACATTTCCGGGGAAGTCTTTTTAACCACCGAACAAAGGGATAATTTTTGCCACACTGTGATGCAAAACACATCACAGCTGCAACATGTATACACCCGCATCCACCCCCTTTGCAGCCTTTGCCTGTGCATTACACCCTCCTAACTCTTGAACTATGTAAATTAACCACTCATGGCCCCTGCACTCTGTGCATTTCCAACTCCTGACCCCTGATCTATGTACATTACTCAGTGGAACTCTGCACTCTATGCGTTACCCACTCCTGACCCCTGCACTCTGAATATTTGTCAGGAACCATTAATCAGACTGAAACAGAAATGCAGTAAAAATCACGCCTTTTAATGTAATAGTAACAATGATACAGATCAGTAAATGTAGTCAAAACCAAAGCCAGAGATCGTAAGCCAAAGCGGATAGTCAGACAAGCCAGTAATCAGGAAACCAGAGATCAGCTTAGTCGGAGGCAGAAGAACAGGATCAGAAACCATAAGGGACGTCAGCCAGGCAAAGTCTTTCACAGGAACACAGCAGAGAAACTCAAGATATGTTGACCAGGCAAAGGCAGGAAAGGAATGCACCTGCATTTTGTACATTATATGCACCTGATACTTGCATTCTTTATGTTACATATTATAGACACCTGCATTCTACATACATACTTTTGACCCCAGTGTAAGAACACTTTGCCACACCCAAATTTCTCCATTTTGCACACTGCCTGCAGGCTTGGGGGGGGGGGGGGGGGTTAGGCCATGTCAGGTGGAGGGGGGCTGTCAGGTAGGATGTACAGGGCTCCATAACAGTGGCCCTACCTTAGGAACTCCGGTTTAGGGCCCTGGCCCCCACCCCCTTACTCCCCACCCTTTCCTCCCATTCTTTTCCTACCCCATCAACTCCCTCAAACCCCACCACTTCCCCATCCTTTTCTTCACACTGTCCAGGTTGTGTTATGAACCCACCTCCTCCCAGGCTTGGTACCATAGGTGTGCGCAGCCTATTGCATTAGGGTGTGCACCCCAAAGCTCAGACACACGTGCCTTACTCTGCAGCCTCGGCTGCACAGGGCAGTGAATGAATCGGAAGTGCTCTGTGCTGAGGGACTTCCTGTTCAGTCACAAACTGAAGCATAGTAAACAGTTTACTATGCTTCTGTTATGAATGGGCACAGTGAGTGAGTGTGTTTACTGTGTTCCTTTAAAAAAAGGAAGAGGCTGGTAAATGATATATTTACCAGCCCCTTCCCTGGTCTCCATCCTGAAATATCCCCCACAGCACCCGGGAGGAGAGTAGGGAAGCCAGCAGCACTGCGGGGTGGGGTAATCCAGGCAGTAGGCTGTATGGGTACCGTACATAGGGATTAGGGTGTGCCCAGGCACACCTGGCACACCCCCTGCGCACGCCTATGCTTGGTACTGATTACCTAATTTAGCTAAACTTATTGTTATGAGTTCCCATCCCTACCTTGTACACACTGTTACTGCCTGCTGAAAGCAGGAACCATGTTGGTGTACCAAAAAGAATAAAATTATTCCCGCGCTATCATAAATGGAAAAAGGCTAAAACAGGAAAAGCTGCTAGCACCGATACGGGTACACACCTGACCTACAGAGTAAAAAGTATAAAAAAAATAAGTGGTGCAGCGCTGATCCTCACTAAACAACCATGTGTAAAAAGGTGAATAAAAAATCCCAGTGTCAGATATAGCTTATCATAAAACAAGATCAGAAAATATGAATAAAACCAAAATAAGTGACAGCAAGTGGAAAACATAAAATTAATAATCTTAAGAAATAAGTGAAGGTAAAAATGAAGACTCTAAGCAATAAAGTACACCTAACAATAAAGTGATAATATCATAAGCAAGCATATATGGATAAAAGGAAATAGTATACACTGTGTGCAAATGAAGCTAGGAAAGTGACAGTGTGCAATGAACATTGGCAATCATATGGGTCTGGGCCCCTTATTAGTAGGTGACCAAATTGCAAAAAACATCCATCCAAGTGGGTAAGAAATAATAAATAATAAATGTCCCAAACATTAGGGTGCAAACGGTGCTCTAACACAAAAGAGTCCTTGATATAGCTGAAATATGTGACAGCAACGGTTTAGCATGCGGCCGTTGTAGTAAACGTGCTCAGCGTGGGTAACATCACAAGTGTCTTCGTGTGCAAACACACAAGTGAGTAATGGCCCCTTACCTTAGGGTAATAGGGCATGCGCATATGATCAGATAAGCCTTTGGGGTGTCCACCTAAGGGGCTCCAGCGCGTCCCTCACGGTCCTGGATCCGGGATGTAATCCCTCAGGTGTGGTGCAGGGGGGGAGTATATGAAAAGCAGGAAGGATCCCAATAGTGAAATACCGTTTACCCAAATCAGTTTTATTTAGGAAAAGTAAATAGGGTACTCACATCATACATTTAAAAAACAGCGCTTTGTATGCAACGAGCGGCGAGCTCGTAAGCCTCCGACAGTATCTGCAGCCTGTCTGTATTCACCTTTTTACACATGGTTGTTTAGTGAGGATCAGCGCTGCACCACTTATTATTTTTTTACATGTTGGTGTACCCCTGTTTTTTTTTTTTTCAATAGAGCAGGAAAGCCTGTTCCCACCACAAGGAACTTCCAGATGCTCATCAGTACTTACAAATGTACAGTTGTATTTGCAATTCTCTATTGCATTCCATGTACAAATGATGCATTTATGTTATACTCGTGTACTATTTCATATACTGTCAGTACTACAGAAGTACAGTACTGACGAAGTGTACATTGGCTATTTCTGCTGTACCTTTTCAAAAACTTAAAGAGTAACTCCAGTTTTGAAAAAAAAAAAACAATCCCCTCTGGGTAATCAATGTACATTACACAATTTTAACAAACTTTGTTGCAGATTCCTACCATCAGCAGATTCCTCCATCCGCTTTGAATAAAATTACGTTTGATTATGTAAAACTGAATGGGAGTGACTTATTCATTATTATTCAGCTGATGCATGTGCAGTGTTCTAATGAGAAAAGTTGCAGTGTCAGCATCCCTTTCTAAGCAATTAACCTTTTGGGAGTATCTCATCAAAAATTACACTTTTGTTGCAGAGGATGCCTAAAATTTGGCTTGCAATATCTCTAGGCAGAATGTTTGAGGAAATCAGTGATCCAATCACACAAGTAGGAAATGAAATTCTGGAGAAGTTCTTTACACCAACTGTGTACAAAATGCCTCCAGGTTGGCATATTGAATTGAATTTTACAGAAAAGTACAATGCTATAGATTTAAAATGAAAGATAATTCTTAATAACATTACAATTACAATATGGCTTGTGTAGCAAGTGTAAATGCTATTTTTCTTTTTATTTGGTATTTTTTTTCCCATGAAAAGGGAGTTACCCTTAAAATATAGAATTTATTTAAAAAAATGTTGGCAAAACAGGCTTTAGGGTCATGTATGTCCAGACTGAAAAGCCGGTGTCTAGACTATAATCGGGGATATTAATGTACAGTCTGTTTGAGTAACAGGTTTATTAGTTTGGCTTTGCTTTATTCTATTGATATGAAATGAAAATTAAAGGTTTCCCCTTTGAAGCTGTCTTCCTAGTTATCTATTTCATATAATGATTTATTCTCCCATGATTTGTTCAGCTACTAGAAATTACTGTCCAGCCCTCCTACAGAGAATATGAGATAATGCTTGAACTGGAGCCAGGAGAGTGATGCAGGATTTCACCCTACATGATGTATGAGTTCAGGGAGAGGAGAAAAGTAATAGGGACTTTTTGTCTTCATCTGTCCTTCAGTATTGGTTCATTAGATGGTTTATGTAAGGAAGAAAAAAATCTATATATTTTAACCCTTTCACGACTAAGCCTATTTTTGAAATTTGGTGTTTACAAGTTAAAATCCGTATTTTTTGCTAGAAAATTACTTAGAGTTCCCAAACATTATATATATTTTTTTAGCAGAGAATCTAGAGAATAAAATGGCGATTGTTGCAATATTTTTTATCACACTGTATTTGTGCAGCAGTGTTTTAAACGCAAATTTTTGGAAAAGGGAACCTTTCATGAATTTTAAAAAATCCAAACAGTAAAGTTACCCCAATTTTTTTGTATAATGTGAAAGATGATGTTACACCGAGTAAATAGATACCAAACATGTCACCCTTTATAATTGCACGCACTCGTGGAATGGCGACAAACTACGGTACCTATGAATTTCCATAGGCGACGCTTTAAATTTTTTTTACGGTTACCAGGTTTCAGTTACAGAGGAGGTCTAGGGCTAAAATTATTGCTCTCGCTCTGTCGATCGCGGCGATACCTCATATGTGTGATTTGAACACCGTTTACATATGCGGGCGCGACTTCCGTATGCGTTTTCTTCGCTGCGCGAGCTCGCGGGGACAGGGGCACTTTAACAGATTAATTATTTTTTTTAATTTATTTTATTTATTTTTTTACTTTATAAATTGTGTTTAAAAAATTTTTTTTTTTTTTTTTTTACTTTTATTGCTGTCACAAGGAATGTAAATATCCCTTGTGACAGTAATAGGTGGTGACAGGTCCTCTTTATGGAGGGATCGGGGGTCTAAAAGACCCCCGATCCCTCCTTTGCACTTCAAAGTATTCAGATCGCCAAAAACGGCGATTCTGAATACTGTGTATTTTTTTAAATTTGGCGCCATTGGCAACCGAGTAAACGGGAAGTTACGTCATGACGTCGCTTCCGCGTTTACAATGAGAAGGCTGGAACGAAGCCGCCCACAGCTTCGTTCCAGCCCGCCCCCAGGGAGGCCCGGTAAGAGCGGCGGGAGGCGGGGGCTGTCCCCTCCCGCTCCTCCGGTATAACAGCCGAGCGGCTTTTAGCCGCATCGGTTGTTATACTCGGGTAGCTGATCGCCCGCTGTAAACAACGGTACCGGGATGATGCCTGCAGCTGTGGGCATCATCCCGGTATAACCCCGGAAAGCCGAGTACGCATATCTGCGTACAGTCGGCGGGAAGGGGTTAAAGACTTTCATATAGCAAGTTCTGTCTTTGTAAAGTTTATTCACACACACCATTATTTTTAAGTATCCTTTATTCGGTGTACCCTTTATGTGTGTAGCCAGGTGTCTAGGGTGTTAGTTCACCTTTTCATTTTTTTCTGAAAATGTGAGCTAACTCTTTAAAGATCATATGAGCGACTGGGATTAGAAATATTACCACATGGTCCATGCTACCCTGAACAGTGCAAGAAGCCTAATGATATTGGAAACTGCAATGAAAAGCGTATATGGGTCTAGGGTTGTATTTTTTTTTTTACATTGTTTCATTGGTCCTTTTTGGACTAATGTAAGTATGTACACTATATTACCAAAAGTATTGGGACACCTACCTTTTAACGCACATGAACTTTAATGGCATCCCAGTCTTAGTCCATAGGGTTCAATATTGAGTTGTCCCACCTTTTGCAGTTATAACAGCTTCAACTCTTCTGGGAAGGCTGTCCACAAGGTTTAGGAGTGTGTCTATGGGAATGTTTGATCATTCTTACAGAAGAGCATTTGTGAGGTCAGGCACTGATGTTGGACAAAAAGACCTGGTTCCTAGTCTCCGCTCTAATTCGTCAAAAAGGTGTTCTATCAGGTTGAGGTCAGGGACTCTGTGCGGGCCAGTCAAGTTCTTCCACCCCAAACTCGCTCATCCATGTCTTTATGGACCTTGCTTTGTGCACTGGTCTAAATCATTTGGTGGAGGGGGGATTATGGTGTGGGGTTGTTTTTCATTGGTTGGACTTGGCCCCTTAGTTCCAGTGAAGGGAACTCTTAAAGTGTCAGCATACCAAGACAGTTTGGACAATTTGATGCTCCCAACTTTGTGGAAACAGTTTGGGGATGGGCCCTTCCTGTTCCAACATGATTGTGCACAAAGCAAGGACCATAAAGACATGAATGAGCGAGTTTGGGGTGGAGGAACTTGACTGGCCTACACAGAGTCCTGACCTCAACCTGATAGAACACCTTTGGAATAAATTAGAGTAGAGACTGCGAGCCAGGCCTTCTTGTCCAACATCAGTGACTGACCTCACAAATGCGCTTCTGGAAGAATGGTCAACTATTCCCATAGACACACTCCTAAACCTTGTGGACAACCTTCCCAGAAGAGTTGAAGCTGTTATAGCTGTAAAGGGTGGACTCAATATTGAACCTTACGGACTAAGACTGGGATGCCATTAAAGTTCAGGTGCGTGTAAAGGCAGGCATCCCAATACTTTTGGTAATATAGCATATGTAGCCAGGTGTCTAGGGTGTTAGTTCACCTTTTCGTGTTTTTTTTTTCTGAAAATGTGAGCTAACTCTTTAAAGATCATATGAGCAACTGGGATTAGAAATGTTACCACATGGTCCATGCTACCCTGAACAATGCAACAAGCCTAATGATATTGGAAACTGCAATGAAAAGAGTATGTAACACCCTTGTCCTAAACAGGGCTGCTAGTAAATTTAGTTGTGCTAGGTAGTAACTAGCCTGGCTAATTGGTAGTCTTTGATCAAATAGGTTTCTCCCAAGCTTGGGTTTAACTGTGATTTCTCTCTTTTGTTAGTAGGTGGCACTGTTACCTTTGGCATTAGTATGATAGATTACAGTGAATTCGGGTTATGAGTGAATATGCTTTTCTCAGCCAATCAGCAGTTTCTTTGGCCGCTGAGGCTGCTGGGATAGTCTATTTATTCGGAGAGAATCAGGTGATCAGGGTTCTTTCCACCTGGGCTGCAGCCTGGGTGGGTGTGTGTGGAGCAGCAGCTGAGGTGTACCCTGAAGCCTGGGGCCTAACCATGTGTAAAGGGGCTCAGCCTGAGGGGAACCTGATCGCTGCCTGGAGGCAAGGGAGAAGAAGTTGCCAGAGGTTCAACCACTCTTGCTGCCGGAGGCAGGTGTAAAGGGATGGAGTTCTGAAGGAGTACCAGAGGAGACTCTTCATCAGCCGGGGACTATGAAGTAGCTGGGAAAGCTCCAGGAGAGACCTCACCCAGGAGGTGCAGCGGGTAGCTGTGAGTAAAGCTTGAGGGAGTATGATGGGTAGCTGTAAGTAAAGCTTGAAGAGAAGTACAGCGGGTATCAGTGAGATAATCTTGAGGGATACAGTGGGTAGCTGCGAGTCAGAGGAACCCAGCGGGTAGCTGTGGGTGAAGCTTGAAGAATACAGTGGGTCGCTGTGAGTTAAGCTTGAAGAGTGCTGCAGGTAGCTCTGAGCTAAGCTTGAGGATCTACAGTGGGATACAGTGAGTAATGTTGCTGCTATAGGAGACAGCAGTTGCTACGAAAATTGCTGCATTCAGCTTAAAGGCCCTTATTCTGTATTGCTGTCTGCCTAGTTCGATTTTTGTCCAAGGAGTCTGCCAAGTTGCTATTGTATTTGCCTAAGGGTGTCCTGTGCCCTACCCTCTCTCCCCCTGTTCCTGTTAAGAGAAATAAAACTCTTTTTGTTCATTTTTAAATGGGACTGGTGCCCATCTTTCCACCTTGCACTACACCCACCGTGCCTAATAACCTGAGCTCTGAAGAAGCTTGGTAACAAGCGAAAGCGCTCAGCATTTGACCCATGTGCAGGTGGCACACAGACCCTCACACCTCAACTACGATATCCTTTAAAATTGGATGTGAACACTTCTGACGATCCTGATCGGATCAATCAAAATTTTGGACATCAGGTGAAACCTCTGCGGTGAACACGGACGCTGAGCGTCTCTCCGGATTGCTTATACCACTGGATATGAGACACTAACAAGTTTGACCCTTGTGACTCACCTTACCTTCTGCCGGAGGATACCCGGAAGTAACCGCTCATGCCCAATCACAGCTGATCACAGAGTGAACCAGGCTTTCCTTGGTTCGCGCTGACAGGGAGAGCCTGTCGGAGGGGAGGTCTGCGCTCATAATTCCTCTTTCATCATAAGGAGGGGCTCCGCTGATGGGGACACTGATGTGAGGAGGGCTCCACTGATGGGGACACAGATGTGAAGGACTTCGCTGATGGGGACACTAATGTGAGGAGGGACTCCGCTGCTGGGGGCACCTGATGTAAGGAGGGGCTCCGCTGATGGGGACACAGATGTAAGGAGGGGCTCTGCTGGTGGGGACACAGATATAAGGAGGGGCTCCGCTCGTGGGGACACAGATGTGAGGAGGGCTCCGCTGATGGGAACAAAGATGTGATGAGGGCTCCATTGATGGGGACACAGATGTGAGGAGCGACTCCACTGCTGGGGGCACATGATGTAAGGAGGGGCTCCGCTGATGGGGAACACAGATGTAAGGGGGGCTCTGCTGATGAGGACACAGATGTAAGGAGGACTCCGCTGATGGGTACACAGATGTGAGGAAGGCTCCGCTCATGGGGACACAGATGTGAGGAGGGACTCCGCTGCTGGTGGCACCTGATGTAAGGAGGGGCTCTGCTGATTGGGACACAGATGTAAGGAGGGGCTCCGCTGATGGGGAACACAGATGTAAGGAGGGGCTCTGCTGATGAGGACACAGATGTAAGGAGGACTCCGCTGATGGGTACACAGATGTGAGGAAGGCTCCGCTGATGGGGACTCAGATGTAAGGATGGGCTCCGCTGATGGGTACACTCATGTAAGGAGGGGCTCCAGTAATAGGGACACAGATGTAAGGAGGACTCCGCTGATGGGGACACAGATTTAAGGAGGAGCTCTGCTAATGGGGACACACGTGTAAGGAGGACTCCGCTGATGGGGACACAGATATGAGGAGGACTCCGCTGATGGGGACACAGATGTGAGGATGACTCTGCTGATGGGGACACAGATGTGAGGAGGGACTCTGCTGGGGGCACCTGATGTAAGAACAGACTCCGCTGGGGGCAACTGATGTAAGGACAGACTCCGCTAGGGGCACCTGATGGCATCTGGTGGCAGGCGACGTGGCAGGTGACACGCTCAGGGCTCCCACTGATTCTTACAATGTAATAATAGAAATAATGCGCTTCAATCATCCTGACACCATAACAACCATGGTGCCTGGAATGATTGAAGCGCTAACACCAGGTGTTTGAAGTATCTTTATCCGCTGATTGTTAAACTTTCCGGAATACACATATTTCTATTGTTGTGTAGGATCTGGGCCTGCTGTCCCTCCATCTCTCTCTCCCTCCTTCTCTCTCTCTCCCTCTCCCTCCATCCCTCATTCATCTCAGACTCTAACCACAACCCCTTAGAGCCCCTTTAAGCCATGCCCACTATTCCGATGAAACCACGCAAATTTTTCACTATGCCATGCCCACAAATGAATGCCCCACCCCTAATTATAATAAGGGGTGGCTTATGAGAAGTGGGATGGGTCAAAAAGGAAGGGCGGGGTCTGGCACCCCCATCCTAAAACTTCTCCAGCCGCCACTGGACAGTAGACTCGATGTGACAGATCCATATGGTGGCATTGCATGTATTACATCTCACTTTATGGAATGTAATAATCTGTGAAGTCATAGAAGACACCTTCCACACTTGGAGGGGAGGGGAAGTTGATTTTTTTTTTCCTTGCATATCAGACACTGATTATTAAAACTGTAGATAACCACAACCTGCTTATTACACAATTTACATCATGAGGTAAAGTCTCATCAAGCCTTTAGGCATCTATTTTGCCTTTTTATTGTAGAAATTTAACATATATTGATACTTCTATCGGCCTACATAAATGGGTTCTTAAGATGCAGATTTGTGTTTCACTGTTCATTCATGATAAACCTCATTTAAAAACCCAAAAGTATGAGGGCTGTACCAAAAGTAACGTAAAAGTGGGAAAACCTGTTTTTATAACTTACATAAGTTGTTTAACGACTTCAGCCCCGGAAGGATTTACCCCCTTCCTGACCAGAGCACTTTTTACAATTTGGCACTGCGTCGCTTTAACTGCTAATTGCGCGGTCATGCAATGCTGTACCCAAACAAAATTTGCGTCCTTTTCTTCCCACAAATAGAGCTTTCTTTTGATGGTATTTGATCACCTCTGCCGTTTTTATTTTTTGCGCTATACACGGAAAAAGACCGAAAATTTTGAAAAAAAATGATATTTTCTACTTTTTGTTCTAAAAAAAATCCAATAAACTCAATTTTAGTCATACATTTAGGCCAAAATGTATTCGGCCACATGTCTTTGGTAAAAAAAATGTCAATAAGCGTATATTTATTGGTTTGCGCAAAAGTTATAGCGCATACAAACTAGGGTACATTTTCTGGAATTTACACAGCCTTTAATTTATGACTGCCTATGTCGTTTCTTGAGGTGCTAAAATGGCAGGGCAGTACAAAACCCCCCCAAATGACCCCATTTTGGAAAGTAGACACCCCAAGGAAATTGCTGAGAGGCATGTTGAGCCCATTGAATATTAATTTTTTTTGTCCAAAGTGATTGAATAATGACAAAAAATAGTTACAAAAAGTTGTCACTAAATGATATATTGCTCACACAGGCCATGGGCATATGTGGAATTGCACCCCAAAATACATTTAGCTGCTTCTCCTGAGTATGGGGATACCACATGTGTGGGACTTTTTGGGAGCCTAGCCGCGTACAGGGCCCCGAAGACCAATCACTGCCTTCAGAATTTCTAAGGGCGTAAATTTTTGATTTTACTCCTCACTACCTATCACAGTTTTGAAGGCCATAAAATGCCCAGATGGCATAAACCCCCCCCAAATGACCCCATTTTGGAAAGTAGACACCCCAAGCTATTTGCTGAGAGGCATGTTGAGTCCATGGAATATTTTATATTTTGACACAAATTGCGGGAAAGTGACAATTTTTTTTTTTTTTTTTTGCACAAAGTTGTCACTAAATGATATTTTGCTCACACAGGCCATGGGCATATGTGGAATTGCACCCCAAAATACATTTAGCTGCTTCTCCTGAGTATGGGGATACCACATGTGTGGGACTTTTTAGGAGCCTAGCCACGTACGGGGCCCCGAAAACCAATCACCGCCTTCAGGATTTCTAAGGGTGTAAATTTTTGATTTCACTCTTCACTGCCTATCACAGTTTCGGAGGCCATGGAATGCCCAGGTGGCTCAAACACCCCCCCCCCCAAATGACCCCATTTTGGAAAGTAGACACCCCAAGCTATTTGCTGAGAGGCATGGTGAGTATTTTGCAGCTCTCATTTGTTTTTGAAAATGAAGAAAGACAAGAAAATTTTTTTTTCTTTTTTCAATTTTCAAAACTTTGTGACAAAAAGTGAGGTCTGCAAAATACTCACTATACCTCTCAGCAAATAGCTTGGGGTGTCTACTTTCCAAAATGAGGTCATTTGGGGGGGGTTTGTGCCACCTGGGCATTCCATGGCCTCCGAAACTGTGATAGGCAGTGAAGAGTGAAATCAAAAATTTACGCCCTTAGAAAGCCTGAAGGCGGTGCTTGGTTTTCGGGGTCCCGTGCGCGGCTAGGCTCCCAAAAAGTCTCACACATGTGGTATCCCCGTACTCAGGAGAAGCAGCAGAATGTATTTTGGGGTATAATTTCACATATTCCCATGGCATGTTTGAGCAATATATCATTTAGTGACAACTTTGTGCAAAAAAAAAAAAAATTTGTCTCTTTCCCGCAACTTGTGTCACAATATAAAATATTCCATGGACTCGACATGCCTCTCAGCAAATAGCTTGGGGTGTCTACTTTCCAAAATGGGGTCATTTGGGGGGGGGGGGTTTGAACTGTCCTGGCATTTTATGCACAACATTTAGAAGCTTATGTCACACATCACCCACTCTTCTAACCACTTGAAGACAAAGCCCTTTCTGACACTTTTTGATTACATGAAAACATTATTTTTTTTTGCAAGAAAATTACTTTGAACCCCCAAACATTATATATTTTTTTAAAGCAAATGCCCTACAGATTAAAATGGTGGGTGTTTCATTTTTTTTTCACACAGTATTTGCGCAGCGATTTTTCAAACGCATTTTTTGGGGAAAAAACACACTTTTTTAAATTTTAATGCACTAAAACACACTATATTGCCCAAATGTTTGATGAAATAAAAAAGATGATCTTAGGCCGAGTACATGGATACCAAACATGACATGCTTTAAAATTGCGCACAAACGTGCAGTGGCAACAAAATAAATACATTTTTAAAAGCCTTTAAAAGCCTTTACAGGTAACCACTTTAGATTTACAGAGGAGGTTTACTGCTAAAATTACTGCCCTCGATCTGACCTTCGCGGTGATACCTCACATGCATGGTGCAATTGCTGTTTATATTTGACGCCAGACCGACGCTTGCGTTCGCCTTAGCGCGAGAGCAGGGGGGACAGGGGTGCTTTTTTTTTTCTTTATTATTTTTTTGCTTTTTTATCTTATTTTTAAACTGTTCCTTTCATTTATTTTTTTTTTAAATCATTTTTATTGTTATCTCAGGGAATGTAAATATCCCCTATGATAGCAATAGGTAGTGACAGGTACTCTTTTTTGAAAAAATTGGGGTCTATTAGATCCTAGATTTCTCCTCTGCCCTCAAAGCATCTGACCACACCAAGATCGGTGTGATAAAATGCTTCCCCAATTTCCCAATGGCGCTATTTACATCCGGCGAAATCTAAGTCATAAAATGCTTGAAGCTTCCGGTTTCTTAGGCCATAGAGATGTTTGGAGCCACTCTGGTCTCTGATCAGCTCTATGGTCAGCTGACTGAATCACCGGCTGCATTCTCAGGCTCCCTGTTGAGACAGGAGAGCCAGAGAAAAACACGGAAGACGGTGGGGGTGGGCATTCCCTCCCACTGCTTGTAAAAGCAGTCTAGAGGCTAATTAGCCGCTAGGATTGCTTTTACATGAAAGCCGACCGCTGGCTGAAAAGAATGATACCAAGATGATACCTAAACCCGCAGGCATCATTCTGGTATAACCACTCAAAGTCGTGAATGGTGTACCTGAAGACAAAAAAATGGTTAACAATAAAGCACAGTAAACGGTAAAGTATAAAAAATTGCATACCTGAAAAGCAAACATGATAAAACATAATAACAATAAAACATTGCAGAATAGAATACAGTAAAAAAGAGCAGAACAATAGAGAGAATAGAGAGAGAGAGAACAATAAAACGACAACTATTTTTTTTTATTTTATATTTTTGTTTGTGGTTTTTTTTTTACACTTTTTTTGTAACTGTAACTTTTATAACTGTAACCGGTTCCAGGTTCGGGTCTCTCAAAATGTGATGGCATCTTGGGAGACCCTGTGAAAGTGCGCCTAGTCTGTGGAATGCTGTACCCTACGCTAATACGCAACTAGTGAATGGTAGCGTTCAAAACATTCACCAATGCAAAGACCAGGATTGTCAGGACAGGAGGGACAATAATAGCGGGTGTCACGTCTATATCCGCGCTTGCTGCAGACACGACATCTTTTTTGGGGGGGTTCGTTGGGTAGGGGTACTCGAGGGACATAAAGAAAATGCCTCTCATGCAGCCGACTGCATTTGGTTGGGGATGTGAATGGGGGAAGTACGGGTGCTGCAGAAGCCGTGGGTTCCCAATTAGGATTGGCGAATGCAGCAGGAAGGGCACTAAGGGCACGACGGGCCTGTGTTTGTCTTCTTCTTGGTGGCAGCGGGACACTACTTGTGCTTGCCACCTCACCAGCTTGAACTGCACTTATGGGACTCGCCACGTCACCAAGTGTTACTGCAGTGCTGGTTTGACTACGACCGGGGTGTACTAGGCCGCTGGTGCTTGCCAGTTCAATAAAAAGCTACCAAAAAAACTGTTAGCGATCGCAGGGATCAGGCCTGACTCTGCGAACGCTGCAGTTATGTGTTTAGTGCTTTGTAAGTGACAGTGATCGATCGATACTGCACTTGGGTGGGCTGGGCTGGGCCGGGCGGAGGGGCAAAACGCCGGTGCTAGCAGGTATCTGGGCTGATCCCGCTAACACTGCGTTTTTGGGAACCCTAAACTGCTGGGGACGCTAGTATAGATCTGATCGGATCAGATATTGATCCGTTCAGATACTATACCACTAAGGGAGGCGTATGCTGCGTGCGTGGGTGTTAGCGGTACTGGCGCTAACCTGACGCTGCTTGGGGCTGGTGCTTGCCAGTTCACCAAAATGCTACCAAAAAAACTGTTAGCGATCGCAGGGATCAGGCCTGACTCTGCGAATGCTGCAGTTATGCGTTTAGTGTTTTGTAAGTGACAGTGATCGATCGATACTGCACTTGGGTGGGCTGGGCTGGGCCGGGCGGAGGGGCAAAACGCAGGTGCTAGCAGGTATCTGGGCTGATCCCGCTAACACTGCGTTTTTGGGAACCCTAAACTGCTGGGGACGCTAGTATAGATCTGATTGGATCAGATATTGATCCGTTCAGATACTATACCACTAAGGGAGGCGTATGCTGCATGCGTGGGTGTTAGCGGTACTGGTGCTAACCTGACGCTGCCTGGGGGCGACGCATATCACCGCCGGGCGATCAGGGGGCTAAACCTTTATTCGGTAATAAACGGCGGTGCCCTGACACTATAAAAAATAAACGAACTAACCAGCGTCACCCGTAACAGTTATACGGTGATCAGTGGTGAAAGGGTTAACTAGGGGGCAATCAAGGGGTTAAAACATTTATTAGATAGTATATGGGGGTCCCTGTCGCTATAAAACGCTGATGGCGAACCTAAATATTTACGTCCCTAACTAGCGTCACCAGTGACACTAATACAGCTATCAGAAAAATGATCGCTTAGCGACACTGGCGACAGGGGGTGATCAAGGGGTTAAAACTTTATTAGGGGGGGTTAGGGGGGTACCCTAGACCTAAAGGGGGCTAACAGTAACTGTCCTAACACAATAACTGTCACAAACTGACACCATGCAGTAATCAGAAAAAAACAAAAAACAAAAAAAAAAAAACCTGCATGGTGTCAGTGTTACACGGAGGGGTGATTGGGGGGGATCGGGGGGGAGGGGGGGATCGGGGGTGTATTGTATGCCTGGCATGTTCTACTGTGTGTGTGTGTGTTGTGCACTCACATTACAGTCTTCTCTCCTCGGCGCCGGAACAGAAAATGCCGAGTAGAGGAGAGATGACATCATTTCCTCTGCCTCTGTGTACAATACAGAGGCAGGGAAATGATTTGATTGGCCAGGAGCGATCGCGAGGGGGGGGGCCACGAATGGATGGCCTCCCCCTCACCACCGATCGCCGGGGAGGATTTGCCGACCGCCGCAGGCACCGGGTGGGGGTCCGATCGGACCCCCCACCGGCGGGCAGGCAAGGACGTACCTGTAAGCCTTTTTGCCTGCCCGTGCCGCTCTGTGGACGTATATAGTCGTGCGGCGGTCGGCAACTGGTTAAAGTTCACATGTTGGTGGAGTAACTCTTCTTCTTTTTTTTCATTGCAGTTCTTGGTGAAGGAGGGGATGCATAGATGGACAAAGAAGTTTACAGAAAGGGAAAAACCAGCATTAAAGACAAACCACGCAGTGGGAGACCACCAACCACTGACACGAATAGTGGAACTCAATGACCGCACATTGCTTCTGCTTAGAATCTATTATTTACCTGCAATGAAAAAGAAGAAGAGGAGTTACTATAAAGGAAGAGTTACACTATCAACATGTGAAATTTGAACGACTTATGTAAGTTAACAAAAAACTTATGCCCACTTTTGCATTACTTTCAGTACAGCCCTTTTATAAAATTAATTAATAGTTTGAAGACCATGTAGGATACTACAGTTGCTCTCTGCACGGGCATTTGCTCCAGAGCTTGGAAAATTAGGTAATGTTTCACTTTGCAAAGAATATCCAATCGTATGCAATAAACATAAAAAAAAGAAAAAAACTGTATTTTTGCTTGCACATGATTGGATGATGGAAGTCAGCAGAGCTTCTCCTCATTTACTAAGCTCTGGAGCAAATTCCCTTGCAAAGTGAACAGTCTATTTGCCTTTGGTCAATCAACTCCAAAGCAATTTCTGATTGGACACTGCATTCATTGAGAAAATGGAAAGTGTTCTCTGAATGGTGCCCGTGCCAAGCAAGCAGCAGTGTAGCCACCGGACCTGGAATGCTAGCAATAATCATTGTAGTAACAGTGCCCATTCTGGTGATTTCCAGCTTCTAGAGGGATCCCACAGGTATATATACATTGGTCTAAGCTGAATCAATGTAACTGATGTAAAAATTGCCATACTTTGAATTCAACTTTAAGTTGAAGACAGGGTCTCTTTAAATACACAATCTAATTTCTAAAGTGTTTAGTAATTAGAAATGTTGCAAATCTTTCCAACCTTCAAATACACCTCTCCAGATTGTGCAGGTGTAATGCTGTGTACACATGATTGGACATTCCGACAACAAAATCCTGGGATTTTTTTCCAACGGATGTTGGCTCAAGCTTGTCTTGCATACACACGGTCGCACAAATGTTGTCGGAAATTCCGATCGTCAAGAACGCTGTGACGTACAACACGTACGACGGCACTATAAAGAGGGAGTTCAAATAGCCAGTGCGCCACCCTTTGGGCTCCTTCTGCTAATCTCGTGTTAGTAGAAGTTTGGTGAGAGACGATTCGCGCTTTTCAGCCTCATGCTTTTACGATAGTTACCGCTCTTCAGTTTGTGCTTGTGGGTTTGTATCTGGTTTTCAGTGCGTGTAGTCAGTTCGCATCTGGTTTTGAGTACGTGCTATTTATAGTATGTATTTGATTTTCAGTGCATTCTTGTCTGCTCATTTCTGAATTTCAGCTCGCTCTTCTCAGGCCTGTCTGATTTTCAGTGCGTTCTGTTAGTTCGTTCTGACCAGCCAACCGTTTTGAAGCCATGTTGCGGGTACATACTCATCGTAGAGTTCGTGCTGTGCAGGGGCTTGGTGTTGGGGTTCTTACTTTGACCCAAGCCAAGTCCATAAACAGGGCGAGGAGGAGTTCATGGACAAAGAATTGGTTGCTGCAGCGTGACCAATTCTCCTTATATGCCTTTGTTGCAGGAGATCCGCGAGAATAATCCTGATGATTACAATAATTATTTCAGGATGACAGACCCCGTTTTTCACCATTTGTTGGCTTTGCTGTCCCCTTATATTACCAAGCAGGACACCTGCATGCGGCAAGCCATCACTCCCGAACAGAGGCTTGTCGCCACCTTGCGGTACTTGGCGATGGGAAGAAGTCTCCAGGACATCAAGTTCTCGACAGGCATCTCCCCCCAGGCTCTGGGAATCAATATTCCAGAGACCTGTTCTGCCATCATACAGGTCCTGCAGAAGAACTATATTAAGGTAAGATTTCTCCTTTAACATCATATTCTATGTATTTAATGTTTGCTAATGTATTGGATTTCTTTCATCATTCCCTAATTACCATGATTGTAATATGCTGTGAATGTCCCCTTTGTCCTCGTGCATGCTGGAATATTTTAATGCTCCATTTTTGTCCTTCATGCCTTATATACTTTCACTAACCTCCCCAGCATGCTATCCTGGGCCCATACACACCTAGCCTAGTCACTTAACAATGTATTTTGTGAGCTCCATTGTAGTGCTTTACCTTAAACACCCCCTAAAATATGTACAAATGTTATTTGTGTCCTTAAATTCAGGCAGAGTGCCAGAGGCTTTTTTTTGGGGTCACAAAATTGTTTGGAACCCTCCCTCCCCCCCAACCGCTAAGTCAACCGATACCAATCCTCTATCTGCTGACTTTGTCAAACCCATACACACTATACCTATCTCTTTTGTGGTCATATTTATGGATGAATTCACCAAAACATGTAGTACAAGGGCCTGCCTGAATACTCTCAAATGTTTAAAGTTTTGTTCTACTGTTATCTTGATAGGTAATTGCAGAATGTAAAAATGTGCTTCAATTTGTACAGTATGTATTCATATTTTTGTATTATGACACTTCTTACCTTTCCAGTGGTCTTCCAATAGTGTAAGTAAGGAGGACCTGGCCAAAGTAACACACATTATTTATGCATTCTGCTCTCATCGAAGTGGAGAGGGTTACCTGCCCAAAACACCCCCCCCCCTAAAATTTTTACAGTGGGCCATCACAGGGGGTGAGGAATCTGATAAGTGGACCTTAGATTTTTTGCTTTAAATACTCCTTCAAATAAATGTTATACTTATGTTGGCCAAGAATGTTTGTGTCTAATCTGCTTGCAATGTTATGTGCAAAAGTCCTAATTCATTTTTTTCTGGTTTCACTCCACAGTTTCCTTCAACGCCACAGGAATGGCAGACTGTGGCTTCCCAATTTGCACAGTGGTGGGACTTTCCCAGCTGCGGAGGGGCAATAGATGGGAAACACATCCACATAGTCCCACACCCCAACTGGGGGTCATACTATTACAACTACAAGGGGTTTAATAGTATTGTGATGTTGGCGGTGGTGTCGGCGACATATGATTTTCTCTATGTGGACATGGGGAAGAATGGCCGGATGTCGGATGGTGGAGTCATCACCCAGACCGAGTTCTACGGATGGCTCCAGAGCGGTGGTTTGGGATTACCACCTCCGGAAAACAATGTGGCTGGTCTGCCGTTCGTCTTTGTTGCTGATAAGACGTTTGGGCTGGGTGATCACCTGATGCAGCAGTTCCAGATGAGGACCCTCACCCCGGACCAGAGGGTTTTTAACTACCGGCTGGCCAGAGCCAGAAGAGTGGTGGAGAATGCTTTCGGGATAATGGCCAGCCGGTTCCACCTATTCCTTATGCCAATCAACATGGCAGAATATAAAGTTAACCATATAATCCTTGCATGCTGCATTCTCCACAAACTTTTTAAGGAGAAATTCTATGAACTATGTGGCCTCAGTTGGGCCCGAGGCCGGATTTCAAGACCAAACCCTGACGGCGCTTGAAGCTGGCCGTCCTGGCTTGCCCCCCCCAAAGCGCCCGTGAGGTCAGTCAAAAATATAAGGAGTACCGTATATACTCGAGTATAAGCCGACCCGAATATAAGCTGAGGCACCTAATTTTACCACAGAAAACTGGGAAAACGTATTGACTCGAGTATAAGCCTAGGGTGAGAACTGTAAGTGGAAAAGAGGGTCAACAATGCCCATTTGCAGCCTCACTGTGCCCATTTGTATGCCTCACTGTGCCCATTTGCGGCCATAGGTCCTCCCAACTTCAAACTCGGTAGTTAAGGGTTCCTAGATGCCCCCTAATTGCAGCCAAAATTTGGGGTCTCTGGACCCAAAGGGTCCCGAAATGACATTGCTGCAGATGGACACAGTTGACCGAATTTGGGGCCCCGTATCTTGGAGCCAATTGGAGCTAGGAAACCCACATTTGGTGTGAAAACCCAGTGGAACTAGCACTACAACATATCCAAAGCTGGGGTTCCTAGCACCAAGTGGCCTCGAGATATGGAGCCCCAAATTCGGTTCGGAAAATGTCAAGCACTTTTCTGCAGCAGAGAATGACATTTTCCGAACCGACTTTGGGGCCCCATATCTCAGGACCACTTGGTGCTAGGAACCCCAAATTTGGATATGTTGTATTGCTAGTTCCGCTGGGTTTGCACACCCATACCCGAGATATGGGGCCCCAAAATCGGTTCATTAAATGTCATTCTTTGCACCAGAAAAGTGCTTGACTCGAGTATAAGCCGAGGGGGACACTTTCAGCACAAAAAAAGTGCTGAAAAACTTGGCTTATACTCGAGTATATACGGTACTTTGCGGGTAGGGGGGCCATTGATATGCCAGAAAATGTTTAAGAAACCTTTTTTAAATAAATTTGTATTTTAAAATGAAATAATATTTCCTTTGATTTACTGCTTGTGTTTCTTTTAGCTGCCTCCTAGGTTATCCAAAGTCCTTTTTTTGTGCCCATTTTCTTCAATAGTGCAAACGTAATTTCTTTGATACATGAAGTGACAATCTCTTCTTAACCACTTCAATACAGGACTTTTATATACCCTTCCTTCCCAGACCAAATTTTAGCTTTCAGCGCTCTCACACTTTGAATGACAATTACTCAGTCATGCTACACTGTACCCAAACCAAATTTTTATCATTTTTTTCTCACAAACATAGCTTTCTTTTGGTGGTATTTAATCACTGCTGTTTTTTTTATTTTTTGCAATATAAGCGAAAAAAGAGAGAATTTTTTGAAAAAAAAACACTTTTTTTTAATTTTTATTGTAAAATTTTGCAAATAAGTAATTTTTCTTCATAAATTTGGGCCAAAATGTATACTGCTACATATCTTTAGTAAAAATAACCCAAATTATGATATCCGCCAGGGACAGGTACATCCAGTTAAAATTTCTTCACCAGGCATACTACACACCCCAACGGCTTGCTAAAATATATCCCTCTCACTCTGATAGATGCCCAAAATGCAATACGGACATAGGTACTTTCCTACATGTGGTGTGGTCGTGCCCCCTTCTTCAACAGTACTGGGGGGAGGTGGTACAGTACATCAACTTAATTGGGAACCTGACACTTACACTGGATCCCCGGGTCCTTCTCCTGGGGATCTGTGACACCCTCATCGCGAACACCCATAAGAGGCTATTCGTTTTCTATGCTCTATTTTATGCAAGGAAAACCATTCTATTTAAATGGAAACAGACAGATCCCCCAACAGTGGGACAGTGGAGAACACTCATTGATAAGACCCTCCCCCTATATAAGCTCACATTTATGAGCCGGAAGTGTCCCCAAAAGTTTGAAAAAATTTGGGGTCCATGGGTTTCTAAGTAAATGGCCACTGATGCGGATCCCCCCAGGAGAACTCGCTGAACATATATAATATGAATACTTATAACTAAGATCTGAACTGATGTGCCTTGCTTTTTGATATAATGCTTGAGATTATTTAACCTAGATTGTCACCTTCCTTCTGGAAATGGTTTGTCTTTGCCTCTCTTATGTAACCCTCTCTTATTGTGCTCTTTTATATCTCTATGTATAGATATATGTACATCTATTTATATATATATTTGTGAATATACGTCTTTTTTTATCTTTGTATTGAAACTTTTCTCCTTTGGAGATGAATAAAAACGTAACTGTTAAAAAAAAAAATAACCCAAATTAGTGTATATTATTTGGTCTCTGTGAAAGTTATAGAGTCTACAAGCTATGGTGCAAATCATTGAAAAATGATCACATCTGATCACACCTGATGTACTGAATGCCTATCTCATTTCTTGAGGCCCTAACAAGCCAGGAAAGTACAAATACCCCCCAAATTACCCCTTTTTGGAAAGCAGACATTCCAAGGTATTTAGCAAGAGGCATGGTGAGCTTTTTGAAGTTGTAATTTTTTCCCACAATTCTTGGAAATATTTTTTTTTTTTTTTGCACAAAATTGTCATAAAAACAAGTTATTTCTCTCACACAGCACATGCATACTTGCAATGACACCCCAAAATACATTCTGCTACTCCTCTTGAGTATAGTGATACCACATGTGTGAGACTTTTACACAGCCTGGCCACATACAGAGGTCTAAAATCCAACTAGCACCGTCAGGCATTTTACGAGCATAAATTGCACATCTCATATGATGACAACCTATCACACTTTTGAAGGCCCTGGAGCACCAGGACAATGGAAACGCCCACAAAATGACCCCATTTTGGAAAGCTAACACCCCAACGTATAATCTATGAGGCATAATTAGTCTTTTGAATGGTTCATTTTTTTCCCAAAGTTTTTGGAAACTGTGGAAAAAAAATGAAAACGCATTTTTTTTTACACAAAGTTGTCAATTCATAAGATATTTACAACACATAGCATGTACATAGCAAAAATGACACCCCAAAATACATTCTGCTACTCCTCCTGAGTATGGCGATACCAAATGTGTGAGACTTTTACACAGCCTGGCCACATACAGAGGCCCAACATTGAAGTAGCAGCTTCAGGCATTCTAGGAGCATAAATTACACATCTCATTTCTCAACCACCTATTACAATTTTGAAGGCCCTGGAGCACCAGGACAATGGAAACGCCCACAAAATGACCCCATTTTGGAAAGCTAACACCCCAACGTATAATCTATGAGGCATAAATAGTCTTTTGAATGGTTCATTTTTTTCCCGAAGTTTTTGGAAACTGTGGAAAAAAAATGAAAACGCATTTTTTTTACACAAAGTTGTCCATTCATAAGATATTTCCAACACATAGCATGTACATAGCAAAAATGACACCCCAAAATACATTCTGCTACTCCTCCTGAGTGTGGCGATACCAAATGTGTGAGACTTTTACACAGCCTGGCCACATACAGAGGCCCAACATTGAAGTAGCAGCTCCAGGCATTCTAGGAGCATAAATTACACATCTCATTTCTCAACCACCTATTACAATTTTGAAGGCCCTGGAGCACCAGGACAACGGAAACGCCCACAAAATGACCCCATTTTGGAAAGCTAACACCCCAACGTATAATCTATGAGGCATAATTAGTCTTTTGAATGGTTCATATTTTTCCCGAAGTTTTTGGAAACTGTGGGAAAAAAATGAAAACGCATTTTTTTTACACAAAGTTGTCCATTCATAAGATATTTCCAACACATAGCATGTACATAGCAAAAATGACACCTCAAAATACATTCTGCTACTCCTCCTGAGTGTGGCGATACCAAATGTGTGAGACTTTTACACAGCCTGGCCACATACAGAGGCCCAACATTGAAGTAGCAGCTCCAGGCATTCTAGGAGCATAAATTACACATCTCATTTCTCAACCACCTATTACAATTTTGAAGGCCCTAGAGCACCAGGACAATGGAAACGCCCACAAAATCACCCCAATTTGGAAAGCTAACACCCCAACGTATAATCTATGAGGCATAATTAGTCTTTTGAATGGTTCATTTTTTTCCTGAAGTTTTTGGAAACTGTGGAAAAAAAAATGAAAACGCATTTTTTTTACACAAAGTTGTCCATTCATAAGATATTTCCAACACATAGCATGTACACAGCAAAAATGACACCCCAAAATATATTCTGCTACTCCTCCTGAGTGTGGTGATACCAAATGTGTGAGACTTTTACACAGGCTGGCCACATACAGAGGCCCAACATTGAAGTAGCAGCTCCAGGCATTCTAGGAGCATAAATTACACATCTCATTTCTCAACCACCTATTACAATTTTGAAGGCCCTAGAGCACCAGGACAATGGAAACGCCCACAAAATGACCCCAATTTGGAAAGCTAACACCCCAACGTATAATCTATGAGGCATAATTAGTCTTTTGAATGGTTCATTTTTTTCCTGAAGTTTTTGGAAACTGTGGAAAAAAAAATGAAACCGCATTTTTTTTACACAAAGTTGTCCATTCATAAGATATTTCCAACACATAGCATGTACACAGCAAAAATGACACCCCAAAATATATTCTGCTACTCCTCCTGAGTGTGGTGATACCAAATGTGTGAGACTTTTACACAGGCTGGCCACATACAGAGGCCCAACATTGAAGTAGCAGCTCCAGGCATTCTAGGAGCATAAATTACACATCTCATTTCTCAAACACCTATTACAATTTTGAAGGCCCTGGAGCACCAGGACAACGGAAACGCCCACAAAATGACCCCATTTTAGAAAGCTAACACCCCAACGTATAATCTATGAGGCATAATTAGTCTTTTGAATGGTTCATTTTTTTCCCAAAGTTTTTGGAAACTGTGGAAAAAAAATGAAAACGCATTTTTTTTTACACAAAGTTGTCCATTCATAAGATATTTCCAACACATAGCATGTACATAGCAAAAATGACACCCCAAAATACATTCTGCTACTCCTTCTGAGTATGGCGATACCACATGTGTGAGACTTTTACATAGTCTGGCCACATACAGAGGCCCAACATCCAAGTAGCACTGTCAGTTGTTCTAGGAGCATACATTACACACAAATTCCTGCCAACCTATCACATTGTTGAAGGCCCTTCATATTTCTAACACATAGCATGTACTGTACAAACCAATTACAAACCAAAATACATTCTGCTGAGTAAAGGGTAAAAAAAAGATTACCTGCAGTTTTAGTAGTGCAGTGGTCCACAGAGAAGAGCATCAGTCCAGGCAGCAGGCAGGAACGTGGACAGCGACAGCAAAACAGGCAGCAGGCAGGAATAGTCAGTACAGGTAGAGATGTCAGCACAGCCAAAGCATTAGTCCAGATAGCAGGCAGGGATGTGGTCAGCAGCAGCAAAAGGATCAAAGGATCGTCCATGCAGCAGGCAGGAATACTGTCCATAGGTAGTACATGCAGCAGGCAGAGGTATGGTCAGCACAGCCAGAGTATTTGTCCAGGGAGCAGGCAGTACCATCAAGCTTAGGGCATTGGTCAGGAAAGAATGGGGACAGGGGTAGAGGCTTCTCCCACCCAAATCGCTTTGAAGCCTCCGGGCAACCAGACCCTGTTATGGGAACACAGAAAACCAAAAACTGGTTTTCTGAACTCCGAACACTATTCTGGAGCCCCTCACATATGTGAGACCCCTGTGTAGCAGGGTGAAAGATCAATCCAAGGGGCAGGCAAAAACATGGTCGACAGGCCGAGGTCAGTGCAGGTAAAAGGCAGAAATAGACGGTAGGCAGAGGCATAGTCGATACAGTCCAGGGTCAGTTCACGTGAAAGGCAAAAACATGGCGGAAAAACAATGCAGACGGTAGGCAGAGGCATAGTCGAGAAACAGGCCAGGGTCGGTTCACATGGAAGGCAATAATATGGTTGGTTGAGGAAGGTAAATATTCAGGACAGAAATTAAAAACGGGGAAATGGCAGTATTAGAAATATGGACTAATAATTTTCCAGAGTGTGATATCGCCTGAAGCATTCTCCGATGCAAAGGCCAGGTTGGGAGGGACAGTCGGTACAATGGAAGCTGGTATCTTTCCTAATTCCTCTTTTGGTGCACACCCGACATTTTTTTTGGCGTCGTCTTCCGGATCCTGTTGGTGGAATATGGTCTGGGAAATGGCGCTCATGTAGTCTGCTGACAGAATCGGAGCGAATGCTTTCTGGGGGGGATACTTGCTGATAAATCAGGGCAGTGACAATGTCTTCAATAAACTTTATTAAGGTGGTGGGTGTTTCTGTGGATTTTTGGTATATTATGAAAGAATTTAAAAGGGCCAAATGAAAAAAGTAAATTCCGACTTTTTTGTACCAGAATAAGGATTTTCTTGTTGAAAGATAGGGCTGCAACAACTGATCGTTTAAATCCACCCCCCCATGTATTTATTGTACTCAGTGATACAGGTAGGCTTGCGAACGGTACCGCGTCTTCTGTGAAGTTCCACCGAGGTGTCATCGTGGATGGTGGACATGATGTACACGTCTTTTCTATCCCTCCACTTCACAGCCAACACTTCTTCGTTCCTCAAGCTTGTCGATTCCCCCCTTGGAATGTTTGTGGTGACAAGACACTGTGGGAAGCCCTTTCGGTTTTTTCTAGCTGTACCACAGGCCAAAGTTTGTTTGAGATGTAGGTGGCGGAGAAGGGGCAAACTCGTATAATAATTATCCATATAAATATGGTACCCCTTTTGGAGGAGTGGGAATGCCAACTCCCAAACAATTTTCCCACTTATTCCCATGTACGAGGGACACTCAGGGGGCTGGAGCTGGGAATCTTTCCCTTCGTACACGCGGAATGCGTACACATAACCGGTGGCACTTTCACAAAGCTTGTTAAGCTTCAAGCCATACCTCGCCCTCTTACTGGGTATATATTGTTTGATTCCCAGCCGGCCTGTGAAATGCACCAGGGATTCGTCCACAGATATATTTTTTTCAGGGACATAAACTTCGGCAAACTTCTGGGAAAAAAAATTAATTAGGGGGCGAACTTTATATAATTTGTCAAAGTTTGGGTGATTTCGGGGGGGGCACTGTGAGTTGTCATTGAAATGCAAGAAGCGCATTATGATTTCGTATCGGGACCTGGACATGGCTGCTGAAAAAATTGGCATATGGTGGATGGGTTTGGTCGACCAATACTTATGAATTTCATTTTTTTTTGTAAGCCCCATGTTCAGGGTTAGGCCTAAAAACAATTTTAGCTCCACTACTGTTAGCGGTCTCCACTCAAAAGGGCGGGCATAGCTGGAGCTGGGGTTGGCTGCAATAAATTGTTGGGCAAACAGATTAGTTTGGTCCACGATGCCTTGAATCCAATCGTTCGGGAAAAATAAATTTAAAAAATCCATTTGTGTAAATCCTGCAGTGTTGACCTGCACACCAGACTGTGCTGTAAAAGGGGGGATCGTGGCTGACCCTGTGGTAGAAGGCAGCCACAATGGGTTTGCCAAGGAATCTGGAAGATGGGTTTGGGCCCTACTTCTTTGGCGTCCACTTGTGCTGGGTCTTTCCTCCTGGGGTCTAGCAGCGCTTGTACTGGGCCCCTCCTCCTGGGGTCTGCCTGGTTTTCAGACCGTCGTCTTTTTGGACGGACTACTTCCTCCTCTAAATCTGATCCTGATGTGCTGCCTTCGGGGGGCTCATATTCCGAATCAGAACCAGAATCTGAACTGAGCGGTGAGAGCTCCCCGTTGCTCTCATCGGTCAGACTCAGGATCTGGTATGCCTCTTCTGGGGTGTACATCTTTCTGGACATAGTGGCTGACTGGCTGTATGTACTCTGGTGGCAAGTGATGAGGTGGCGGGTACTCTGGTGGCAGATGATGAGGTGGCGGGTACTCTGGTGGCAGGTGATGAGGTGGCGGGTACTCTGGTGGCAGGTGATGAGGTGGCAGGTACTCTGGTGGCAGGTGATGAGGTGGCAGGTACTCTGGTGGCAGGTGATGAGGTGGCAGGTACTCTGGTGGCAGGTGATGAGGTGGCGGGTACTCTGGTGGCAGGTACTCTGGTGGTGAGGTGGCGGGTACTCTGGTGGCAAGTACTCTGGTGGCAGGTGATGAGGTGGCAAGTACTCTGGTGGCAGGTGATGAGGTGGCGGGTACTCTGGTGGCAGGTGATGAGGTGGCGGGTACTCTGGTGGCAGGTGATGAGGTGGCGGGTACTCTGGTGGCAGGTGATGAGGTGGCGGGTACTCTGGTGGCAGGTGATGAGGTGGCGGGTACTCTGGTGGCAGGTGATGGACAGGTACTCTGAGATGACAGGTACTTTGAGGTGACAGGTACTCTGAGGTGACAGGTACTGAGGTGACAGGTACTGAGGTGACAGGTACTGAGGTGACAGGTACTCTTTATTTAGGAGGGGCGATCTGGGCACAGTAGTACATGTAATTAGTAACTCACTGTTAGCTGATCTCTTCTCCTCACACTGGATCGGTGTGTGAGGAGAAGAGCCCAGCAACAGCAGTTACTGTGTGTGTTTGTTTACATTAGTGACCGGCTGTGATTGGACACAGCCGGTCATGTGTTGCAGAGCCATGTCATTGGCTACAGTGATTTTTGCTGAGCTGTATCCAGGGGAAAAGCCTCAGCCCCAATCACCGCTCTGATCACTCCTCTTCCGCCGGAACCCGCCTAATACACGCTTCCCAATGCCGCTCTGCATCCGCCGTTACCGACGCTCCGCCGCCCGCCGCCGCCGCCGCTTCAATACCCCCATCGGGGAACGGCTGTGTCCTGAGGGACACAACGGTACCCCGATCGCCGCTCTGCGGGCCCCCGGGGGCCCGCAGTAGCGGCGGAAAGCCGAGGCCGTCATATGACGCCCACCCAGGATGGGAGATCCCATCTGTGGACGTCATTTGACTATGGCCGGGTATTGAAGCGGTTAAGCTAACTATTATGTTGTGGGTCTGCTACACACACACCTTGTTTTTGTTGTTAATGTATATAATGCATCATTTTCAGCACCATGAATACATTTTTTGGAGTGACGAAAATGGCCTGATTGATGCAAATGCTCAAGCACTGTGGGTGTTATTTACTAAAGGAAAATCCACTTTGCACTACAAGTGCACTACAAAAGTGCACTTGAAAGTGCACTGAAAGTGCACTTGTAGTGCAAAGTAGATTTCCCTTTAGTAAATAACCCCCATTGCCACTGTAAACAACAACTTAAGCAAAAAACTGCTATTGAGCATTGAAAGAAGAAGCCACACATTGTTAAGTAGAATCATTTTTACTCTGTGCACATTCACATGTGCGTTTAGAAAAGGGTTTTTGAACAAACCAAGATATTTTTTAAATCCAATTTTTGTTTTTTACAGTAGAAATATCCTTTTTTTGTGGTAAACAGTAGGGCTGCGCATCTTCACTGGTCTCACGATTCGATTCGATTACGATTATCTGGTCAACGATTCGATTCGATTCGATTCCGCGATGCATCACGATGCATCACGATTACCGACGAGCTCCCACTTCCGCTTGGGCCGCCTAGGTGGCCCTTCCAACCTGCAATCTTCTGGGACACATCACAGTTCCCAAAAGATTGCCCGGCTATGCAGGACAGCGCAGTGAGACATGCGCACCCGGCTGTGAAGCTGCAAGCTGTCACAGCCGGATGCCCACAGTAGTATTGCCAGCGCTGTGGACAGGCGGGGGAGAGAAGGGAGGGTTTGGGTGGCCACGTCGCTGGGTTGTGGGACAGGTGAGTGTCTTTTTATTAAAAGTCAGAAGATGCACTTTTTTTGTAGCTGCTGACTTCTAATAAACAAAAAATTGACTGGAACTCCGCTTTGAATTAAAAATAACCTCACTCCCTAAAAGGTGCAGTAATCCGGTGCACTACAGGGTACAGACATTCACACACACTGCTGCTGGGAGGTCAAAAGGGATAGAATCCACAGATGACAAACAGCCCTGTGAAGTTCCCTGTACTGTCTCTGTGCTGACCAGTGGCGGCTGGTGCTCAAAATTTTTTTGGGGGCGCAAACAAACTGAAAAATACTGAACCTCCCCCGTCAAACGCAGCCATCTGTGCCCGTCAAACGCAGCCACCTGTGCCCATCAAATGCAGCCACCTGTGCCCAAACGCAGCCACTGTGCCCAAACGCAGCCACTGTGCCCAAACGCAGCCACTTGTGCCCAAACGCAGCCACTTGTGCCCGCCAAACTCAGCCACCTGTGCCAAAACGCAGCCACCTGTGCCCAAACTCAGGCACCTGTGCCAAAACGCAGCCACTTGTGCCCGCCAAACTCAGCCACCTGTGCCAAAACGCAGCCACCTGTGCCCAAACGCAGCCACTTGTGCCCGCCAAACTTAGCCACCTGTGCCAAAACGCAGCCACTTGTGCCCGCCAAACTCAGCCACCTGTGCCAAAACGCAGCCACCTGTGCCCAAACTCAGCCACCTGTGCCAAAACGCAGCCACCTGTGCCCGCCAAACTCAGCCACCTGTGCCAAAACGCAGCCACCTGTGCCAAAACTCAGCCACCTGTGCCCAAACTCAGCCACTTGTGCCCAAACGCAGCCACTTGTGCCCGCCAAACGCAGCCACCTGTGCCCAAACGCAGCCATCTGTGCCCAAACGCAGCCACCTGTGCCCGCCAAACGCAGCCACCTGTGCCCAAACGCAGCCACTTGTGCCTGCCAAACGCAGCCACCTGTGCCCAAACGCAGCCACTTGTGCCCGCCAAACGCAGCCACTTGTGCCCAAACGCAGCCACCTGTGCCCAAACGCAGCCACCTGTGCCCAAACGCAGCCACTTGTGCCCGCCAAACGCAGCCACCTGTGCCCAAACGCAGCCACCTGTGCCCAAACGCAGCCACTTGTGCCCGCCAAACGCAGCCACCTGTGCCCAAACGCAGCCACCTGTGCCCAAACGCAGCCACCTGTGCCCGCCAAACGCAGCCACCTGTGCCCATTAAATGCAGCCATCACTGACCCCCCCCCAATTACTTTCTTTTAATAAATATATTACAATGGATGCTGTGCCCCCGCTGTATGTGCTTTTAAAAAACGATGTCACTTCATACCAAATTTCGCCGGTATACGATCATGTGACTGCCGGCCGTCCCGCCCCTCTCCGCTCTCCTCTTCCCTCTCCGCTCTCCGCTCACGTGTCTCCTGAGTCCTGACGTCAGCGGGGAATTCTCAGTCCCGCCCGCTGACTATAGTTATCGTATCAGAAGAGAGGCGGGCGGGACTGAGAAATCCCCGCTGAGGTCAGGACTCAGGAGACGGAAGCGGAAAGCGAAGAGAAGAGCGGAGAGGGGCGGGGCGGGCCGGGAGTCACATGATCGTATACCGGCGAAGTTCGGTATGAAGTGACATTGTTTTTTTAAGAAAGCACATACAGCGGGGGCACACCATCCATTGTAATATATTTATTAAAATAAAGACGTTTTAAAAATTTTCTCGAGCGCTTTCCCGGGAGGGGCGGGGCTACTAATGACGTCACCAAACATCGATTTTCGGGGTTTTATGCATCGATGCCGCATCGGGGACACCCGAATCGCGATGCATCGATGCAACGATTAATTTCAGCACCCCTAGTAAACAGGCATGTTTTTTAAACCATACAACAATACACAACTCAGGAACTAACAAAGTTCAATTTTGATAAATTGAAGACAATATCAGACATTAGTATGTCCAAACTGTGTTGATATTGCCTTCATCAGATGGGTTGATGTCACCCCTGAAAGTCAAATTTTGAAGATGCACACAGATTGAGAGTCAAAATGGGGATTTCCCTCCTGATCCCATGCCTAATGTCAACATGTGCTAGCTCCCATTATGGGGGATCAATGCCTGGACGTGTTTCTGGGGGTACAACTCCTTCCTCTCATCTACTTGAGTTGCGAGGAAGGGGTTGCACCCACAAAATGTGTACATTATTATCCTGTGATGGCAGATAGCACATGTTGACACACTGTGTGTATCTTCAAAATTTGACTTTCAAAATTTTGGAGAAAAGTTAGAAAAATAGAAACAATTTGATAAATGTTGGTGTGTTTTCGATTCTGCCTAAAACATCAATGATGTTTTTAAGTCTTATTATCATTAATGTCTTCCTTGATCTTCTGTAAATCCCGATTGCACAATAATTATAATAATATTGCACAATTGCAATAATCCAGCGTGCCCCTGGGAGACAGCAATACACTGAACACATGTGCAGTGTATTGCTGTCTCCCAGGGGCATGCTGGATTATTTGTATCCTGAATAATCAGCGATGGGATTGTATTGAGCCTTCAGCATTGCTGATACTAAATCCAGGATCTAAGTGGTGCATCCGGTGTTGGCCCTCCTCCCTCTAATGGCTGCTCCCATAATTAGGAATATTGTTTACATGCCCCTGCTGAGATATTTAGCTATATATAATATAATTACTTACTGCTGATTGAACTTTCTCATTCTATCATGACTTGCATGATTTTGCATTCCAATTTAAGATAGAGAGAAATATTCCCTTCTCTGTCTCATCTGCGAACCTTGGCCGTGTCCTGAGGAAGCCTAACGACGAAACGCGTAGACATACAAGGGCTCACTGCACAATAGTCATAGATGCTATATGTTACAATTGTCATTGTTTTTTAGATATTTGTATTTTTCAAAAAATTTATATTTTTTATACTGCTATATCTTCTCCACTGTTTCTTAGCCTAAAAAGTCCGCCTCCCTGGTAATACTCAGTACTACCTTATTTTGTATCCTCAATGATTTATGGACGTGGCTCATTTTTGGTGCACTTTCCTCTCTTTTTTTGTGACCTCTGGAGAGAGGTCCAGGAGGGGAGGGGACTGCTGCCTGTCCCCAGCACAGGCTCCCATGCGGCCTCAGGTGGTCGACCTGAGGACCTGAAACACTGAAACTACAACCCATGGTTCCTTTGCAAGCTGACTGAGGGAGGATGTCCACGGATCCTGTCTGGTATCACTGGTATAGAGTGTTGCTCGGAAGTTGTAAGGAGGCTACCAGCAGTCCCTGGACATTTTGTGAGTACAGGCCCCTAAAGGGATCCCTGAGATTGTGTGTGTGTTGCTAAAATCCCCCTTTTGGTCCTAGAAGTCAGGATATTGGGTGTGTGAGCTAAAGGAGACACTGGCTAGTGTCTTGAAGAGACAAAGTCCACTGAGTCCCTTCTGCTACAAAGGGACTTTTTCTTACCATACTGCTGCTGTATCGTTCTGCAGATGATCTGCTATACAGTTCTATTGAGAGAGTTGTGTTGTCCAAATAAAACATTAAACAAATCCCCTAGACTGGTTATTGAAGATTACGAGCGGAAGAGTGTGTGCACCTGGCTGTGTAAACATACACTGTAACTGGCTGTGGATTAATCAGTGGGAGACCCAGGTATAAATATTCAGCAACCCCTACGGGGGCAGTGCTATACAAGCATAGGGCCATAGCGGACCATAGTTCATGGGCCATAGTGGCAAGGACGGAGGGCTGCCGAGGTAATCTAGATCCCTGCTCCTGGTACAGCTTTTTCAAATCCAGGACCGCTGATAATGCAGTACAGTCAGTCCTCCTGTACTGGGCCCGGGTGCCCATCAGTTCAAAAAGGGGGCCCGGGCAGGAAGGCTGGCTCTACTGCCTTATTGCAGAAACCAATTCTCCTCTGCCTCCCTCTGCAGCACTTCTGGCTTCTTCTCTACTCCCTCCCTCCAGCTGTGCTGCAGGGGGTTAGTTCTAGTTCCTGCACACATTCTTCTGCTTTCAAGGCCCAAGGCTTCAGCATTTACGGATTTCCCCCTCTTCTCTCCCACCAGCAGCTAGAATGTTTTGGGGTGGAGAGCGGGGGAAAGGGGCCGGTGTTCTTCCGAGAAAGTTCCCCTTGGCGGATAAGGACCCCCTCTACTGCGCAGGCACAGCGCTTGCTCAGTAGGAGCCGGCGGAAATAGCCAAAGCCGAAAAGAATAGAAATCAGCTGTACACAGGGCCTGTAAGAGGGCCCCTTGTGCTTCGGGCACGGCCTCGCTTCGCTCTGCACTTTTTTTATTCTCCCTCTAGGTCCACTTGGATGGTGGGGCTTAAACCTGGACCTAGGGCGCAGGTGCCGTGTACAGCTGATTGAAGTTTTTCAGATTTAGCTATTTTCGCCGGCTCCTAGTCGTTCGTACTGCGCAAGCGCTGCGCCTGCGCAGTACAGGGGGGTCCTTATCCGCCGGGGGAACTTTCTCGGCAAGACACCAGCAAATATGTCATAACAATAATTATATAATAATTCTTTTGATGTATTTTTAGCGAAAATATATTTTGATATTTTCTGGCGGGGGGGAGTGGGACCCTGTCAGGTAGGCAGTATGGGACCCCATGATTTCTAACAGCAGCCCTGTTCAAATCTCACTAGACGAGTATTGCTGTTTCATTATTTTGTTGGGTGTGGATTATGGTCTGCATAAAGACAGGTTTACTTTAAAAAGGTATACACTACAAAGTGACGATTTCACTTTATTTATGTGTGGCCCCATTGTGGACTTTATTAATCCAACCAATTCTCAAGCTGTGTAAGGCCCAAAAGCATTTCCCTTTTTTTCATCCCTTCTAGTAAAATGTATAAAATGAAGCACAGCCCCCCTTTCCCTCTTTTCCATTTCTGTTCTCTAGTCTGAATGGGTAAGAAGATTTGTAATTAACTTTCCTTTGTTTAGGAAGATTGAAATGCACTAGACGGGATTATCTCATTGTCTTGCTGAATTTTCCCACAGACTTGTCTCGTTACTAGAAGTTTCCACAGCAGACACAATACTGACTGCGGCACTAACAACCCAAGGGGAGGAGGTCCACTACAAAACTATGAACTTGGAAATCAACAGCAGCATAGGTAGAATAATTAGGATGAGGAGGTAGAGAAAGCGAAAGCAGTTTACAAGAGTTGATAAAATGTTGGTAATTGAGGAAAATCAATGAAGATACTCAACATTTGGTAGGTTAAAGTGGAACTAAACCCTCATATCCTTTACAGCCAAGGAAGCTGTCATCTTAGTCTTTATGTGATCTGCAGTTGCCATGGTTCTGCACATGCAATCTGATATGACACCAGATATTTGATGGCTTGACAGTTCGGTTAGGAGCAAAGACAACCCTTGACAGTTCTCATTCACCGCATGCCTGAAATGTAACATTTTGGGAAACTGTTTGTAGTTTGATGGGTTTTGTTCCGGTTTAAGTGGAAGGATCCTACATGGATGCCAGGTAGGTGTCTAAATATACCAGAAAACCAAATTAAAGCGAAACTAAACCCTCCTATCCTTTTCAGTCAAGGAAATTGCCATCTCAGCCTTTTTTGTGTCCAGAACATGCTTGCCATAGCAGAACTGAAGTTCTGAGGTGCATATGCACATGTGCGCATGGCTACGAGCGGTGTGAGCGGGCACGCCCCTTAACCATTGTACCCATGCTCTTGAACCTGTTCCTGCTGACTTCTGTATTTGACCTGGCTTGCCTTTGACTTCGCTTAAATATCTCCTGCACTGACCCTTGCCTGTATCTGGACCTGGCCTTTGCCTTCTTCCTATCTGCCTGATCTTGTGTTGCCGACCCCTGCCTGTACCTGGACCATTCCTCGTCTGCCGTCTATGCCTGCATCTCACCGTCCGTTACCGACTATGCATCCTGTGGCTCTTCTGCTCTGTATGCACCTGACTGTTCCCTGCTGGAGTGTCTTCTACCACGGGCCATCAATCTTCCTGCACCTGCTTTTAGTAACTACCTACTGCTGCCTGCTGCCACCAGTCCAGGGTCTGCTGTTCCTGCCGACACCTGCTGTTACAGCTATGCGGTCCTTCTGGTGACACATCCGCTACACAGAAGACTGCACAGGCACCCATACCTCACCGTGCTCTCGTGGCCACTGACAGCTCATCACCCACCGAGGTATATACAGCTTGGCCTGGGGGGAGGGTGTAGGGTGTTAGTTCACCTTTTCATTTTTCTTTCTGAGGAAGGGAACTTACACTTTAAGGGGATGAACAGCAGCCAAGAGCTGGCAAAGTAAGACCACAAATTAAGCTGTCACAACCTATAAACTCTAAAAGAGCAGGCAGGAATCTCTTTAGATACAGGGGATCTTTTAGGGCTCATCTACACTATTGCATTATAACACATTGCAACAAACTAGAATGCATGTGTCCAACTTCTCCATAATACAAATAGCATCTGTTCCCATCTCAGCTGTCAAAAGGAAATAAATGAACTGAACACTTTTTTGGGCGAAATGCGTTGGAGCGGGAGGAGGACAGACAGGATGACATGCTGTGAACCTTGCTGGATTAAAATTGTTTTTAACATTAGTGACATCATCAATGTGCAGTCCGTTTTCCCTATTGATGGTTGGTCTGTGGAGCGGGGATGCGCCACTCTCGGGCAGGCACCTGACAGCAGCCGGAGGATGAATTAAAGGTCCACCTCCTTCATTCATAATGCGCTTTTCATTGATGGAAGCTATAATACGGCTTCTATGAATGGAGGAGGGAAGGCAGACAGAGCAGGCATAGTCGGCACTCTTGACAAGTGTCTATGACAGGTCCAGTGGCTGTGTTAACCCCCACTGTACTGAATAATTATCACTGCCAGTGTATGGGGAAGAAAACACAGAAGATTTTAACCAGCCACCAGCACAAGGGACACTTCTGATTGAATGTAAAAATGGCCCCTTGTGCTGAGAAAAAAAAAAATTAACTAAACTTAAAGTGGTTGTAAACCCACGAACAAAATTAAAAAAAAAAAATACTGCAAGACTAAGGCATAATGCGCTAGTATGCATATACCCGTATGTGCGCTGGAGCTGCCGGTAACGGCACACTCACTGAAGCAACGGAAGGTACGTGCCATTGCTTAAGTGCGCATGTGCTGATGACGTCGGCACATGCAGATACTGGGGATATACCCTAAACCGTGCAGGTTTAGGAGATATTCGGGGTAGCTACAGGTAAGCCTTATTATAGGCTTACCTGTAGCAAAAAGTGGTTGTAAAGGGTTTACAACCACTTTAACCACTTCAGCCCCGGAAGGATTTACCCCCTTCCTGACCAGAGCACTTTTTACAATTCGGCACTGCGTCGCTTTAACTGCTAATTGCGCGGTCATGCAATGCTGTACCCAAACGAAATTTGCGTCCTTTTCTTCCCACAAATAGAGCTTTCTTTTGATGGTATTTGATCACCTCTGCCGTTTTTATTTTTTGCGCTATACACGGAAAAAGACCGAAAATTTTGAAAAAAAATGATATTTTCTACTTTTTGTTCTAAAAAAAATCCAATAAACTCAATTTTAGTCATACATTTAGGCCAAAATGTATTCGGCCACATGTCTTTGGTAAAAAAAATGTCAATAAGTGTATATTTATTGGTTTGCGCAAAAGTTATAGCGTCTACAAACTAGGGTACATTTTCTGGAATTTACACAGCCTTTAATTTATGACTGCCTATGTCGATTCTTGAGGTGCTAAAATGGCAGGGCAGTACAAAACCCCCACAAATGACCCCATTTTGGAAAGTAGACACCCCAAGGAATTTGCTGAGAGGCATGTTGAGCCCATTGAATATTCATTTTTTTTGTCCCAAGTGATTGAATAATGACAAAAAAAAAAAAAAAAAAAAAAATTACAAAAAGTTGTCACTAAATGATATATTGCTCACACAGGCCATGGGCATATGTGGAATTGCACCCCAAAATACATTTAGCTGCTTCTCCTGAGTACGGGGATACCACATGTGTGGGACTTTTTGGGAGCCTAGCCGCGTACGGGGCCCCGAAAACCAAGCACCGCCTTCAGGATTTCTAAGGGCGTACATTTTTGATTTTACTCCTCACTACCTATCACGGTTTTGAAGGCCATAAAATGCCCAGATGACATAAACCCCCCCCAAATGACCCCATTTTGGAACGTAGACACCCCAAGCTATTTGCTTTGAGGCATGTTGAGTCCATGGAATGTTTTATATTTTGACACAAGTTGCGGGAAAGTGACAATTTTTTTTTTTTTTTTTTTTTTTTTGCACAAAGTTGTCACTAAATGATATATTGCTCACACAGGCCATGGGCATATGTGGAATTGCACCCCAAAATACATTTAGCTGCTTCTCCTGAGTACGGGGATACCACATGTGTGGGACTTTTTAGGAGCCTAGCCGCGTACGGGACCCCGAAAACCAAGCACTGCCTTCAGGATTTCTAAGGGCGTACATTTTTGATTTTACTCCTCACTGCCTATCACAGTTTCGGAGGCCATGGAATGCCCAGGTGGCACAAACCCCCCCCAAATGACCCCATTTTGGAAAGTAGACACCCCAAGCTATTTGCTGAGAGGCATGGTGAGTATTTTGCAGCTCTCATTTGTTTTTGAAAATAAAGAAAGACGAGAAAAAAAAATTTTTTTTTTCTTTTTTCAATTTTCAAAACTTTGTGACAAAAAGTGAGGTCTGCAAAATACTCACTATACCTCTCATCAAATAGCTTGGGGTGTCTACTTTCCAAAATGGGGTCATTTGGGGTTTTTTTTTGCCACCTGGGCATTCCATGGCCCCCGAAACTGTGATAGGCGGTGAAGAGTGAAATCAAAAATTTACGGCCTTAGAAAGCCTGAAGGCGGTGCTTGGTTTTCGGGGTCCCGTACGCGGCTAGGCTCCCAAAAAGTCTCACACATGTGGTATCCCCGTACTCAGGAGAAGCAGCAGAATGTATTTTGGGGTGTAATTTCACATATTCCCATGGCATGTTTGAGCAATATATCATTTAGTGACAACTTTGCGCAAAAAAAAATAAAAAAAATAAAAAATTGTCTCTTTCCCGCAACTTGTGTCACAATATAAATTATTCCATGGACTCAACATGACTCTCAGCAAATAGCTTGGGGTGTCTACTTTCCAAAATGGGGTCATTTGGGGGGGGTTTGAACTGTCCTGGCATTTTATGCACAACATCTAGAAGCTTATGTCACACATCACCCACTCTTCTAACCACTTGAAGACAAAGCCCTTTCTGACACTTATTGTTTACATAAAAAAATAATTTTTTTTTGCAAGAAAATTACTTTGAACCCCCAAACATTATATATTTTTTTTAAAGCAAATGTCCTACAGATTAAAATGGTGGGTGTTTCATTTTTTTTTTTCACACAGTATTTGCGCAGCGATTTTTCAAACGCATTTTTTGGGGAAAAAACACACTTTTTTACATTTTAATGCACTAAAACACACTATATTGCCCAAATGTTTGATGAGATAAAAAAGATGATCTTAGGCCGAGTACATAGATACCAAACATGACATGCTTTAAAATTGCGCACAAACGTGCAGTGGCGACAAACTAAATACATTTTTAAAAGCCTTTAAAAGCCTTTACAGGTTACCACTTTAGATTTACAGAGGAGGTCTACTGCTAAAATTACTGCCCTCGATCTGACCTTCGCGGCGATACCTCACATGCATGGTGCAATTGCTGTTTACATTTGACGCCAGACCAACGCTTGCGTTCACCTTAGCGCGAGAGCAGGGGGGACAGGGGTGCTTTTTTTTTTTTTTTTTTTTTTTTTTCTTTATTATTATTATTTTTTTATCTTATTTTTAAACTGTTCCTTTCATTTTTTTTTTTTTTTAAATCATTTTTATTGTTATCTCAGGGAATGTAAATATCCCCTATGATAGCAATAGGTAGTGACAGGTACTCTTTTTTGCAAAAATTGGGGTCTATTAGACCCTAGATTTCTCCTCTGCCCTCAAAGCATCTGATCACACCAAGATCGGTGTGATAAAATGCTTTCCCAATTTCCCAATGGCGCTGTTTACATCCGGCGAAATCTACGTCATAAAATGCTCGTAGCTTCCGGTTTCTTAGGTCATAGAGATGTTTGGAGCCACTCTGGTCTCTGATCAGCTCTATGGTCAGCTGGCTGAATCACCGGCTGCATTTTCAGGTTCCCTGTTGAGACAGGAGAGCCAGAGAAAAACACGGAAGATGTTGGGGGGGGGGGGCATTCCCTCCCACTGCTTGTAAAAGCAGTCTAGAGGCTAATTAGCCACTAGGATTGCTTTTACATGAAAGCCGACCGCTGGCTGAAAAGAATGATACCAAGATGATACCTAAACCTGCAGGCATCATTCTGGTATAACCACTCAAAGTCGTGAATGGCATACCTGAAGACAAAAAAATGGTTAACAATAAAGCACAGTAAACGGTAAGGTATAAAAAAATTGCATACCTGAAAAGCAAACATGATAAAACATAATAACAATAACAATAACAATAAAACATTGCAGAATAGAATACAGTAAAAAAGAGCAGAACAATAGAGAGAGAATAGAGAGAGAGAGAACAATAAAACGACAACTATTTTTATTTTATATTTTTGTTTGTGTTTTTTTTTTTTTACACTTTTTTTTGTAACTAACTATAATAACTGTAACCGGTTCCAGGTTCGGGTCTCTCAAAATGCGATGGCATCTTGGGAGACCCTGTGAAAGTGTGCCTAGTCTGTGCAATGTTGTACCCTACGCTAATACTCAACTAGTGCATGGTAGCGTTCAAAACATTCACCAATGCAAAGACCAGGATTGTCAGGACAGGAGGGACAATAATAGCGGGTGTCACGGCTATATCCGCGCTTGCTGCAGACACAACATATTTTTTGGGGGGTTCGCTGGGTAGGGGTACTCGGGAGGACATAAAGAAAATGCCTCTCATGCAGCCGACTGCATTTGGTTGGGGATGTGAATGGGGGAAGTACGGGCGCTGCAGAAGCGGTGGGTTCCCAATTAGGATTGGCGAATGCAGCAGGAAGGGCACTATGGGCATGACGGGCCTGTGTTTGTCTTTTTGGTGGCAGCGGGACACTACTTGTGCTTGCCACCTCACCAGCTTGAACTGCACTTATGGGACTCGCCACGTCACCAAGTGTTACTGCAGTGCTGGTTTGACTACGACCGGGGTGACAGTGATCGATCGATACTGCACTTGGGTGGGCTGGGCCGGGCCGGGCGGAGGGGCAAAACGCAGGTGCTAGCAGGTATCTGGGCTGATCCCGCTAACACTGCGTTTTTGGGAACCCTAAACTGCTGGGGACGCTAGTATAGATCTGATCGGATCAGATATTGATCTGTTCAGATACTATACCACTAAGGGAGGCGTATGCTGCGTGCGTGGGTGTTAGCGGTACTGGCGCTAATCTGACGCTGCCTGGGGCTGGTGCTTGCCAGTTCACCAAAATGCTACCAAAAAAACTGTTAGCGATCGCAGGGATCAGGCCTGACTCTGCGAACGCTGCAGTTATGCGTTTAGTGTTTTGTAAGTGACAGTGATCGATCGATACTGCACTTGGGTGGGCTGGGCTCGCCTGGGCGGAGGGGCAAAACGCAGGTGCTAGCAGGTATCTGGGCTGATCCCGCTAACACTGCGTTTTTGGGAACCCTAAACTGCTGGGGACGCTAGTATAGATCTGATCGGATCAGATATTGATCCGATCAGATACTATACCACTAAGGGAGGTGTATGGTGCGTGTACGGTGCGTGCGTGGGTGTTCGCGGTACTGGCGCTAATCTGACGCTGCCTGGGGCAACGCATATCACCGCCGGGCGATCAGGGGGCTAAACCTTTATTCGGTAATAAACGGCGGGTGCCCTGACACTATAAAAAATAAACTAACTAACCAGCGTCACCCGTAACAGTTATACGGTGATCAGTGGTGAAAGGGTTAACTAGGGGGCAATCAAGGGGTTAAAACATTTATTAGATAGTATATGGGGGTCCCTGTCGCTATAAAACACTGACGGCGAACCTAAATATTTACGTCCCTAACTAGCGTCACCAGTGACACTAATACAGCGATCAGAAAAATGATCGCTTAGCGACACTGGCGACAGGGGGTGATCAAGGGGTTAAAACTTTATTAGGGGGGGTACTGGCGCTAATCTGACGCTGCCTGGGGCGACGCATATCACCGCCGGGCGATTAGGGGGCTAAACCTTTATTCGGTAATAAACGGCGGGTGCCCTGACACTATAAAAAATAAACGAACTAACCAGCGTCACCCGTAACGGTTATACGGTGATCAGTGGTGAAAGGGTTAACTAGGGGGCAATCAAGGGGTTAAAACATTTATTAGATAGTATATGGGGGTCCCTGTCGCTATAAAACACTGACGGCGAACCTAAATATTTACGTCCCTAACTACCGTCACCAGCGACACTAATACAGCGATCAGAAAAATGATCTCTTAGCGACACTGGTGAGGGGGGGTGATCAAGGGGTTAAAACTTTATTAGGGGGGGTAAGGGGGGTACCCTAGACCTACAGGGGGGTTACAGTAACTGTCCTAACACTGCTAACTGTCACAAACTGACACTATGCAGTAATCAGGAAAAAAAAAAAAAAAAAAAAAAAAAAACCTGCTTGGTGTCAGTTTGTGACAGGGGGGGGGTGATTGGGGGGGGATCGGGGGGCGATCGGGGGGGGATCGGGGGTGTAATGTATGCCTGGCATGTTCTACTGTGTGTGTTTGTGTTGTGCACTTACTTACATGTCATCTCTCCTCGGCGCTGGAACGGAAACTGACAGCCGAGGAGAGATGACATCACATCCTCTGCCTCTGTGTACTATACAGAGGCAGGGGATGTTTGTCAGTGGCTGGGAGCGATCGCGAGGGGGGGGCCACGATCGGATGGTCTCCCCCTCGTCTCTCATCGCTCCCAACCAAATGCCGACCGCAGCTGGCACCGGGGGGGGGTCCGATCGGACCCCCCACCCGCGGGAAGGCAATCACGTTTCAGGTACGTGATTTTGCCTGCCCGTGCCGCTCTGCTCACGTATATAGGCGTGAGGCGGTCGGCAAGTGGTTAAGCTTTAAGCTTTAAAATGCAATGTAAACTAAGGTTCAAAGGGCATTCAGGAATCCTGGTCTGTGCATGAGATCAGATGGTAATTACAAAGAGCAGTGATTCTCAAACTAGTGTGCCGCGTGAGATTTGCAGGTGTGCCGTGGGAGTTTTGAAAAATATTTAAAATTGCTAGCATTTTGAAACCTTGAACATATCGAAAACTTAAAGGGGTTGTAAACTCTCGGGTTTATTCACCTTAATGCATCCCTTTGCATTAAAGTGAAAAAACACCTGGCAGTGACCGGCCCCCCAGCCCCCCCCCCCCCCCCCCCGTTTTACTTACCTGAGCCCTGGAATTTCACCTGGCGGAGACGCACTCTTCCTTTGCCCGGGGTTCTCGGCTCTTGATTGGATAAATTGATAGTAGCGCAGCCATTGGCTCTCGCTGCTGTCAATCAAATCCAATGACGCGGGCGCAGGGGGGGGCAGGACCGAGTTCGGCATTCATGTCTATGGACATAAATGCTGGACTCGGGAGTGCGCCTGCAAGGTAACCCCCCAGGAGAGCGCTTCTCCTAGGGGGTTATCTGATAAGAGGAGGAGCCGCGAGAGCCACCAAGGGACCCCAGAAGTCGAGGATCGGGGCCACTCTGTGCAAAACGAACTGCACAGTGGAGGTCAGTATGACATGTTTGTTATTTTAAAAAAAAAAAACGCAAACCTTTACAATCACTTTAGATGGTAAATCAATGTCGCAAAAGTTAAAAAAGTAACATATATAAAAACGCAACCTCTGTCAGTCTGTCATTCATTGGTTCCTTTTGTAATGCGGGACTTATGTGAGATTTTGGGAGGACTCGATCACTCTAATTATATTATAATAATAGAGAACGTTCCATTCCAACTTTGATGCTTATAAATAAAGTTTGTTCAATGTTTAGCGATAGAGAAATATTTAATCAAGTCTGGAACTCTGAAAGAGAAACTGTTACATGAAAAGCAAGGAAACAAGCGAAAGCAGTGGCGTAGCGTGGGTTGTCAGCACCCGGGGCAAGGCAAGTAATTTGCGCCCCCCCCCAACCTGCGGACTTTTAGCTATCCCTGAGTCCCTTCAAATACAATAGTACTGACCTACCTGATTCCTATACTGACCACTACACTGAGAACTACACTGTCCACTACACTACATTGTCCACTACACTGACCACTATACTATACTGACCACTATACTATACTGACCACTATATTACACTGACCACTACACTGACCACCATACTACACTGACCACTATACTACACTACACTGTCCACTATACTGACCACTATACTACACTACACTGTCCACTATACTACACTACACTTGACCACCATACTACACTGTCCACTATACTGACCACCATACTATACTGACCACCATACTACACTGACCACCATACTACACTGACCACCATACTACACTGACCACCATACTACACTACACTGTCCACTATACTACATTACACTGTCCACTATACTACACTACACTTGACCACCATACTACATTGTCCACTATACTACACTATACTGACCACCATACTACACTGTCCACTACACTACACTATACTGACCACCATACTACACTGTCCACTATACTGACCACCATACTACACTGACCACTATACTACACTGTCCACTATACTACATTATACTGACCACTATACTACACTGACCACCATACTACACTGACCACTATACTACACTGACCACCATACTACACTGTCCACCATACTACACTATACTGACCACCATACTACACTGACCACTACACTACACTGACCACTACACTACACTGACCACTACACTACACTGTCCACTATACTACACTGACCACCATACTACACTATACTGACCACCATACTACACTGTCCACTATACTACACTGACCACCATACTACACTGACCACCATACTACACTGACCACCATACTACACTGTCCACCATACTACACTGTCCACCATACTACACTGTCCACTACACTAACCACTACACTGACCACTCTACTACACTGTCCACTACACTAACCACTACACTGACCACTATAATACACTGTCCACCATACTACACTGACCACCATACTACACTGACCACCATACTACACTGACCACCATACTACACTGACCACCATATTACACTACACTGACCACTATACTACACTGACCACCATACTACACTGTCCACTACACTAACCACTACACTGTCCACTATACTGACCACCATACTACACTATACTGACCACCATACTACACTGACCACTACACTAACCACTATACTACACTACACTGACCACCATACTACACTGTCCACTATACTACACTGACCACCATACTACACTGACCACCATACTACACTGACCACTACACTATACTGTCCACTATACTACACTGTCCACTATACTACACTATACTGACCACCATACTACACTGTCCACTACACTACACTGACCTCCATACTAAACTACACTATACAGACCACTATGCTAACCACTATACTACACTACACTGCCCCCCATAGTGACACTGCACTGACCTCCATAGTGACACTACACTGCCCCCCATAGTGACACTACACTGACCTCCATACTATACTACACTACATTGTCCTGCCTACAGTCTCTCTCTCTCCTCCCTCCCCCTCCCAGTAACAAGACTCTCACTTACCTTCTTCTCCTGGCTGCATCGATCCGGATGAGGAGAAGAACACAGCGGCGGCTCACTTTCTTCTCTCCCCTGCGCTCTGCTTGCTGCCATGTTCAGTATCCAGCGCCCTGTGATTGGGTGTATGGGGGTCATGTGCGGAGGCGGGGCGCCTCACATGACCCCCATACACCCAATCACAGGGCGCCGGACACTTACAATGGCGGCCGGAGCCCGGGGACACAAAATTAGAAATTAGGAGGAGGCAGCCAGTGACACATACTGGCGCCCCCCTAAATATCGCGCCCGGGGCCACGGCACCCCCTGCACCCCCCACGCTACGCCACTGAGCGAAAGTAAAACTAAATACCGTATTTATCGGCGTAAAACACGCACCCCAAGTTTAGGAGGGAAGTTTAGGGAAAAAAATTTTTTAGTAGGGAAGTTTAAGAAAAAAAACTTACATTTTAAATGCCCATCAATGCAGCCTTATCAGTGTCCATCTGCAGCCTTGCCCACCATTGCAGGCTTGCCCAGTGTTCATCTGCAGACTTCCCCATCATTGCAGCCTTGCCCAGTGTCCATCTGCAGCCTTACCCAGTGTCCATCTGCAGCCTTACCCAGTGTCCATCTGCAGCCTTGCCCATCATTGGAGCTTGGTTTGTGCCCATCTGCACATCAGTCTTTCCCCTGCCGAGGAGGGAACGAGCGCCGCCAAGATAGACAGAGCTGGATGTCCTGTGTACTTGGCTCCTCTTGGCTCGTCTTGCAGTCCCGCCCAGTCCTGCCCCTTGGCCCGGCTCCTATGATGGACACAACACTGGTCCAATGGCGGGACGTAAATGCTAGAAGGCAGGACTGGGCGTGACTGCAAGCGGAGCCGAGCTTAGCCGAGTACACAGTACACTCGGCTCTGTCTATTTCGGCGGCGCTCGTTCCCTCCTTCTCCTCCGAGGCAGCGGTTCGGCGTATAACACGCACCCAGGATTTTCCCCTGATTTTAAGGGGAAAAAAGTGCATGTTATACGCCGATAAATATGGTATATATGTAAAAATAAATAAGATCTTCACCGCAAAAATTGGTAAATCTTTTCAGATGTGGCATGAAAATTTTTAGATATTTTTGGTGGGCCGCAAGACAAAAAAAATTGAGAAACACTGGCAAAAAGGAAACTCAATGCACAGTAAGTGTTCATTTACACTCTACATCATTGGTCTCCATTCTGCAACCCGTGGGCCGGATATGGCCCTTTGCTTGCCTTTATTGGGCCCCTGGTGCACCATGCCATCCACTGACATCAATGCTAGGACACCATGCCATCCACTGGCACCAATGATGGGGCACCATTCCTTCCACAGACACTGCAATGATGGGGCACCAATCCTCCCATAGACACCAACCATGGGACACCATTCCTATCTTGAATACCAACAATGGGTTGCCATTCCTTTTACTGATATCAACAATAGGTCACTATTCCTTCCACTAAAACCAATCATGGTACACGGTTTGCTCTCACCAACACTATGGCCTTTTTTAATCCCACTGGCCACAGTCTGGCCCCTCTAATGCCTCAAAGACAGTAAACTGGCCCTTTCTTTAGAAAGTTTGGAGACCCCTGCTCTTCAGTATGTTATTCCATGTATGTTAACGCAATGTTCTGTTGTGCATTAAGGGACACTATCCTAAGCGAAGTTCCACTTTTGCTACCAAATTGGGACAACCCCTACTTTAAATTTGTTACATGTTCCTATTCACATAGCAAAACTTTAAAAAAGAAACATTCTAGGTATTTCTCTTTGTTTATGAGGGGGACTGGGGAGCTGTGTTTGCCATAATTAACCCTCTATGTACCATGCAGGCAGAGCTTCATTATCAATTGTACGAGATTTGAACACTGTGGAGTTGATTTACTGAGGGCCGGTTCACACTGGTATAATATATGCTCCGACTTTGAGAGCACAAGTCGCATGACATGTCAAAATCAATGGTTCCCTATGAAAGTCGGCTTAACTGGTCCAACTTTGAAAAAGGTTCCTGCACTACTTTGGTCAGACTTGGGCATGTTTTTAACCCCTTGATTTGAATGGAAGTCACATCCAAGTCGGATCATCATCTTAACTGATTCGACTTGTGGCATGCGACTTGTGCTCTGAGGCCAAGTGTATGCAATGTTAGCAATATAAGATCCCCTACAAAAATTGGCGTGGGGGTACCCCCCCTCCCCCAAATCCATACCAGGCCCTTTGAGTCTGGTATGGATCTTGAGGGGAAACGCCAAAATTTATTTTAAAAAATTGGCATGGGGTCCCCCCCAAGACCATGCTCGACCCTTCGGTCTGGTATGGTTTTGAGGGGAAACCCCATGCAAGAAAAAAATCCATATCAGACCCTATCCAAGCATGAAGCCCAGCAGGTCAGGAAGGGGAGGGTGAGCGAGCACCCCCTTCCTGAACCATACCAGGCCACATGCCCTCAACATGGGGGGTGGGTTTTGTTTGGGACAAGGGCCTCTTCTTCACACCCCTGGGTGGTGGTTGTGGGGGTCTGCAGGCAAGGGGCTTATCAGAGTCTGGAAGCCCCCTTTAAGCAAGGGGGCCCCCGGATCCCGCCCCCTCCCCATGTGAATGAGTATGGGGAACATTGTACCCCTACCCATTCACCAAAAAAAAAATAGTTTAGTGTTACAAAAAACAAGAGACTGTTTTTGACAAGTCATTTACTAAAAATGAAGAATGTCCCCTGTTGTAGCTCCAACGTCAAGCACGATGCCTTCTTTCTCCGCTTCCTCCGCCGATATCTCTTTTCTATGCTTCCTCCGCTGATGCCTTTTTTATCCGCTTCCTCCCCTGATGTTTTCTTTCTCCGCTTCCTCCGTTGATATCTTATTTCTCCGCTTCCTCCACTGATGCCTTCCTTCTCCGCTTCCTCCGCCGATGTTCTCTTTCTCAGCTTCCTCCCCCAATGTCTTCTTTCTCCGCCGCTGCCGACCCGCTGAAAATGAAAAAAAAAAAAACGCTCCTTCTCCAACGCTGGCTCCCGCCATTTTGTCAGCTCTGGTGTCTGACAGTTCTTACTGTATATAGCTATTTATATATAGCTTCAATCAAGCTATGGCAGCTGATTGGTTTCTATGCAGAGCTGCACCAGATTTTGCACTCTTCAGTTTTAGTAAAATAAACCTCTGTCTGTCCTAACAAATGTTTAAAAGGTGTAGAGGCTGGGCTTCTTTTTATTGTAAGGACAGACCTGGGACAGGCTTAACATTGATCAGTCAGCCATGACACCTCCTTCGGAGAAACATCTAAAAGGTAAGAAATATTTTTTACTGTATGAATGGGATAACAAACAGATAATGGGGTTTTCTCAAAGTTGACTGTAAAAGTGGAAATACGCTTTAAGGCAACCTATTCACTTTGAATGGGCTGGCACCTCAAGCAGGTATGACCATTTTTTTTTATAATGCTGTCCACCACAATGCATGGCACCTGTGTTTTGGTGTGGTACAGTACGGGTACACTGCCTGGTACAGTAGGGGTAACATGAATCAGTGTTACAGGTCATCGTGGATCATTAAGAGCCCTTTCTTAGGAATTTAGGTTGTCCTAAGTGGCACAGCCAAGGTGGAAGTAAGGGGGCACTCTGGCTCATGTAAGAGGGCACTGAGTGATTTAAGGGTGCTTTAGGGAGGTTTTGACCCACTATACTCATCAGGCAAACATAAAGCAAACATATAAGGTGAAATCAGGCTGAGGACAGGGCATGCAGAGTTCATGCTGAAATAAATTACATATAAAGGTCATGGCTGCTGGTTGCCAGGAAAACACCAGAGCTAGAGTGTCATAATGTGGATATTTAATAGGAGAAAACAGGGCATGGTACAAGAGAGTACACATGACAAAGATGTCCAATGCATTGGTTCCGATATCAGGTAGAGCAATGGTGGGGCAAAATACAGAAATAGTCTTAGATCAAAATACAATTCATTTTTAAAGGTTATCATGGACCTTTGCAGGAATCAGCAGGATGTTCTGACTTATATAGTGCACTGAGCAGTCTTTTCAACCTTAAAGTGATTGTAAATTATCATCTTGTAAAAAAAAAAAAAAAACATTCAGTTTAAAACAGAAAAAGGCAAAACAATTGTGTATAGATCTAAAAAAAAAATTATAAATTCCTTTTTTTCCCTTTTTTATAAATGATCACATTCTCTCTGTACTCAGCTGCATAAAAGACAAGGGGGAGGAGAAGCAGCAGTACACTTAGCTTCCCAGTGAAAGGCTGTAGGGGGGGGGGGGGGGGGGCGTGTCAGGACAAGTCTGATCATTGGAGGAAAGCAGGCTGAGTTCCCAGCACAGGTAGAGAACTGACCACGTTGTGCTCTCCTGCTTAGTGTGGTCAGTTTTTAATGGGAAAACTGGAGGGACTGGCAGGAACACCAGGGATTTCACACAAAGGAAGCAATACAAAGAGAACAGGATACTCATACAAGTACATGGTACAGCAGGCACATATCAGGAATATGAAGTGTTGAGGTAACAAACACGTGCAGAGGGCATATCCAGAGCAGGGGAGTGGAGGCTGGCATATAAGTTGACCAGGAAGACCAGAAGTTGACCAGCAAGGTCCATAAAGACATAAAGGAGAGAGCTTGGGGTGGAGGAACTTGACTGGCCTGCACAGAGTCCTGACCTCAACACCTTTGGGATGATTTAGAGCTGCGACTGCGAGCCAGGCCTTCTCGTCCAACATCAGTGCCTGACCTCACAAATGCAATTCTGGATGAATGGTCAAACATTCCCATAGACACACTCCTAAATCTTGTGGACAGCCTTCCCAGAAGAGTTGAAGCTGTTATAGCTGCAAAGGGTGGGCCAACTCAATATTGAACCCTACGGACTAAGCCTGGGGTTTCAATAAAGTTCATGTGCGTGTAAAGGCAGGAGTCCCAATACTTTTGATAATATAGTGTATATGGAAAAAAAAAAAAAGAAGCTAACAGGGCTTTTAACCCTTCCCTCCTCTTTCCAACATGGAAAAAACTTTAGAAATACTAAAATATATATCTTTTTAACCACCTCAATACCACCAAATTTTAAACAAATGGCAGGGCTTGTATTTCTGGAGCACCAATTAAAAATGAATAGTAAACTAGTACTGCTACTAGAAGTAAAGTACTACATGTGTATACGCCTGTGATCGCACTGTCACTGTCTTTTTTCCCACAAATAGAGCTTTCTTTTGGTGGTATTTGATCGCCTCTGCACTTTTTTTTTTTTTTTTGCGCTATAAACAAAAAAAGACCGACAATTTTGAAAAAAAAAACAGTATTTTTTACTTTCTGCTATAAAACACATCCAAAAAAAATGTCTTTATCAGTTTAGGCCAATATTTATTCTTCTACATATTTTTGGTAAACAAAATCCCAATAAGCTTATACTGATTGGTTTGCGCAAAAGTTATAGCGTCTACAAACTACGGGATAGATTTCGGGACTTTAATTTTTTTTTTTACTGGTAATGGCGGCGATCTGCGATTTTTTTTTAGCGGGACTGCGACATTGCGGCGGACAAATCTGACACTGTGTGACACTTTTTGGGGACCAGTGACACCAATACAGTGATCAGTACTATAAAAATGCACCGATTACTGTATAAATGGCACGGGCAGGAAAGGGGTTAACACCAGGGGCGATCAAAGGGTTAAATGTTCCCTAGGGAGGTGCTTACTAACTGTGTGGGGCAGTGTCACATCCTGGCAGATCCGCCGTTTGCCTTGTTCACATTGGCAGACGGCTTATCCGTCTCTCCTGTGAACGATCGCGGGTCGTGGCGGCCATTGCAGCCACCGGACCCGCTGATTGGCTCCCGCTGTGTCCAATGACAGCGGGAGCGGTGGCGGCGGCCCCTAACTGCGCACACAAAATCACGTACAGGTACGTGATTTCGCGCAGCTGGGCCGCCCTGCCGCATCCTGCTGAACCAGCCAGATCTTAACCTGTCTATGGCCAGCTTGAGGGCTTGTTTACATGGGCAGCCAGGGGGCAATAAAAGTGACAGCTGAATACAATAGCTGGCAGTGGGGATTCCCCTATCCATAGTACGTGGGGCGGTCCGGAAGCAGTTAAACAGTAACCAGCTTCAGGCTAGGTTCACGCTGGTGCGATGCAGACACCGCATGTGATTCACACAGGAATCGCAACACATTCCTGTTCACATCACAAGTGATTTCTGGGCGGTGCGATTTCAGCCATACAGTTTGTATGGCTGAAATCGCATCCACACCAAAATGTTGCAGAACCCTTCCCCCCCCCCCCCCCATCTGAATCACAGTGCGATTCTGGCCATCGTGCTGCATTTTTCAATATGTTTCGGGGTGCTGTTAAGATAGCATTGTCACCGCCGCAGATCGCATGGATGCCGTGCAATTGCGATTCGGAAAACACACAGGATTCCCTGCGTTTCTCGCATTGCATAAGGCTCTATGCACACTGAAGCTCATAAACGCCCGTTTTTGGGAGTGTTTTTTTAACAGCCGATAAACTCCCCTCTATGTTATTCTCTGGGGGTTATTTACTAAAGACAACTCCACTTTGTACTGAAAGTGCACTTGGAAGTGCAGTTGCTGTAGACCTGAGGGGGACATGCAAGGAAAATAAAAAACAGCATTTTAGCTTGCACATGATTGGAGGATAAATTCAGCAGAGCTTCCCCTCATTTCAGATCTACCCCTCAGATTTACAGCGACTGCACTTCCAAGTACACTTTCAGTGCAATTTCAAGTGCACTTTGCGATTGTAGTTTGCATTTGTAGTGCAAAGTGGATTTGCCTTTCGTAAATAACCCCTATGTGTCCATGCACACATGGACGTTTTTGAATGTTTATCAGCAGTGGAGTTTATGGGCTGTTTTCCGAACGCCATAAAATTGCATTGAGGAGTCGTTTTTCTGACCACAAAAAACGCCAAACGCTGATAAAAGTCTATAAACGCTCAAAAACCTGGCTCACTAGCCAAAAAATAAATAATAATAATTTTCAAAAAAAAAAATGCTATTGCAAAGACATTATAAAACTCACTGCAAAGCTACTGCCGATTTTATAAAGTTATTTGAACGTCCAGTGTGCATGGAGCCTAACGCCCCGTACACACGATTGGAATTTCCATCCGAAAGAACTTGGATGATTTTTCCGACAGAATTCCGCTCAAGCTTGCCCTGCATACACACGGTCACACAAAAGTTCTCTGAACTTTCGGCCGTCAAGAACGCGGTGACGTACAACACTAGGACGAGCCGAGAAAATGAAGTTCAATGCTTCCGAGCATGCGTCGAATTGTTTCCGAGCATGCATGATTTTTTGCGTGTCCGAATTGCATACAGACAAACGCATTTTCGGATAGGAACTTTTTCCGACCGAAAAATTGAGAGCCTGCTCTCGATCTTTAGCTGGCGGGAGTTCCGCCAGCAAAAGACCGATGGAGCATACACACGGCCGCATTTTCCAACCAAAAGCTCTCATCGGTCTTTTTGCTGGCCGAATTTCCAATCGTGTGTACGCAGCATAAGTGTGAACCTAGCCTAAAGCACTATTGAACCCAAAAACAAACATTGATTATATTGCAGCGTACCAGTTCATGGATTCTGATAAAATTATATTAAAACGTTTTTGTATTGGATGAACCATGGCTGTGATTTTTCTGGATGAGACCGCTCTGCATGCAACTCTAGTAATAATTAAACTCCAGAGGTAATTTGTCAGGCAGGCATTTCTGAGATTGGTAAACTTTCCCGAAAG